>OX401407.1:37282825-37882825 GCA_947846245.1 Cerastoderma edule | reverse complement strand
AAAACTACATTGCAATCTACATCACTTGGTAGTGCAGTTTTCTTCTTCCAAATATGGTATGGCAGATTCTTGGCATGCAATTGACAGCCGCGGAAGGCGTGGTTTATGTCGAATTTCAAAATACTGAGCAGCAGTTTTATGCCATTCGCAGATCATACCCGTAGAGGCGTGGTTTGCCAGCGTCAAATAGAGCGCTCTATGGAAATGTAGGTTAAACACTAAATTGTTTAGAGGCTATATAGTGAAATTTAAACGACATAGAAACCCTGTCAGTCGCTATCGCTCCTTCCTTGGGGTTTCTATATCGTTTAAATTTCACTATCTAGCCTCTAACCTATATTTAAATAAAGTATATTATTATTGACATAATGATATATCTAAGACAATTGTGGAAAATGTCATTTAACCTCAAATACATTTGCAGTTTTGTCTGCTTGTATGTATTAAGTTGGCATGTCTAGGGGAAACATATGTAAAGTTTGACACAGTTAATGTTAATAATCTATTAAATGCCCCTCGTTCACCTTTTCATATACTATGTACAGGTGCATGTATAACAGTTTTAAATACTTTTGAATAGTTTGATTAAGATGTATTTGCACAACAACTGATGTTAAGAGTAAAAGCCTTTTGAAATTAGAATTTTAGTGAATGAAATGAAATTAATAAAATATAAGGGCATTTGAATACATGTAAGGTTAGAACTTGTATATATTGATTTTTATATCACACTGTTTATCCTTCATCCAAGTCTATCCCTTTACAAAACAACCCCACGAATTTATGTGTATCCTACAATTTCTCGTTTTTACATCAAAAGTTACTTCGTAACAAGAAATTGGAGGGATGGCCTCCATGTAAAGAACTTTAAATGTGCTTGGCCCGGCCTCTGACTCACAAAGTGCTGATAGTTGTATCTTGATTATCCTTTTAGTCAAGTTTGGAATTGTCCTCCATCATTATGAATCCGAGATCACAACAAAACTTAAGTAAATTATGTTGATGCAAGTTAAAACCTATAAAACAGAGATGAAACATTTATAGAATAAAAACCTCCTTTGGTTGGACTCAAATCACAGTCAGCAGTACATATGAATATTCATGAGAGATAGCCTCTGGGTGACTAATAGAATGCCTGTTGATCCATCAGCCTTGTTGGACATCAAAATTATTACTGGAAAATTCTTGATGTTTAAGGGGTTAAGACCTAAATAAATTTTGTACTTCATTGTCATTTGATTTCATTAGTCCTGGAAGAGAACAGTAAGCTTATTTTTTTACCAACTTGTCCTTCTATTCAGAAGCCATGAGAGGTGACTTACTTATGGAAGTGTTGGTAGACAAGTATGTCAGACATAATACTAACCCCAATTTCAGGTTAATCCTATTATCCTATATAACTTATCCTTATGATCCCAAGTGACTTTACTTTATTCTGAAAAAGGTGGTCATAAGTTTAAAAAAAAAGAAAACAAAGTGAATTCAAATAAAATATCTTTTCAAGAGAGGATTGTAAGAAATAATGAAATTATTCATAGGAGCAATTATTCCTCTTTTTTCCCCAAATTATATGGAAAGCTGCTCGCAGCGCAGACAACAGTCCTAAGGCTGGTAAAGGTCAAACAAGGGTAGTGTACTGTACATTAAGTGGTGCAGTGCTCATTTTGCACTGTGAAATTGACCAGAAAATGAAATATTGGTAGAATTATTGCTTTTCCCAGCTCTACATGCCACAAGTTCGAAAATAATAATCTTCAAAAATATCATTTTTCTAAAAAGACTGCCCCAGTCATAAAAGAAAAACTAAGATTCCGATAATTGTCACTATGAACAGAAGATGCATCTAGTTCTGGCCCAAAATGTCGTATACCAAGCACCACCGAAGTAACCCGACAAAAGAATGAAGTTCAAAAATCGAGGATTATGTTTTTTTTACCCTAACCTTAGATCTTAACCCTATATTGTTGATATTGTGCTCACTCATAAGAAATGTCTCAATGAGACGATTCTCAAGAGTACCCACAATAAAGGGATCATCTTTTGGTATAAAAGACCATGTCTAATGGAAACATATTTAGATATGATCATCAAAATTCATGCTCAACTTTCAGTATAAGCATTAAAGTTAAGTGGTGATCTAGAAACGCACTCAATTTTATTGCTCAAACTTGGCTTTAAGCAATGATTTTGAGTCAACCTAGGCCCTGTCTCAAATGTTAAGCAATAGCAACATTGAGAATACAGTTCACATACCTTACTCAGCTGAGTAGGGTAAGCCTACTGAAGAATAAATAGAGTTTGAGTTAAAGTACAAAATTTTAATCTTTGAGAGCAAAGGCTCTTAATACTCCACCTTATTTAGACAGCTAGGTTTACCATGTGGGTATGGATCAGATTGTTATCTGAACAAATCAGATTTGATTAAATGATAGGTCAAACTTGAACTTGGCTGATCTTGTTACATATAGTTGGGTGATTATTGTAAAACATGATATTAAGATATTTCCTTTCAAATATGCTCATTGTTTTTTACCTTTTGAAACTGTTTTATTTCAAACCCTTGATTTAGACAGATAATACAATTATGGAGGAGAAAACATTATTAAACCAATTTCTATCAGTTAAAAGCAAAGTGGAAAATAAAGATGCATCATTTGCACAAACAAAAAAAAGTGTTGTGAAAAAGGGGAAGAAGAAATTTCGACTAAAGAAGAAATTGCTTGTGCTGAGCAATTCAAGCTTTTGTCACATTTGATTCTCAAGTGTCTTTTTGCTTTGACAGATTTGAAAAATTTACATGAAAAAATTCAATCAACTCACAAAAATTGACTTTCGTGTCAAGGCTAGTTTCATGTTCAGTGAATACTTTGTTAAAATGTTAAAGCTTTATTAAAGTGTATCTCTGTTAGCTCTGAAATGGATATAGAGGTAAACTTTGTTAAACAAGATTTTCATTCAGGAACAAGCGTTTCAAAGCAAACTTTAGAAACTTGCAACATAATGTAAAGATATAGGCGTAATGAGAGCTCCCATGATAGTGATAATCACAAAACTTGTGAATCTGTTTTATTTTTCCATGTTGCTATTTACTGATGACTTAACATTTGTTTACAAAGGACTTAACTCCTCCTAACAATTAATGTACAGTTCTACCCACACAGAACAAAGTTAATTCTTTACCCAGGCTGTTAACTTTTTACCACCTGCAGATGACATTTTTTTTTTTACTTGGAGCAGATGACTTTGTAAAACTTTGTAAACATGTGAAAAACCTCTCAATTCTACTGTTGTGATAATGTGAATAGATTAACAAAAGCAATGTGGCAAAACGAGAAAATGCTTGTGACAAACAATTTCTCCTTTTGCCACAATGCTTTTTGAAAGTCGTCTGCTGCAAGACGCAAAAATGTGAGGTAAGGTGGTAATTTGTTAAAGGGATTTATTGGTAGAGAGATATTATCAATGCCTTCCTTGTTTGATATTAAGTTGCCTTAATAATTAAATTCTTGAGAAGAGTGGGGTTTTTTTTTTTATTGATTTTGTCACAAAAATTTGATTTTGAGATAAACTTAATGTTGAAATTGCATGATTTCATATTGAAAGAGGCAGTTGAATTTCTTCAAATATCTTCATTTGCTGAATGTTTGTTACATACAATTCACCAACAAATCCAATTTCCTTTAAACTTTATATGTGATTCGGCTATAATTTCTTTCTATTTGGGACATTTTGCAAATGTTTGTACTTGGAGTACAGACGCCAGAAATGATCATTGTTCATAATTTGTCATGGCCCATTGATTAAGGTGGCTCATGGTTCAAGCCCCACCAGCCCTATCAGTACTTCTTGTTTCCTGGAAGTGTCCTTTGGCAAGACCCTCCAGAGACCTAGCCTAGTACTGGTGAATCCAGGAAAGCCGTGAATTAACTGAAAAATTGTTTAAATGGTGTTAAATCCCACATAAATGAAAAATTGTAAACATGATAACCTGATATAAGCAAACAACTATAGTTTGTGAAAGGTGTTAAGACAACATTGATATTTGGGCCACGTCACGCGAAAAGGGGCACTCGGACATAGCAAACAGTGTAGCCCAAGACCAACTGCCACGTCACTGACGTGGCGGCTGGTCTGGGGCTACACTGTTTGCCATCTTAGAGGACATCCAGTTATACCTTTAAATAAATACAAATGATAACTGTCGTGACTAGATGCTGGAATAATAGCGCTAAGAAAGAGCTGAGTCAGTGGTTTTATTTATGTCCGAGTGTCCCTTTTGCGTGACGCGGGCCCATTTATTATATAAAGAGATTTACCTTTTCATTATTGAACAACTTTCACAACTCAATTCTGGTATGAAGTTTTTTACCAAGTGATAAGTTATGTCTTTCTTTCAGATGAATTTCAAAATTATTAAAGGAGAAGAAGAAAATGCTTTTTTCTATATTCTTTCAAAAGAATGTAATAATGTATTCACTATATTCTCAATTTAATGTGCGAAACATTTTAAGACTTCAATGCACTACTATTGCAAGTGTCATGTTTGTGAAGCACTTATTCTGGTATTGAATTGAACCATCAATTTGGTTAATTGTTAAGAGTACTCAGTTTATTCTAGTTTAAAAGCTTTGAATCTTGCTATGCCAGTTTATGATTGTGTGGTGGTTTCTGAAACCATAGGCATAAAGGGAAGAACACCTCTTACTCTTACTTACCTCTTACTAGCATTGATACTAATTTGTAACTCAATTGTAGAGGAAAACTTGCTGGATAATCATTATATTAAAAAGGGCAGTTCCTACAAATGTTTGTGTATGTTAAGTTCTTTCATAACAGTGAATTTAAGGGCACCGTGGCAGAAAATTCAAAGACTTCAGTTACAATAGAACCAGTTTTCTCATTTTAACACAATAGTTTCATAATTTTTTTACTGCCATCTGTTGATTATTTCAATTACAGGCAGTTTGAAAATTCAATGGTCTTCGTAAGGGGGTATATTAGGGTCATGTACACACAATATTTCAAAACTTATTGAAATCCTTCTGAAGGGATATTCATATGAGTACCCCAATTCTAATGAGTACCCCAACTATAGGAATTAGATAGACGAGGATGAAGTTAGGTTTGGAGAATTAAGATTTTCGAGGGTTCAGTGCAATAATATGGTAAGTGCTTCATGTTTATGAAGCACTTATTATAGTATTGCATTAAACCCTTGTTTTGTCTGGACAATTCCCTGTGAGGATTGGGATAAGGGAAAAGTAAAGTGTATGTATGTATCACAGTTTCTATGATGGGAACAATTTCAAATAAACACTAATCCTTTACCAAACACCTAATTTTCGTCTCTCCGAAATTGAAAGAGTTTACAAACGACATTTCAAAATGTGATGAAAATGAAAAGTAATGGTCTGATAGAGTAGAAAACATTGTGGGAAAAGGAGAAATTGCTCATTATGAGCTATTTCTCCTTTTCCAACAGTGTTTTCTCAGAGTAGTCTGCAACAAACTGGTCAAATGTCATTATTGTTTGGTAATGGGCTAACTTGAATTCCATCCATCATTTATGACTTGTCTTTGTTAAATTTCAGTGGGATATTACAGTTCAATTTTGATATTCTATTGGGATAAGTGACATTTGTGAAAATCTGTGTGAAAAAAAAAAGATATTGAAATAACAGTGGATTATGGAAATGCTTCATAAAATATGTGGAATATAATTCATTTTTCCCTGTATTGACTTCTAAAAATACATTTAGAGAACTTCTTTATAGGTTTTGTTCTCTTTTTTACATCGCAATATAAATGTATAACAGCAGAAGAAAAAAGATTTTAGGTTTTGCCTCAGTTATTAAAACCCAAGTGAAGATTATGTAGTTTTTCAATGACATGTTTCTGACCTTTGTAATTTGCGTCTTCGGCTGTAAATTTCTCGTTGCAAGAAAAGTTTTTTAAGTTCATCATAGCTATCAAACATCTAAGAAAAATACTTGAACAGGGTGCAGACATGTTACCTGCTGGATTATGTTTTGAAGAAATATTCATCCATTGTCCAACATTGCTTTTAGTGGATCATAAAGATTGAAATAACGTTGGGGAAAAAACCGACTGAAATGATTTTTAATTCCTTGCAAGCTATTTCTTCTTTTGTCACAATGTTTAACAGGTTCATTATCATAAATTTATTGAAATCAGTTTTTGTAGGTGTAGATAATGCATTGAGGGACTATTTAAAAAAAAAGTTTATTAAGTGTAATTTTCTTTTGTCTTTTATTTTGAGGTTCTATTGCTTTGAAATTTTTATGATTTTCTGTAAAATGGTATATAAAAGAAGTACTTGATGGTCTCGTACGCACAGTCTTTCGGGTAGTGTCTATGATAGAGCTAGTAAGTGGCTTAGGAACAATGTTGTGTATTACTGATATACGAAAATGAACAAAACTCTCTATAAAACTGTGAAAAATTACAAATGTAACAACGCCTGGGTTTAATAAGCTTTAATGGTTGAAGGTTGCCTGATTTCTTGATGAAATCTCATACCTTTAGCATGAACTATATGTGAGGATTTTCTTTATGAAACAATAGTTAAGGAATCCTTTTAAACATATATTATGATCTTTTTATGGACTTAAGATGCTAGACTTTGAAATAACTATGTGTTAAGAGATGCATTAAGGATTTACTTTGTATTGACAAACACTGAATTTGATGCCTGCAGCAAAAGACTATTTATAGAAATTACTGTGATACAAGGAAAAATTGCATGTGATGAGGAGTTTGTCACAATGGTAACTACATGACATCTTAAAAAAAAAAGTTGTATTGCCATGAAAATAATTGTCGTCTGTTGTAGCTTTCAATTTGACAACAATTCTATAGAGGGTTTGGATAAAGCCACTGCCTAATATGAAATTATTGGAAAGTGCCAGGTATTGGATGGTATGTTTAGATTACACTTAAAGGAAAAGTTATTTTCAATCTGTAACGAATAATATCCATTATAACAAAATGATAAATTGCTTGACTTTGTACAAGCAAAAAGTCTTTAGTCACTTTGATATTTCAAGCTTTCTCATGTTGATGTGTTAATGAGAGCATGTTGATGTGTTAATGAGAGTAACTACAGTGTGATAATTTTCATATTGAGAAGTCAGTACAATACAATAAATCAGATCATTCTGTACAGTTAACCCTTGGAATTCTGGGTAATTTTCTAAAAAAGATTTTTGTATTGTCTGCTTTCCAAAACTTTCAATATCTGCATAATTCTGTTGAGGAAAGATACTAAGAGTAGCAAGCAGGTTAGATCACAGGCCAGCTGCCAATTTACTTGGTGGCTGGCCTGGATGTAACCTGTTTCCATAAGCATGAGGTCAGTCCCAGCACTACAAGGGTTAAGGACTACAGTCTTCCATTCAACCATCAAAAATATTCCTTATGATTTTTAAGGTTAACCGGTAGAGTGAACAGCAATGAAGATTTTTATTGATGGTTTATGCTCGCCATTATTCCCTAGACTTGGGGAATTCAATATGTTTAATGTGTGTTTTACTGATAAGTGATAGTTTGAAAAGAGGATTATGCAGCTTGTTAAAGTGTTATAGAAAATGTGGACTAGGTGGTTTTATGTGTGAAATTGAGTGGGAATATGTATAGGTCTTGTAGACATGACAGTTTGAGGCTCACACTACAGAGAAGGTGGGTTATATTCAGTAACAAAACAATTTAACCCTTAGAATGCTGTGTAATTTTCTAAAAAATAGATTTTATGTCGTCTGCTTTCAAAGACTTGAAATATCTGTTTAATTTTGTTGGGGAAAGATAATCTGAGTAGCAAACAGGTTAGATCACAGGCCAGCCACTGATTTACGTAAGCCTAAGCATGAAGTTGGTAGCGAATAAAGTGTGATGGGAAAGGAGAAATTGCTTTTCTTAATCAAATTGTCTTTTAACAGTATGTTTTCTTCAATCTTCTGCTTCAGGTTTTTTAAAATGAACATGTATGAAGCTATTGGTCAAACCTTTCCCTGTTCTTGCAAATTTGTAATAAAAAGAGAATTCCTTAATACCAGTAATGTAACATTTTCCAAATTTCTATTCTTCATCTAATATTATTGAGAATTAAAAATTTTGTTTGTTTTGGTAATAAAAAATATATTGTTTCATTCAACTTTTATTCATACTGAGTTGATGAATAGAAAGATATTCATTAAAAAGAAGGTGTTTTCTATAAACATTTTTGTGAGTTTTGTGATTGAAGTCATTTGTATAATCATATTATGATGATAATAAAAGTTATAAGACTAAGTTTCATTTTTATAACTTTGGACCAAATAAAACAGTGGGTACCTTGTTCTTTGCCTATCTGTCTGTATCTCAGTTTACCCTGTCATAACCTTTAACCATGTTATTAGTATGGTCCTTTGTTCATCAAACCTCAGTTTATGTCCCTAAATGATATCTTCAACCTACATCTTGATTAAATCCACTTGGTTAAAGGTCAAGACTTAATCATTTGATCAAAATTCTTATTTAAGGTATTCCACCCCTGATGGAAAACTTAGACATGTACATGTACAGTGATGTCCGGTTCCAACAAAATGTCCGGATTACCGAATCATCCGGACTAATGAAGTAGAGCATGTTCTTTTACACATTAAGACATAAACGGTCTGTATGCACGTGTATACTTATAACACTTTAGCAAACGCCAAATTGTCGACCGTCCCAAATTGAAAGAGTTTGCAGACGACATTTCAAAACGTGATGAAATTCAAAAATAATCTTCTGATATGGCAGAAAACATTGTGGGAAAAGGAGAAATTGCTCGTCACGAGCAATTTCTCCTTTACCCAAAATGTTTTCAAAAGTTGTCTGCACCAAACTGGTCAAATAATTCTGTTCCCTTACAACTTTGTTCGGATTGCGAGACATTCGGATAATCGGGGTCCGGATAAATGAGGCTTCACTGTACATGTATTTGCTTTGGTAAAAGAATAAATTGAAATGTAAATCATGAAAGTATTTATCATTTCAAAGGCATTCATCAAGTCACTTTTCCATATTTGTTGGATTTTGAATTTATACATGTGTTTACAAAATGAATATCATTGAATTCTGTTGTTTAATCCATAGTAATTACCTAGCCTAAATTATCAACTTTTTCATTGAAATTGAAATTACATGAACGGTGGCCAGTTGGTTACAATCAGACATTTTTCATTTGGTTCTATTCCAGAGCTTTGGCCTTGAAAAGGAAGAATGATGCTGCCAGAGAAGAAAAAAGACGCCAACAAATTCTCAATAAGCGCAGAGAAAGGCAGAAAGAAGCAACAGAACGGTTCCAGAGGGCAAATATGCCCCCTAGACCTGCAAGTGGAACATCCAGTAGTGAGTTTCAAACATCAAACTATGACCCTTTGTTGATATTTTCATTAGCTTGACTATTTAACCCTTACCAAACGCCAAAATATTGACTGTCCTAAATTGAAAGAGTTTACAGACAACATTTCAAAATGTAATGAAATTGAAAGACAATCTTATGAAAGGGCAGAAAACATTGTTAGAAAAGGAGAAATTGCTTGTTAAGAGCAATTTCTCCTTTTCCCAAAATGTTTTCCAAAGTAGTCTGCAACAAACTGGTCAAAATTTAAAGTTGTTATTGTTTGGAAATGGGTTAAAGATTAAAGAGTACTGTACTTCTCAACAGGGTGATGGTGGCTGCGTCACACTTTGGTTTAAGTTTCACATGAAAGTTTGTATCTCTTTAACTTCTGTAGAAAATGGATTGAAGCTTGCATATCGAGGGTTCAACGCAAGACTATAGTAAGTGCTTCACAAACGTGAAGCACTTACTAAAGTATTGTGCTGAACCCTTGATACGCACTTGGGGTCATAATTTTGAGTCACTGTGACAGTCTCATAACTCTGGCTTAGATTTTAAGAAAATTATGTCCCTTATTTTAAGAAAATTATGTTCCCTTATATACTAAAAAGATCTGGGTTAAAGTTTTGCATACAATTTTTCTCTCTTAAACTACTGCAGGAAATCAATTGAAACTTCACAGGTGTTTTGGGGGTTATAATGTAAGGTCACTGACAAAATCTCATAATTCTGAAAGTTGAGTTTTGCATGCTTCTTACTCTTAGCGCTCACCAAAGGGGGAGAGCGTCAGCAAAAGAGTTAAATTAGAAAAACATCCACATTAAACATGTAAAGAAAATAACAGTGACGTTTGCCTCCTGTGGTCTTCCTTAATCAGGGCTACTATATCAACAGCTTGACACAACATAACAGACCGACTAGTTTTCAAGTTATTATGCTATGCCTGTATAAAATGTTCTCACATTTTACAATTCAGTAGTCCCCTGCATTTGAAAGTAAAGGGGTCCTGTGTGGTCCGGTGGTTAAAGTGGCGGACTTAGAACTGGGGGTCCTGGATTCGAGCCCCACTGACACCTCTGGTTTCATGGGAGTGTCCTTTGGCAAGTCACTTCAGAGCCCTAGCATAGTATTGGTGGATCGAGGAAAGCTGATAAATAACTGAAAAAAATGTTGATATGGCATTTAACACCATACAAATAAACAAATTAAAGATAAAGACATATTGGATAATGACTTTTGTCTTATTGTTCAGATTTGAGCAGATGGTCACCAAGACACACAACACAGTTAGAGGATGCTTTAAGACTTGTCCGAGGAAGTCCAACTGCGTCCCGCGCTGGGTCAGCACGAACCCATGACCGGGCGAGTCCAACGCGGACATCTTACTATCGACAGAATTCAGACCCCCTCAGCAAGCCATACTTTAACAAGTACGCTCATCCCTCTATCAATCAGGGTCAGAATGGCATAGACAAACGAGAAGAGCTTCACAATAAAAGTCTGCATAATTTAAATGCTAGTCGGAATTTATTTGAGAAGCAACTTGAGGCTCAACAGCAAATGTTACTTGAACAGCAGCAAAATGCTTTAAAAGAGTTTAACAAGCAGCTGATGAAAGAGGTAGAATATGAAGCAAATGTTGAACAAAATGATGGCATAGAGAGAAGTGAGAGTTTATCATCTGTGGACAGTTTGGAGGAAACTGTTTCTAATGATACACTTAGAGAAAGTGTTGATCTGCGTACATTTGAGAATCCAAGCAATACTGTGAGAACTGATGCTGGGTCAAATGGTTATGCTAATTATGTGAATGGAAGCGATAAAGGGGTGTATGCTAACCCAAACATAGGTAACCAGTTCAATGCTAGTTCAAACACACCACAAAACATAGACTCCTATAATACACAAGTACAGCCTGTCACAAATGAAGGGCAATACAATAATGGACAAGGTAGAAATCAACAGACATATCAACACAGGCAATTTGAAATTCAGCAGCAAATTCTGGAACAGCGGCAACAACATTTCCTGCAACAGGAAAAACAACAGCAAGAATTACAGCAAAGAATTCAACAACAGCAGAAACAGCAACAGTTACTTCAAGAAGAGTTTCAGAAACAACAAGAACAGCATCAGAATGAGAAACAACTGGATAAGAACCAGCAGTCAAACACCTCTAGTAACAGTTTGCATAACAATGGTAATGAGAACGAAAAGGAAAATAATAGACCTAAAGTTCAGCTTAAGGCTTGGGCAACACCCTCTCCCCATCCACCAACACCAGTGTCTACAAACATTTCATCACATAATTTGGTTACCAATTCCAGTCCGTATTCAGGAAGGTCCACTAACACTGCGATGACAACTGTGACAACCTATGATAACTCTGTGATAAAAACTGGAAATACTAACATCAATTCAAAGAATGCTGCAGGCCAATTGCCTGTGAGTCGAAATGAAGGTTCACACCCAAGTTCTTTTTCAAACATGGGAACTCAGGAAACACAATTTAACACTAACACTGCAGGCCACCAACCCCAGACTGTTCAAAATAAAGGCTTAGACAGTCAAGGTTCATTTTTAGATACAGTGACAAAAGATCTGACAAAACAGCAGTCATATTTTACTGTTGTAAGTGATAATCAAACAAAGACGTCAGGAGTAGTGAACAACGCGGTATCAACTGTATCTAATACAGGAAGTTCACAGAAATCTGCCAGTCAACAGACGGTAAAAAAATCTGCAATTCAGCAAACAAATAAAAATGATACCGGGTCTTTAAACAGCCCTTCAACCACTTCTGTGACATCCAAACCCCCAGTAAATCCAGGATTCTACCTGAATTCCTATTCTTCACAGCATGCTGTACGGCAAAACCTTCAGCAACAAAAACAACAACAACAACCAAAGACCAGAGGACAGGAACCGGCCACTCCTGGGCCCGTTACAACTGTAGATGCCAGCAGATTGAATATGAGGCCAATGGTAGGTGCCCAGCCCGGTGTGGAGAATCAGATCTTGTTTCAGACGGAGGGTATGTTTGCGGATGAGGGCCAGGATACAGCTGATACTGATTCTGTTAGTACTATAGCTTGTGATGAACGGGAACCAGAACCTAAAGGTAAATCTAAGTCATAGATGATTAACACATTACCACCTAAGCCACATTTTTGTCTTTTGCAGCATATGACTTTTCAAAAAGCATTGTGGCTAAAGGAGAAACTGCTTATGAAAAGCAATTTCTCTTTTTGCCACAATGCTTTTTCAATCTATTCGTATATCACAATAGCAGAACTGAAAGTTTTCTTCACATATTTACAAAGCTTTTTTTAAAGCCATCTGCTTCAAGTAAAAAAAATGTTGTCTGCATGTGGTAAAGAGTTTAAGCCAGAGATCCCTTATATGGGGGTTTGTTTGTGAGTGGTCCAAATTGGAGGTAACAAAAGGACCATATTATATAGAGTTAAATCATTGGTAACTAAACACATCATCTCAAGGTTCAGTGCAAGAATTTTGTTAGTCATCAACTCTAAAGGAGCTGCTGTTGTCTTTCATTTGACCTACAATGTTGGGTTTTGTTGGTCCAAAAGAAATTATCTTAAGATTTGAAGAAATCAATGCGACAAGTAGATAAGATTCTTAGAGTATTGTTCTTAACAAATTAGATATAAGATATCTTAAGCAGTGGAATTAAACTTCTATCATTGGTCTATAAAGGATGAAGAAAGATGCAATTTTATACGCGCAATTATTTTACTTTCTTAACAGAAGTTAAAAGCATTTTAAAAAGGGCTGGTAGTGCAAAAAGTATCCTGAAGAAGTCAAATTCTGCGGGGAACATACACAACAGAAACGAAATTCGAGACAGTCTAGAAATCACCCGTGTTCATCTACAAACAAGTGCTGAGGAAAAGGAGCAAAGGGTAAGTAACTCTTTTTCTGATTTCGGAAACTATGTGTCACATTAACCCATTACCAAACATAACGACATTTGACTAATTTGTTGCAGACGTCTCTGGAAATCATTGTGGGAAAAGGAGAAATTGCACTTTATGAGCAATTTCTCCTTTTCCTACAATGTTTTCTGCCCTATCAGAAGATTATTTTTCAATTTCATCATATTTTGAAATGTGGTCTGCACACTCTTTCAATTTGGGACAGTAAAAAATTTGGCTTTTGGTAAAGGGTTAAGTGGTGACAGTGGCTGTATCATGAAATAGGAGTGATATTTTTAGCTCACCTGAGCACGTAGTGCTCAAGGTGAGCTTTTGTGATACCGAGATGTCCGTCGTCCGTGCGTCCGTGCGTGTGTCAACAATTGCTTGTGAACACTCTAGAGGCTACATTTATGATCCAATTTTTATCAAAATTGGTCAGAATGATTGTCTCAATAGAATCTTGGCCAAGTTCGAAACTGGGTCATGTGGGGTCAAAAACTAGGTCACTAGGTCAAATAATTTAAAAAGTTTGTGAACACTCTAGAGGCCACAGTTTTGGTCCAATTTTGATGAATGTTGGTCAGAATGATTGTCTCAATAAAATCTTGGCCAAGTTCGAAACTGGGTCATTTGGGGTCAAAAACTAGGTCACTAGGTCAAATAATTTAAGAAGTTTGTGAACACTCTAGAGGCCACATTTATGGTCCAATTTTGATGAAAGTTGGTCAGAATGATTGTCTCAATAAAATCTTGGCCAAGTTCGAAACTGGGTCATGTGGGGTCAAAAACTAGGTCACTAGGTCAAATAATTTAAAAAGTTTGTGAACACTCTAGAGGCCACATTTATGTTCCAATTTTGATGAAAGTTCATCAGAATGATGGTCTTAATGAAATCTTGGCCAAGTTTGAAACTGGTTCACGTGGGGTCAAAAACTAGGTCACTAGGTCAAATAATTTAAAAAGCTTGTGAACACTCTAGAGGCCACATTTATGGTCCAATTTTGATGAAAGTTGGTCAGAATGATTGTCTCAATAAAAATGTTGGCCAAGTTTGAAACTGGGTCATGTGGGGTCAATAACTAGGTCACTAGGTCATATAATTTAAAAAGCTTGTGAACACTCTAGAGACCACAATTATGGTCCAATTTTTATCAAAGTTGGTCAGAATGATTGTCTCAATGAAATCTTGGCCAAGTTCAAGACTCCGTCATGTGGGGTAAAAAACTAGGTCACTAGGTCAAATAATTTAAAAAGCTTGTGAACACTCTAGAGGCCACATTTATGGTCCAAATTTGATGAAAGTTGGTCAGAATGATTGTCTCAATTGAAATCTTGGCCAAGTTTGAAACCGGGTCATGTGAGGTCAAAAACTAGGTCACTAGGTCAAATATTTGAAAAACCTTGTGAACACTCTAGCAGCTATATTTATGGTCCAATTTTGATAAAAGTTGGTCAGAAGGATTGCCAAAATGAAATCTTGGCCATGTTTGAAAGTGGGTCATGTGGGGTCCAAAACTAGGTCACTAGGTCAAATAATTTAAAAAGCTTGTGAACACTCTAGAGGCCACATTTATGGTCCAATTTTGATGAAAGTTGGCCAGAATGATTGGCTCAATGAAATCTTAGCAAAGTCCGAAACTGGATCATGTGAGGTCTAAGACTAGGTCACTAGGTCAAATATTTGAAAAACCTTGTGAACACTCTAGCAGCTATATTTATGGTCAAATTGTCATGAAAGTTGGTCAGAATAATTGTCCCAATGAAATCTTGGTTGGGTTTGAAACTGGGTCATGTGGGATTGAAAACCAGGTCACTAGGTCAAATGCTTGAAAAACTTGTGAACACTCTAGCAGCTATATTTATAGTCCAAATTATCATGAAAATTGGTCAGAATGATTGTCTTAATGAAATCTTGTTCAAAATGGGTCATGTTGGGTCAAAAACTAGGTCACTATGCCAAATACTTGAAGAATAACTCCTATCTGTACATAACAATATCAATACTGAATTTAAACAAAGGGTTCTTGTATCTATCATTTGGATGCAACCACTGGCATTCATCAATTCCAATGTTCAAGTATGCCTAAATAATAACCACATAATGAGAAATATAAATCATACTGCACACTTCGCAACAAAAATCTGTAAGAGTTAAATATTCACTTTCTGCATTGTAACAATAATGTACCATTTTAATGTCCAACATCAAGCAACTTTGTACATACTTTCAACAGTGAAAAACATGTCACTAGATAAAGGATTATAAAACCTGCTGAAAATTAAAATGATGCTTCTAACTTGTTCTTCAAATATATTGAAATAAGGTCAACAAAACTCAGGTGAGCGATTCTAGGGCCATTATGGCCCTCTTGTCACTTAATTTATTGATGTGTGCACCCATTAATATTGTCTTTGAGATATTGTATGGAGGGTACTACATATAGTTAACAAAATGTTGTCACGGCATTCTTGCCACAGGCTTGTAAATAGTTCATTGTTTATCAAATATGTTTTCCTTTTTCATTGATGGAATTTGGATAAGAAACATTGGTTTCATTTGTCATGGTTGTTAATCAAGATATTTTATATTTCGATTGTCATTAGTAAGACTTTTGATCTGTTTAACCCTTTCCCAAACGAAGAATTTTCGACTTTCCCAAATTGAAAGAGTTTGCAGACGGCATTTCAAAATGTGATAAAATTGTAAAGTGTTCTTCAGATAGAGTAGAAAAACTTGTGGGAAAAGGAGAAATTGCTCTTACCGAGCAATTTTTCCTTTTCCCACAATGTTTTTCAGAGCCATCTGCAACAAACTGGTCAAATGTCGTCATTGTTTGGTAATGGGTTAAGAGCATAAAGCATTTTGCAATAGAAAGGGAACTTTAGATCCATTTCGTATGCAATGTTTTGTTTCGCTAATTCTGAGTCCTGAAATAAAGAGGAAAAAGTTAGCAACTATTTTGCGCATTCTTTTGAAAATATTTGCCTACGCCATTTGTATAGAGGACAGTAGTTCATAGAATAATTCTGGCATAGAGAATTAACATTACTTTTATTTCTGATGTTTCAAATGAAAAATCACCAAAAAAATAATCTTATTGTCATACTATATAAAAATCTTCATAGGTTACTTCATTATTGTATTACACATATCAATGATAACTTTGACAAAAACTATGAAATGTTAAAAATATTGTGATTACTTGTCATTATCAGCAACTTCTTCATTTGTGATAACTCTTTTTAGATAATTCATACACAAAAGTTGACATCTTTAGTCAGTTATTATGAATGAGTTCTCTTTTATGACAAAAAGGGAAATTTCCCATCATGAGCATTTTCTCCTATTTTCACAATTGTTTCCTGAATCACCTACTGCTTGTTAATTTAGATAAGTAGTTAACCCTTTCCCAAACAATGACGACATTTGACCACTTTGTTGCAGTTGACTTTAGAAAAGATTGTGGGAAAAGGAGAAATTCCTCATAACAAGCAATTATTCCTTTTCCCACAATGTTTTCTGCCCTATCAGAAGATTATTTCCCAATTTCATCACATTTTGAAATGTCGTCTGCAAACTCTTCCAATTTGGGACAGTCGAAAAATTGTTGTTTGGGAAAGGGTTAAATGAAGTTAAAAGAGTTAATTGAATTGCACAATGTAATGCTGTATGTTCTATCAGATGTTAAGAGAGGCTGAACGTAGAAGGCCCCAGTGTGTGGTGGTATGTCTTAGTTGTTTGTTTGGCTTTAAAGTTTGATAAGCTCTGTTCTGGCCTAGTAATGGAGATTCGGATGTGGGATACAGTGTAACTTTAAGTTGCTTGTTCACAATTTGAGACAATCGGAAAGTCAAAATAAAATTTTGTTGAGACAGTACGTTTTCTGAACAGTTTTAAAGAAAGATAATTTTTTTACTTTTAAATTTCCTCACCCCTGTGCTCAAGCAGTTTTTTGTTTTATGCTTTTTTCTCATCTTATCAAAATGTTTGATTTTAATATTTTATCATAAGGCTGAGATCTATTGTATGTCAGCTAAATGATATTTAATTCACCTGAACAAAATATTTTGCACTAAATAAACTAAAAGCTTAATTGACAAAAGTATCAATAAAAACTGCTAACTTGGTTGAAATTAAAAGATTTTTAACGATATTTTTGGGTTAATGGTAGATGGACATGAATATTGTATGACAATACCAAATCACAGAATAAATCCCATTTTAGGTCAGAGCATTTCTTAAAATACCAGTTTTTACTCATATTTCAATATAGACTTCTTTTAGACATGGTTATGCGCCAGGGTTTCAATATGTTCTTGTTTCAAGTATTCAACCCATGTATGTTTTTCCATCCCTCGATGAATTTGGCAGTTCAACTTTCACTTTTCATTGCCTATTGCAACTTTCTACTTGCTGAACCTGTATAAGCATTTTTCTTAGAAACAAACTCTAGAAATGTCTCTTATACATAGTTCATGTTTAGATTATATAAAAGCTGCATAAGGGTCCAGTACAGGCGGGGGAATCACATGACCAATAATTACAATATTATGTCAAAACAAGATGGCCCCACTCATGATGGAGCAGGTATTATTGCTTTTTACACTTACTTTTGCCAATGATAGCCACATTGCATACCTCGCATGAGTTGACCATTAACTTTCTGGTTCTGGTAGTATATGAAAATCTATGCTTTATAACAGCGTTAAGTCTAACACTGTAGGAAATTCACAGTCTGTGTTTTTACTGTCATTTGCGCACGTTGACTGAAATTTCTCTGCCAGGAGATAGATGTATTGCCATAAAAGCTCCTTATAAAGGCAAAAGTAGGTGATAAAAAGCAAAAAATACTTGTGGTGTGACCATCTCGTTCAGACATAAGATCGTAAACATTGGTCATGTGATTCCCCAGCGGGTCCAGTACTAAAGGGAGGACTAACTTTAGTATTGCACCGAACCCTTGTGCATTTAATCTCAGTGTGAAAAAATATAAACTTCTTACAACATATAGAGGGGTCGGTAAAATACTTTAGTAAGTGCTTCACATTTGTGAAGGAGTTGACTATAGTATTTTACTGAACTTGTGAGCGATTATCACAATGTAGCAAAATTTTCACTTCTTGCACATTATACACTGTAATTTATAAATGTCTTTTACGATAGAATACCCATAATCCGCCATTTTGAAACTTTTTCTTTTGTCTGAATGCTTCGGTAGTTCTCTGTATACATTGGTCGGTGCTGGAACTATTGGCTTTACACTGAATAGTTCCGTCTTCGACCAATGTTTACCAAAAACAGCTGAAGTAATCCGATGAAAGAAAGAGTTACAATATGGGGGATTATGGGTATTCTACCTAAAGGCAGAATCCCTGTACCAGTTTTTAGATTCTGTATAGGGTTGTCCCTATATATAAAGATGGATAATTCATGCGTCTATCATGAAAACTGTTGAAACTATGTAGCAACATTAATCCTTTCCCAAACAATAACAACATTTGACGAGTCTTTGTTGCAGACGACTTAAGAAAACATTGTGGAAAAAGGACGAATTGCTCGTGACAAATTGGTTTAAAATGTTGGGCAAATGCAGCCTGCTTTACAAGTGCTTTTTTGTTAGATTCTCTTACATTGCATGCAATTGACAAATAATACAGTTGGAATTGTTTTAAAAGATTTTTATTGCATATTTTCTAATATGCTTTTGATTTATTTTCCTTCTATTTGATTTAGCATAGCTTGCATGAAAATTTGCTTTAACCTCTTTAGTCTTACTTAACATTTGTTATGAACTCATCACAAGCAGAATTTTGAAATCACTATGACAAAAGGATGAAACATGCGTAACAATCATTTTCTCCTTTCCGTCATATTGATTTCTTTGCAATATGTTAAAGATGATGACATATTTCCTAATTTGTCATCTGCTCATAATTCCGATTTTATCTGGTCTAAAGAAAAGTTTGAATATAAGGATTCAGCTCTTAAAATGCACATCATTAAAATGATGCACAATAGCAACAATCTGTGTTTCTTTTTAAAAAGTACAAACTTCATTTATCCAATTTTAGTTGAGACTTGTGTTTTCAACCATTTCTAAATGATTTTAGCTAATTTTGCCACTGACTATACATTTAGAAATATGGTGAATTTGTCTACAATTCATAAAACAATTCTTTTGCAAAGATAATGGCAATTGATATAAATTGATCAAATATGTTTTTTTTTCTGTAATACTTAATGTCCATTTTATATCATTGTTATGTTGTGTTTCAAAAGAATATTATTTTTGCAAATGGATATTTTTTCACATAGAAATTGCTATTTTGCATGCTATATGGTCATTTTCTGATTTTATTTTCAATTCTATCCAGTTTTAAAGTGAAAAAATGAAACTTTAAATGAATGTGTTAAAGGTAGTATATATATGTATTAATTTTGTTTTCAGAAAAAGAGTGTAAGGTTTGCTGACCTCACCTATGATGAGCCTGAAGAGAAACAAACTGGGGAAAATGAGCTGTTCGTTAGGAGGACACAAGGTATTATTATTACCTGACGCATTATGTGAATGTTAATTCCTTCATATTTTGCTGTTTTATTGATAGAAAAAAGAAAAGCTATGAGGATTTGGTAATCTAACTGCACTATGAGTGCTGACATATTAACATTTTGAACCGTTGACCACCTGCACATATGAAGTTTCTGCAAATATCGCTCAGCAGAGGTCGCTAGGTTTCGGGAATGACATTTTAAACTGTTACGACCTTGGGTCAATAGTTCAAAAATCATCCCCTCTACCTCTGGACTACAGCTTTGACTATTTCACAAATGCCATTGTCTGAATGATGGAGACTTAGATATTACATTCTACTTCTGAATGAATTCCATATTGAAATGGGTCAGAGCCGATATTGATTATTCACAGTAATCTTGTTTCCGATTGGACCACATTTTTAATTCTCCTCACCGATTGGTCCCTCTGGCCAAGATGGGGAACGCTGATGATTTTTTATCTCATAGTGCCTCTATGTGCCCATAAAAGAACCGTATAATAGTGCTCCACCATTGCTTGAAATTAGGAACAGTCTCAAAATTCCATATTAATAGCTCAATTAGTATACTCTTTGTTGGCATCTTTTAGGCTTTAGAATAGGAATGTCTAGACTATACCTTTGTACTATAGAAATATATATTATTGTCAGTCATATAGAACTCAAGATCTCCCTGGTACAAAATAACCTAGGTAGTCAAATATTTGTTTTCTAACTACATGTACTGGTATTTTTACAACTTGAATATAAATCATTTTGAAAAACAATTAAAGCGTTATCAATACTCTGTTACTCTCAAGTAACTGTTTCAAAGCCTTAAGAAATAAAGATTGCTTTCGCTATTTCATACAGAAGAAAGGATTACATCAAGGGTTCAGTGCAATACAATAGTAAGTGCTTCATGTTTATGAAGCTCTTACTATAGTCTTGCATTGAAGCCTCGATATTATGTTGAGGCTAAGGGGTCGTTAAATCTGACTTTATATGAAAACAAATGTACTTACAACATTATGCTTTATATTCATAGGCAAAGGACAGAATACATCATGTCAATCTAGGCCAGTGTCGGCCAAAGCTACCTCAGCTAAAGTGGACCATAAACCTCCCAGAGCCTCTAGTGCTACAGTGCGTGCCAGTTCAATCCCCAGAGCAAAGACCCAGATTGTAAGGCCAACAGCAGCTGCACATATCATTCAGAGTCCCCCATCTGTCAATGGGGGGTACACAGGAGAACAGAAAGTGACCATAGTTAACAGTAACTTCATGGAAAAGGTGCCCTCCATGTCCAGACCCTCCACCCAGCCCCTCCATACAGCCTCACCTTCAATGGTGTATTCCATGGCATCGAGACCAGATCAAAAAGTGAACTATGCTGTGTCGAGTATCATAATGCCAAAGACTAACAGTGCTCCGTTTATTTACCCGAATAGTTCTACGAAAGAAGCTCCTCAGCCCTCTGCTAGTTCAACAATGCCTGCTCAAAATGGGACAAATTCCAAATACGAAGGCGCGGTCTATGATGATAATGGGTTACGGATAGACAGAACGCCAACAGATGACGAGATAAACTTCCTTTGGGATAAAGTTAGGACATGTTTAAGTAGAAACTCTACCCCCGGAGAGAAAGGTCAGACCCCGTCCTCTATGGCACCGGAGAGCCATCGACAAGCAGCCCCTGTAGCCAACACCTACATCGACGGAAACGCCTTAGGCCAGTACAATAGTATGAATAGGGTGGCAGCGCCTAACTATGGTAACAGCTCTTCTGCCATTCAGAGACAGAATTCCCTGGATAGCGCCAATGGCTCATACACAAAGCGATATGGACTCCTCCAGCAGAGGAAACAGCAGGCCAATCCCAACAGTTTGAAAACAAGGCAACAGGGTCAAAGTCAGGGTCAAACGCAAGGTCCCCAAGGTTACACAGTGTACCATGCTCCGGTACAGAGTTATAATGAACCCACACAGACTGGGCAGCATAATGGAGACGGTAAGGATTTCATGTTATTCTATATCAACCTATATTATTTGGTTATCTTTTGGTCAGATTCAAATAGTTATCACCAAAAAGAAACATCAGCACAGATTTAAAGTGAAAGACAATGAGAAATAACCCACATGTTATTCTACTCTAGTCTAGTTTTGGTCTTCAACCCATTACCAAACAAAAACGACATTTGACCAGTTTGTTGCAGAAGACTCTGGAAAACATTGTGGGAAAAGGGGATATTGATCTTAAAGAGCAAGTTCTCCTTTTCCCCCAATGCAAACTCTTTCAATTTGGGACAGTCGTAAATTTGGTGTTTGGTAAAGTGTTTACATATGACTGATTTGTTGATAAGTAAACTTGCACACTGGCCTCCTGTCTCACATATTCACTCTGTCACTTGTTAAGTCTATCAATAACCTGCTCCGTCAATTGTGATCATGTCCATATGTAAGTGTGAAATTTCAGACGGTATTCCAGTTCATTAATACAGTTAAATAGATCTTTTGAAAGCATAATTAATTTTGAAAACATAAATATAAATAAGCATGTACAGTCTGTATCAGTATGCGTAAGATTTCAAAACTGTTGCAACACTTTTTGCTTTAAATACACATTGTTTTGTAATGAGTTAATGTTGTTATCTCCCAGTTTCGGAGAGCATGGCGGAGTTTTTGACGGCTGAGCAGTTGGCAGAGCAGTCTGTATCGGAGAGCAGGATTCATCAGGCCATGGACGATGCCTACACACGACAACAGAACCATATTGTCGGGAAACCACCCCCGTCCAAAGGTGAGAGTCTAATAGCTAGAACAATCATGTTTCATTTCTGGTGTAAAATAAATGTATATATAGAAAATAGATGATTGGTGAATTTGAAATGTTATCAGGCAAGGTGTGGGAATATTATCCATTGAGCCAAATGCTAATCGAGTAATAATCCAAAGCTGAGTGCTATAACCTTTCCTTTTCAAATACATCATTTATTCTATTTTTTCCTGTTTCCTATATTGTTTCCTATATTGATTCAAATAAACAAACAAAAAATGAAAAATAAACACAAAAAGTGAAACAAGACAGAAATCAATACTGACAGGTGCTTGCGTTGAAAACATAATCTAATGGCACCCTGTTATTCGCTGTGAATTGCCCTGGTGACAAGATAAATATACTTATACATTCAAAGGTGTAGGAATTTAACCATATTTGTGTGTAAAAACATATCAACTTTTTCATTTGTTGATGAATGAGTCATATTTTTTGGATGGAAATAGGAAAAAGGAAGGATGATTCACTTGTTGTCTGCAATCCATTTGTACACATTTTAAGGTTAAGAAATGGTGCTTCTATTGTAGATGGAAGTTCATATTAACTTCCTCATAGGTTGGGGAATGATGTTCAATTGTGGATGGAGAGCCATGTTTTATCACTCATAGGACAAAATTACATCTTCTATTGTTCTTACAGTTTCTACAAGAGCTTCTTTCTCACATTTAAGCCTGGAAATAAGTAGATATTCATTTATTCATATCATCTTTATTAGGGCTAAATGATTTTAGCTGTCTTTGCACCTTAAAACACCAATCTCTGATTGAACGATTGTTTGATTCATTCATTCTTTCACAGTTGTCAATGGAAAATTAATTCGTTTTTATGGTGTCTTCAACAATTCTTTGATTATTTTTCAGGTAAATCAGCTCTATCCATGGAAGAACAGCGATTACTGGAATCTCTTGATAGACTCAATGATAAGCTGAAAGGTAAAATATACCCCATGCATTTGAAATTGTGAACACAATTTTATAATGAAAGGTTTAAATCAAATATTTCTTCTTAAGACTCTTTATCTGAATAAAAGAATGTGTATCCTTGTATGATATTAGGTAGAAAACAGTACATGAATTTGTTGTTATAAGTAAGTTCTATTTTTCTCACTGGTTCAATAAATGTTCTGCTACTGGTTCCTTAAACTGAGTCTATAAGAAGCAAGTAGTATAGAAGGTTTTCCAATAAACTGATGATATATATATACACTCAAAACTTACACTGTAAAATTAAAAGAAAAAGCAATAGCTTAGCCTTAAAAGCTTTGTCAGTAGCATGGTTAACCTGGAGCCTAAGGACGCAGGTTTAACACATTACTACCAAATGTCACATATTTGCAGCAGACAACTTTCAAAAGGCATTGTGGCAAAAGGAGAAATTGCTTGTCGCAAGCAATTTCTCCTTTTGCCACAATGTTTTTCCAACTATCCTCATATCACAACAGCAGAATTGAAAGGTTTTTAACATGTTTATAAAGTGGTCTGCTTCAAGTAAAAAAATGTCGCCTGAAAGTGATAAAGAGTTGAAACCTGGCTTGCAAATATTCTTTTTAACATTAAATGAAGTCATAAAGTGGATTTACTCCAAAAAAGGACCATCGTTATTGATGTGAGTAAGCATTCAGTGGCTTCATAAGAATGATTGCAAATTTTCATGACATTGTCAACACTGTGAAATATTGATATAAAATCTGTGTAAAACTACTATTTATGTAAACTTATTTATTTTACATGGATGTGAAACAAGTTTCTTGAAATTCAATTTATCACTCTCCACTCTGCTGCCTTGATACATAATCAGTTTTTACGCTGATTTGTGTGTTAGTTCTGGCATTTTCTCCTGGCTGCCAGCGTGGCCAACACTCAATGAACCACTGTCACCCACAATGCTACTATACAACCGACCAACCAAAACAGAAATGAATAAACATGTTTTTCTAGGATAAGTTTGTTTGTTTATAAGTTTAATTCTTAGAATACTGGGTAATTTTCTAAAAATAGAATTTTCTGTCGGCTACTTTCCAAAACCTGAAATATCTGCCTAATTTTTAAGAGGAAAGATACCAAGAGTAACAAACGGGTTAGATCACAGGCCAGCCGCCAATTTACTTGGTCTGTTCCAGCACTATAAGGGTAAAATTGTTAATTCTAGTTGACCACAATGTTGCTCCTGTACCAAACCAACCTCAGTCCAATGGGCCGCAGCAACAGCAGACACCCCAGCAAATGTTACATGTAAGTATAGATCCACAATAGTAACCTATCATTGTATTTCACCAGAAACTGGGAAAGCCATTGTGAAAATATCTCACAGGTGTTGCCTTTTATCAAGGTGACAAGAAATATTCCGGAAAAACTTAATAAATGGTTTCTACAGAGACAGTTTTTGATTTGACATTTTCTGTTTATTGTCATTTTGGATATGACTTTTTTTCACCATTTCAACCTGAACCACTTGGGATTCTGTTTGACGTTAATAAGTTAACTGACGTTAATAAGTTAACTAAGATTAATTATTTTCATTTCTGCTTCCTAAATACATAACCAGTATCAATACTGAAAAAGAACCAATCAGATTCATTACTGGTGTTTTTAATCAACTAAGATAATTACTTTCAGTTCTACTTTACAAATAGCTAGAACTAATTGTAAATAATGATGAATGCAGTTTCTCTATGGCATTTATAGCTGAATGCTACCAAATAATCCCAAAATCTTAGCAGTCTGATTCTGATATCCTTCCAAACCAAAACAAACCAAATTAATTATCTGATTAAAGGATAAAAGATGAAAGGAAATATTTTAAAGAGAGAATACTTCATACACTACGTGAAACATCCCTTTGTTTAAGTGTTTTCAAAATTGCGTGCTACATGATAAGTTTTCATATATCGACTATTTGGGGAAAATACCAGGAATATAGAAGAGGTTGTGTTGAACACGAGTTGTTTTTCATGATTATGATTTTCAGTTTTTTGTTAAAAATAAGCATTATAATCTTATCTCAAGGACTGTTTTTAAGTTATTAGTTTTGAAAGCAATTGTTTTTTGATATTTTCTAGAGGTCATCATTTTTAACCCCAGAAGGAAAGGTAATCAAGGATGTTTCAACACTTCTTTACCTTCATAATATGTTATTTGTCTTTAAGCCAACATATTTGGAATTCATTGTAACTAAAGGATTTTTTGCTCTTAAAGAGTAACTTTTCAATTTGTTTTGAGGGTTTATTAATAATATGTAATATTTGTGTAGATTTGTGATTTTTGTGACTTAAGTTTTATTCATTTCCAAATAAGGAAATTTGGTAACAATCCCAATTGAATAAAAACAAGAAATAGAAGACAACAATGATAAAAATTACAAGAATTATATCATTTTTGTGATGAATGGTAGCATTTTTGTGATTTTTTAAGAAATTATTATGGCAAAAGGAAAATTGTTCTTGATAAGCTCATGTCTCCTTTTGCATGTACATTTAAATGTGTTTATGTTAAGGAAGGGTTTAAAGGATACCAGTAGTTGTTTTGAAATATTTTCAGAAAATAAAATACATTAGGTTTCCTTATGCCCTGAGAGTTACATTCTGGTATTCCCTCTCAACAAATCTTTTGATAATAGCTCAAAATGTTCTTTATGATGAAATGGGAATGTCATGCATTTGACATATGCAAATAAAAGAAGTTTTTAACTTTGTGTGCTTAACAACAAAGCATTTTCTGGATTATCATTCTAGAAGATTTGTTAGGCTGCAAGATTAATAAGATTGCAGTAGGGATGTTTGAAAATTCAGGCCTTGTTGCGGGAGTTTGTGTTACTGTTTTTGTAATACCTGTATGCTGTTATAATGGGGCTCTCAAACGAAATTTAATTGTCTTTCCATATAAGTATTTCATATAAGAGAAAAGTTTCATAATGAAATTTGAAATTGGTCCGCCAATTCTAAAATGCATCTTATCAAATTTTTACATTGTGTAACAAATTGTTACTAACCCTTATATGAACTTGAAGTGTGTAACATTACTGGTTAATCTGAATTTTATTGTAGATATTTTGATGTATCATGTGATTTGATTTGTAATCAGATTTTATAATCAGACTAATGTAGCAGGGACCTAATGCTTTACTGTGAAAATGCAGTTGAAGGTTGCGCATGTATAACCCTTTCCCAAACAATAATGGCATTCGACCACTTTGTTGCAGACGACTTTAGAAAACATTGTAGGAAAAGGAGAAGTTGCTCGTAACGAGCAATTTTCTTTTTTCCACAATGTTTTCTGCCTTATAAGCATGTTATTTTGCAATTTCATCATATTTTGAAGTATCGTCGGCAAACTCTTTCTTGGGACAGTCGAAAATTTGTTGTTTGGGAAAGGGTTAAAACATGTCCAAAAAAGTCAGTCTCTGGCTTGGCTTTCCCTGTCGAGTGTTAGATGCAATGCCGTCATAAAGTATGGGTAATCATATACCACCAGAAAAGGAAAGTTGATCGTCAACTCATGAGGCTATCATTGGCATAAGTAGGTGAAAAGAGCGAAAATAGCTGGGCACGGCCATCTTTTTCGGTGACAAGATCGTAAACATTGGTCGTATGATTCCCTGCCTGTAACCTATCTGTCATTCATAAAGCTTGGAATGATGAAAATGCCGCTATTGCACATATATATTTTTTCATATTTCTCTTTTAATTTGTGTGAAACAGACAGATGAAAATAGTGAGGAAAATCAAAACTCAGTAAGATGATACAAACTGTGTTGTTCACCTATTCAAAATGTGGCTAGATATTGTCAACAATCAATGACACCATTGAACATACTTCATAGAATGTATGGAGATTAAGAAAGTGATGAAGATTTCACCTTGGAATGGAAAAGTGCTTTCCAATGTTATGCCTTAATGCGTTTTACCTCTCTTACCGCATCTGTTGCAGAATTCTTTAGAAACCATTGTGACAAAAATCCTTGTGTCACAATGACTTATATCCAATTGAATATCTAGTAATATCTAGTAAGTGAATTTCTCCATATTTAGATTTGGTCGTCTGTACATGTAGTATCTTTCAATTTGGACCATACTTCTACAACATATGAGGGAATGAGTTGGTCCTTTTATTATTTTCTGTTAATTGCTACAGACAAGTTGAAAAACTATTATCAAAGTTAAAGATGAATTTCTAGAGTAAAACTGTATTTATTGAATGATAAAAGTTGAAATCATTACGATAAGAGGAACATTTGCTAATGATGCAATTATTTCAAAATTGTCTAATGCAATGGTGTCTGACTGAATACAGAAAAAGTTACAGTGGTAGTCATAGCTTATTGCTTGTTAACCTGGTTCTTGTTTGTGTTTATAAGCTAGACATATCCCTATAGTTCAGTTTAGCATATGTTATTGTAAAGCATGATCACTAAATCATATGTTGTTGTTACTCACTAAAACTGTCTCATAAATACATGTTTGAGGTAAGTTAGTAAGAGTGCTTAGCCTTTATAGCGCTGGAACTAACTTCATGGTAATACAAACAGCTTAGATTTCAGGCCAGCCATCAAGTAAATTGGTGGCTGGCCTGTGATCTAACCTGTTTGCTACTCTGTGTATCTTTCCTCAACAAAATTAAGCAGATATTTTAGGTTTTGGAAAGCAGACGACGCAAAAATCTATTTTCTTCGAAAATTACTCAGCATTCTAAGGGTTAACTTTGAATCACAATGCATGTCTCTGACTTGATTCAAATCCAGACACTTGAAGTTTTGGATTATCATTTGAGTTAATTCGCCCAACTGTGTTGCGTGATGTTGATAGTCTGGCTCAGTTTGATCCAGATGCTAAATGCGTGTCCCTGTGCTTTTAAGGCTGACTTAGAACTTGGGGGTCCTGGGTTCAAGCCCTACTGACACCTCTGGTGTTGTGGGAGTGGCCTTTGGCAAGTCACTTCAGAGCCCTATCCTAGTACTAGTGGATCCAAGAAAGCCGTTATATAACTGAAAGATTGTTGATACAGCATTAAACACCATAGAAATAAATAAGAAACTGCTATAGCTACTGAAGAAATTGTTGACAATGAGTAATTTCTCATATTGTCATAATAGTTTCTTCCGAATTATTTCCATACATAGAATTGGCCACCTGCTGCTGATTTTTAAAATGGTTAATGATAACAAACAATATAAAGATTTAGTTCAAATCAAGTTACACAGACTATTTACAGAGAGTTAAACAAATCTTTTATGTGATTCAATGTAGTTTTGATATTTGTTGTCTATGTTCATTTGTGTTTAAACCACCCCTGCCTTTTCAGTTACCCAAAGTGTACTTTGCTTGATCATGGAAATGGTAAGGGTGTTACTTTTACAGCCAACCCTGTGTTATCAGCCACTTGTTCTAAACAGCCAACTGTCATTAAAATCAATTCTGAGCCTATATTGTTTTTGTAAAGGGGTAGCGTTTTATCAAGCATTGAAGGAGATAGATATATTAGTGTTCCTTGCTTCTAAATGCAAATTTTTTGTTTCTTTGTTTAGATGTTTTCAAGGTTTAAACAGATGTCAGCTTAAGATTTCTTGCTCCCATCTGACTTAACAAACCGGTATGCCTCTGGTTCTATCCGGCATTATACAGATCTTTTTGGAGGTAGAGGTGTTTTAAGCTTGACACAACAATTTAACCCTTATAGTGCTGGAACCGACTTTATGCTTATTCAAACAGGTTAGATCAAGGCCAGCCACCAAGTAAATTGGCGGCTGGTCTGTGATCTAACCTGCTTGCTACATCCTCATCAAAATTAAGCAGATATTAAAGGTTTTGGAAAGCAGACAACATAATTTTTTTTTTAGAAAAATTCTAAGCATTCTTAGGGTTAAAATCTGAAAAACTTTTGACTGGATGTTAAAATCCACAATTCACCAAAACTAGGATGAAACACTTTAACTGTTTCCTTGGCTGTTTAGGACTTGTCTTTCTCTACTCTCTCTTACTCCACAGATGTACCTTATCTCTTTACTAATTGTCACCATCTTCTTCAGTACCAGTGTGGAGTTGATGTAGCTTGTCACCAATGATGTATCAAAACTAGAACAGTTTCCTCTGTACACTGTAAATATCTACTCATCATAAAATAATATCGGCTATTACTTATTTTTAATAATTGAAATGCATCGTGAATTGTGATTAAGGAAGGCATAACTTGATATAAGGAATGTTTTCCCCTTCCATAATGATGTCTTATCCCAAATATTGTTCAATTAACAAAGATGCACATGGGGAACTATTTATCAAATGATAACTTTTTATTGTCCGAAATTGAGAGAATTTCCTTACAAACTTGAAGGGCTTAAATATTGTAAGAAAAGGAAATGTATCAAGTCATCTGCTTGAGACACATTGAATATAGATATCATTTGGTAATTGGTTAATAGGAGTGTGGTATTGCATGCATGTGATCTATTTGCTGGAAAAATCAGATGTTAAAGTAACCTCGTCACAAGTATTTAAAAAAGATCTGAACCGAATATGGTTGACACTAGATACAATAATGCAAGTACAACAGTTTGAACCAAGATTGGTTGCTTTATTTTCTCAAACACCTTTATTAACCCTGCAGCTTGGCACTTTGCATTTAAATCAAATAAGCACAGTAACTGTTGACCTGTTTTTTGTAATAGTTATAAAGAAATTAATGCCATTGAGAAAAACTTACATGCAGTAAAATTTTTAATTAGTAGCTTCTTTCCGTTGCTAGTGTTCTGTTTGATGTGTTGGCGTTCACAGCCTTTTGGTTAGGGTACAGAACTTAAAATCACAAGTGTCCCTTTCCATATGGGTTCAAATCATGACAGCTTTGGGTTTGGAATTTCATGCGACAATGTCATGCGTGGCCTAGTGGTTAAGACTTAGAAATCAGGGGTCCTATAATGTTTGAGCCCAACCAACACCTGGTTTAGTCAAAGTGACTTTTGGTGAGTGTCTTTAGAGCCCTAGCCTATAGTACTTGTCGATCCAGGAAAGCTGTTACATAGCTGAAAAATTGTTGATACAGAGTTAAACACCATACAAATTTCATGAGAGGTAGGTTCCTGTCTGACATACATTATGCCCAGGGATCTACTTACTCCCCTTGGCCAGCCCTTGGAAAGTTGAGATTAGGATCTTCCACCATCAATATTGAACCAAGGACTGCAAATGGAAAACTGTTGATGCTATGTGTAACACCATCAAATGAACGTTTCCAATCTGTCACCGTGGCCTTAAGGTCAAAATGACCACCTTGGGACGCAGAGGATGAAAGTTTGAGCCCCACAGAAGCCATTTGTCCGGATAATGTTTGTTGTGGGACTTGTTCCAAAATGGACCGTTTGTAAGCCGCAAGCTAGTTTAATTAATGGTTACCAACTTATATCTGCTTGGCGGCTGGCATAATGATAGAAGTTGGGATGTTCACTAAAGAAGTTGGGACTTGGTGTAATCAATTAAAAGTGGCTCATAAGCCTAACTGACCAATTTTTCCTTTTCCCACAATGTTTTCTGCCCTATTCAAAGATTACTTTTCAATTTCATCACATTTTGAAATGTCGTCTGCAAACTCTTTCAATTTGGGACAGTTGAAAATTTGTTGTTTGGGAAAGGGTTAAGGGCTTTCATTCTTTGAAAATTGGAATTAATGTCTTCTACTCTAAACTCTTTGTTATAAGACAAGCGATAAATCAAGCTCAATTTGAGAAATACTGAGCTAACACATCAATTACAGATGCTTATCAACAAATAGATCCGACCATAACCGATGTATTAAAAGAACAACCAAAGTAATCTAATGAAAGAATTAGTATCAAAATGGCCAATTATGGATATTCTACTCTAACATCCAAGTTTCATTCCGTCATTAGTGATATATGAACGTAAAGCGTTTTCTTAAGTCGTCTGCAACAAAGTGGTCAAATGTCGTTATTGTTTGGGAAAGGGTTAAAAGATAAATACTGATGGAAAAGTAAACTTTTAGATTGTTGTAATCAAGTTAATTCTCATTTTATTGCAAAGTTTACAAATGCTGCTTGTTTGGTGGATGTTTAAAGTGATTTATTTTAGCATGAGTGAAAAATTTATTTTCTATATTTTTTCTATACATGTACAAGAATTAGTGCTAGAATATGACTTCTTACATATAGTTATGGGCTTTTTCCGTGGTGTAAGGTGATTACAGAAGATATGGGGTTAAGGTTAAGATGGTAAAACTGTTTAAGATAATGAACATGTTGCTTCATAATACATCATTTTGACAAAGGTTCAGTTGCAGAAGCCTTTAGGAAGTATCATGACAAAAGGATAAATTGCTCCTTCAGGGAAATTTATCCTTTTTCAGAATTTTTTCTACCAAAATTTAATAACAAAAGGAGTTATCATTATTTTTATGGACTTCACTTGAATCCACTGATGCAAAAGATGAAATAGCTTATAATGAACAACTTTTTCTTATGTTGAAATAGTTTCATAAGAGAAATTCTTCAGTTATGATTACAAAACTGAAACATGGTGGTACAGCACTGACGAAGAGAACCCATATGGGACCTGTGTCAGAAACTTACCATAATAATGATAAAACAGTAATTAACATGAATTAAAGAAATTATAGTTCTTAGTGATTGACCAAATTGGTTGAAATAACTTTTCTTTTTCATCTTGCTTTCTTTATGCATATACAGGATGTATTGTTTCTTGTGACCAGGAATTCTTTCATTCTTTCTTACTGGTCCTAAAGAAAGCAATAAAAAGGCATTGAAAAAAATTATATGGTTTTATTTTAATCCTTAGAATTCTGGGTGATTTTCTAAAAATACATTTTTGTGTTTTCTACTTTCCAAAACCTCAAATATCTGCTTAACAATTGCTGAGGAAAGATACTCAGGGTAGCAAACAGGTTAGATAACATGCCAGCCGCCAATTTACTTGGCTGCTGGCCTGGATTTAACCTGTTTGCATAAGCATGAAGTCAGTTCCAGCCCTATAAGGGGTTAAAGTGGAGCAGAAATCAGTGCAGTTGGAATCTTTATGACAAATTACAAATGCATGCATCTCTAATAGATACTATGGTTGCGTTACCTTATTTCTGTCCTAAGTAATTCTCAGCAGATAACCAACTTGTGATGAACACCTTCTCTTTACAAGTGTTGTTGGTAAAGAGAGTTTGTTCACCAAAAGATGGTATGGCTGCTAATGTATTTGAAATGGAAAGAGTTAAATGGTTCGCTACAAATCTATTTCTATCCAGAAATGTCTTATTATGATGAAGCAATGTTGCATGCAATTTATACAGTGTATTAACATGTGTTAGGCATGGGTTTTTTTCTTTCTTAATATTTTGTTGAATTTGTTTGAATGCATTTCGTTATTCTCTGACCACCTTTAGGTAATGTTTTGTATACTTGACAGAAAAACACTAATACCAATACACTGAATTTTCCTCAATTCATACTATAATAGATCTTCATGTCTCATTGAGTTATGGCCATTGGGATAGCATATTAATGGCAAAACTGGTTCTAGGAACAGTCAAACCAGTCCTTTCAGCCACTTCTGATTAGTGGTCCCTTGTGTAAAAGGATCATTTTGCAATAATAATCTACCTCTGTTAAGCAGCTGATTTAATGTTCTCCCCTAGGTGGCTGCTTATCACGAGTCTAACTGTATAAGAAAAGTAGGACCCAATTACTATTTATATAAAAACTGTTGATCCTATATAATTGTAAGCTGTCTTAAAGGATCATGAAAGGAGATAAACGCTATATCAAACTATAGTATTTGGTAAACTTTTGGTCAGATTCAATTAGTTGTCACAAAAAACAAACCAACATCAGCACAACTTAAATCTGAAAGCCAACGAGAAATAATCCAGATTAGCCAGGTTGATAATTTAGATTGCCTGATTTTTCACCTCTGACCTGGTCATGTAATACACAATTTTTTTAACCAAACATTCAGAATTTGTTATTTGAAATTTGTAAAAAAACAGGTTCTATCTATCTATCTTCCTATGATGTCGAACCCCTCACGTGGACTTACACATTGGCACACGTCAACTGTGAAGAATGTTAAAATGATAGGTTGTTGATAAACATGATTGAATTGGAGACTTCTATATTTCAAGCACAATAATTTTTGCTAAAGGGGTTGATTAAAATAGAGTCTCACAGCTTTCATGAATTAACTTTCATGACTTTAATGAACATAATAAACAAACTTCATATATTTTTCAGCAATTTATTTGTATTTGTATTCTTTCATGTTCTTTTAAGTATTAAACAGTTTTCGGTAAATTATGAAGTTGTAACTTTTCCAGAACATGTAGCCTTAATCCGACTACAATATTAATAGTACTGTAAAACTGTCAATATTGTAATGACACATATTTTTCATTACAGGTGGGAGGTTTCAAGGGCCACCAGCCAATACATTCCCAGCGACGGGTGATTGAGAGTGCTAATCCGAGAGCACGGTTACGCGTCACGTCCGCCACTCTGAAGAAACATATACAAAGACACCAGTAGAAAATTGTTCAGCTTTCTCATTATGATCATTAGAACTACATGTTAACAGACATTTATACAGACTTGGTTTGATTCATATGTTTCCATAATTGTATTGCACAACTGCACTACTTTACTTACAAAAAAAAATAGTTCAATTCGTTTATTTTTGGTAAGAACGGAAAATTATCAAATGTGATTTAGAATTTAAAGCATTCTGTTGCACACCTTAAGAAATAATGGAAAGAACTTTTGCTCAACCTATTACCAAATAATAATGACATTTGACCAGTTTGTTGCAGACCACTCTCGAAAAAAATTGTGGGAAAAGGAGAAATTGCTCATGAGCAATTTCTCCTTTTCCCACAATGTTTTCTGCCCTATTGGAGGATTGTTTTACAGTTTCATCACATTTTGAAATATCGCCTGCAAATTCTTTCAATTTTGAAAAGGGTTATTGTGCTGGATTCTTTGAATAATACTTTTGCTTAAAAATCAACTCATGTGGGAAAGTAGTCAGTGGCTTGGAAAGAATATATATTACAAGATTTAATTTCTTGGTAATACATGTAATGTGTTTATACATTTTTATCGCCATCCCAATATGATTGTTGTAGTGGGTTTTGTTTGTTTTACCTGTATGGTGATAAACATCATCTTATTGAACATCAGTTTTTAAGGAAAGACGTCAAAGAACTTTTGCTTGTATTTCGTTTTGGCAAGCTAAGTTTGCATGCGTCATTGGTAGGAAAGAAACAATCTGCTTTTATTCCATGGCAAATGTTCATTTCAAGACTTTGACATGTTCCCCACACTAGTGGAAGATGAACTAGCGCATTGCTTTGATCCCTCAATTTGTTTTCTATTGTGAAATGTCAATGTTTAATAAATTCTTAATGTTATTCAAAGACTATAGAAAGTCCTTCACAAAAGTATTTCTCAAGTCATGTTGTAAACACTTTACCAAATAAGCTTTTGTGATTGTCCCTAATTGAGAAATGGAAATTGAAGAACATAATTGGGTTTTCCTCTTGCAGGATGATAAATTTTGTCAGAGAAAAAGAAGTGCTTATATTAGCAACATTTTTTATTGCATTAAAATGATCAAAAATTCATATGTTGTAAATCCATGAAATTATAGCATACATTTTGTTTGTTGACCTTTCAAAATCATTATTTAGAGCTGTGTTGCCTAGTGGTTACAGTGATGGATGAGTGTATTGCCTGGCTTCTAGCCCCACCAGCATGGCTGATGTTATGGGAGTATCCTTGGCAAGACACTTCAGAGCCCTAGTCTTGAACTGGTGAATCCCAGGAAATCTGTTATAAAACTGAACAATTGTTGACACAGTGTTAAAACCTACTATGAATAATGATCGGTAGACACTAGACCATATAATGGCTTCTGTCTTGCACTGAAGCTTCCATATATATAACTAAAGCAATGTTTATGTGTGGTCTTGTCTGATTACTTGGAAGAGAAACTGTACGGACTGCGAGGGAACTACCAACTATGTACTTTAGTATAAAGACCAAAAACACTTTTTTGTGAAGGACTTGCTATATTTATTTGAGCCTGAATTGATTAATAACTGTAGTTATGTTTGTGTGTGTAGTCTAGTCTTGTCACCTAGAAATGTATAGCCCAGTGTGGGCCTATGTACTAATGTTATTATGCCCACTTATGATTTCAAAACAGTCAGAACTATGGTAACTATTCTCATATGAGTTTTTGTAATTGTTCAAGATTCAGACTGATAGCAGAAATAACAATCAAGGTTGGGGAAATCAATTGTCCGTATTGTCAAGCTTGTCCATAAACATTAACACATTACCACCTGACGCCACATTTTTGCCTCTTGCGACTTTGAAAAAGCATTATGGCAAAAGAAGAAATTGCTTGAATCATTCCCAAACGAGATATTTGGTCAGAACCATTGTGAGAAAAGAGAAATTGCTTATCTGAAGCAGTTTCTTTCTTTTTTTGTCTAGTTGTACTTAAGTTGTCTGTTATGTGTGCCTTTAATTGCAAGGTTGAGGGAAACAGTTCAAAAATCCATCCAAATCTAGCTTTATACAAAGTATTTTTTATGTAAAAAAAAATCCATATCCAGAATTTGATATATTATGCACTTAGTTTTCAGCATTCACAGATGTTTAAGTAATAGAATCATAAATAATATACCTATTTCAACTTTTTGAATTGAGCGACATAAGGATTGAACACTTGTCATAAGCCATTTGCAATTGATTCTTGTGTACAAGTTATTTTTAACATTCAAATCCTTTATATGGCTTTGTGATAATGCAAAAGGTGAAAGACTTTCAAGAAATCATATACCTGTGGTATGTAAAGAAATTTGAACAAGCAGTCTATGCAAGACTTTTGTAAATGGTTAAAAAATGTGAAGCACTTACTGAGGTCTTACATTGAATCCTTGAAAATCAATTAGTAGGCAATTATGAGTAGAAATTGTGACTTAAGACCGGTTTTGCCTTCTTCAATTATTCTTTCTTAAATTTTCTACCTATGTGTATGAGATAAAAGGTTGAGCACATTTTTGAATGCTTGAAATCAAAATATTTGGAGAAATGTAATTTGTTGTTTCAAATGTAAAGATACTGTGATAGTGTTACCGACCTTTTGTTTGTATTGGACAGATGAGGAATTTTTAGTATCATAGTTATAAAATCTGTTTTTGCTTGCTTGTTAATGGAGATCCCGATGGCTTTTGATCACTTTTTACCAGCATTATTTCTTCGAAGGCTTGCCACCTGTCAATAAACAGGAACTTTTTTCATGTCTTGGTACTTTAAACATTCCCCTAATCCAGCAGATCAAGGGTTCAATGCAAGTCTTTTGTGAAGGGGATATGCTTTATCCCTTATAGTGCTGGAATCAACTTCATGCTAGTGCAAACAGGTTAGATCACAGGCCAGCTGCCAAGTACATTGGCAGCTAGCCTGTGATCTAACCTGTTTGCTTTTCTGAGTATCTTTCCTCATCAAAATTAAGCAGATATTTAATAAATCCATTTTTAGAAAATTACCCAGATTTTTAAAGGTTAATCATTCTGGAAGAAATACATTCCTATATTTCTTATTGTAGTATTTTGTTCATATTATGTTGTTTGCATGTTAGTGATGTTACTTCCGTCCTGCTGTACATGATTATTTACATTTTTGGATCATGAATTGCTGAAGAAAATTTACAAATTATTTATTAGTAGTTAGTAGAGGCTTTATTTTAATTTCTACTTTTTATGTGATAAAATCTCTTGTTGACCTATGAAAGATTAAAAAAAACTATTCATACACTGGAAATGGCAGTTCTATCTTTTTGTAATGCCCAACACTTGAATGTGGTAGTTTTGTTTTAAATAATTACATTCTATAACATACATTTACATTTAAGAGGATATGTTTTTTAATAAATTTACATAAGCCAATGGCGTAGCTTCCTTTAGGCTCATGCCTACAGTTTTATTTCAGGAAGCAAAAAAAAAAAAGAAAAAGAAAAAATACCAAAAACACAACATAAAATATATTTCTGTGCTCTTATAAACATGCCAAAGCGCACCTTTGCGATTTCAGACTATTTTTTTGGGGGAATCATGCCCCAACCCTCCTAGAATGATGTGCCTACACATTCATTTCAGTCAAGCTACGCCCCTGTAAGCTTGGGTTTCCAAACCAGACCAAATCATTAGTTTACAAAAGCTTGTTGGTTTGACCAGATGATGACCTCATGAATATCATGTCCAATCATGAAACATCATAACTCTTGGATTCCTGACAGATACTCAATACCTTTACTTGATGCAATCTCATTTTAACAAAAGTTTTGGTAGTCTAAAAATGAAAGGTTGCAAAATGCCTATGATTGAAAATTGGATCATTTATATTGTTTTAAGGTAGAATACCCATAATCTGCCATTTTGAACCTTTTATGTCATCGAATTACTTCGATATACACTGGTCAGGGCTAAATTTTTGGGTTTATTGCGAATGCATAGACTGATGTATAGCGGGCAAGACGAAAGAATTTCAACGATAGGATAAATTGCAAAATGTCTGCCTTTGGGTATTCTACCTAAACCAGTGAAATTGTATGCAAACCTCCGACAAACAAGTGCACACCACTTCCATTTTAATAATTACCAAAATGCAAGGGCTCCAGGCAGTTAACCCTTTCCCAAACGACAAATGTTCGACTGTCCCAAATTGAAAGACTTTGCAGACAACATTTCAAAATTTGTTGAAAATGAAAAATAATCATCAGATAGGGTAGAAAACTTTGTGGGAAAAGGATAAATTGCTCGTTACGAGCAATTTCTCCTTTTGCCACAATGTTTTCCAGAGTCGTCTGCAACAAAGTGGTTAAATGTCGTCATTATTTGGTAAAGGGTTAATGACTACCAAAATTCAAGGGTTCTAGGCAGTTAAAGAAAGTTCCTCACACAGGGTGGACATTATGCTGTATTAATGAAGACACACAAGAGACATAAATTGGAAGAATTGGCACTAGATATAGCTGAAAAAGTTATTTGTGATGAAAAAAGACATTGTGGCCATAAGAGAAGTAACAGGAACTTTCTTAAATTTGTCATTCTTTCTAACCATAACCCAATCCCCTATAGACCCAAGTCATGAAAGAAAGATCAAGGGTCCAGTGTAATCATTTTGTGTGCTTCATGTTTTTGAATGGGTTCCTGCTTGGCCGGACTAAGAACTCGGGTCAAAGGTTTGAACCCCACCAAAACCTCTGATTTTGTAGAAGTGACCTTTGGCAAGTCACTTCCAAGCCCAAGACTAGTACTGGTGGATCCAGGAAAGCCCTTGCATAACTGAAAACTTTTTGATACTGCATTAAGCATGAATAAAAAAAAACATCTTGTGAAGCCCTACTATAGCCTTGCATAGATCCATTGATATTTCCATCAAGTGTTTTCGTCACCATGGATCTAACTAAAGTATACTCAGCATTACGCAAATGATCATCAACTTGGGCACTTATCAAAATGCTTGAAGTCATCTCGGCCCAAAGAAAGCATTTGTACTATTGGAACAGTTGATGTCTCAATTAATTCTCTCATCAGAAAAGGACAATATATGCAAGGCCCATCCTTCCCATTTGGTGAACCCTCTATTACATTTTATAAATGAATCTTGTGTTTCATGAATACTTGAACAGAACTGAATCTCAATCATGATTCCTGAATTCAAGAAGCATGTCCATCGAAGAACTACTGTCATGAGTAGAAGAAAACCCCTTCTGCTTCACGCTGTCTTATGAAGTCATTGCGACAGGCATGATCTATTCTCTCATGGTTGATCAATGTTCCTGATTTGAGAGCAGTCAGGAGAATTAGTGAGGAAAAGCCAGGGCCATAGAGCACCAATAACTATTGTGTTGAAAACTTAACAAGAAGATAATTCGAGGTACCCTTGAAGAAATGAGTTGGACACAAGAACCATGTTGGGTAGGCATGCTGTCCTCTGGCTTTTCGCAAAAGGGATGGGGGTATAACGGCTCATCTTTATGGCATAACTATGTAGTTAACACATTATGGTTATTTTGACCTTAAATTCTTTGGATTAACTTGGCATCAATAATTTGCCAGTTCCATTGCAATGCTGGCACACTATTGATAAAGCGCTTCAATAAACTAACAATTCAAATTAGTAGAACCATCTGCATTTCTTCAGTGGGCATGGAGACCATGTATCATTATATCTACTGAACTAGTGTATAGAGGACTAGGGTACCGTTTTACTAAACATTTTACGCTTAAGATTTGCACAAGTCTATAACAATTACTATAATTTCAAAATTTGGCGGAGCAATATTGCAAAGTAACATGTCATTGGAATTGTCTCTCAAAGACGCTTCCTACGACATGCAACATTGCAATTTCATTGAAGATGCTATCCATGAGCATCAGTTATGACTTGCGCAAATATTTTCCTCAAGTTGTTTAGTAAAACGGTACCCTGGGGCATCGAGAGTTCATGTTCAGTACATTGACAACTACACCGACCCTCTCATAAGTCTCAACATTTCAAATGAAGGAGTTTGAACTGAAATTTTGTACATCAAGTGGACATTACCTCTCATGTAAATTAAAATCCACCACAATCAAGAAATTTAACACTCAAGCCATTCTGCAAGACTGGTCTTTTTATAAATGGGTTTTACATCAAATCAACATTATTTCAGTTATGTAGCGATGCCCGACTTTTAATGATGGAGAAAGACCCTATACTCAACTGCCCGTAAGGGCTGGTCAAGGCGGGTAGAACCATTGGCATTCCGTAAGTCAGTCGGGAGACTGCCCCTCATGAAAATCCATATCCCTCTCAGGATTTGAACCAACGCGGAGAGGGGCCATGTGATTTCAAGTTCTGTACTCTAACCACTAGGCCGAGGAAGACCCCATACCCAAGGAGGGTAGAACCATCAGCATTCGGCAAGTCAGTCGGGAGACTGCCTCTCATGAAAATCCATATCCCTCTCAGGATTTCAACCCACGCCGAGAGGGGCCATGTGATTTCAAGTTATGTACTCTATCTACTAGGCCATGGAGGCCCCTCAGTCTTAGAGCCAAGAAAAATGACTAATTGACCATGTAATGCTGTCAGAATGTCAGTTAAAAGGACTATCTCATAGATCAAGATTTAAAACATTTTTGTCTTCTATGCATAAAATGACATCACAGATCTATAAACTTACATATAATTTAGATATAGACTTTCATCCCTCTTCAATATCTGTGTGATGAAAGGAAGCATCTATGGTGCAGAAATAGTAAACTGTATTTAATATACCAGTCACATGGGTCCAACGTACCATTTGATTGTGCATTTGAATACTTAACTTGTGAAATTTCCAAAGTGAGAAAGCATTTTGGTCAAATTACTGAAAGATATGAAAACTCATCTCATTTTCTCCCCAAATAATCAACAAAGGCATTCAGAAACTTTAGAATGAAGAAACAAAAATTGACTTGGTTTCGAGATAAGGAACTCTTAACGTTTGTTCCTCGCAAAATATAATCAGTGAGATAGTTCCTTTAACAAGTGACAGCATCATTCCACTTTCCAAATAACAAATCAAACCAAGTTCTTTTTTCCAGTTTAATAGAGACAATACAATAATTTATCGTTTTCCACCAACTCTTGGGGCTTTAGACTGGACATTCTTGGTTGCCTTGTTTTGTGATTTCTGCTGAGCTTTGGACTGAGCAGTCTGGAATGGAAGATAAAGGTAAATCAACTTTTCTACAAATTAACAGCAGCAGTTTCAAAATGTGGATAACGGTGGTCCAGGGGCAGAGCGTTGACCAGGATTATGGGTTTTAATCCTGCTTGAAGTGGGATCTGCCATGCTACCTTCCATCAATCCCTTTTCGGTGCGAGTACTGGTTATGTATCCAGGAAGCGGAAAAGAGAGTGATTAATCCAAGTTGTAAGAATTTGTTTCACAAGCATGTGATCATGGGAAAAGTACAAATCCTTTTCATGCACAGACATACCCAAATAATCATGACAGACAAAATTGAAACTCTATGAAAAATTCCAGACTACATCATTTAGGCTTCTTAACCCTTTAAGGTATAGAGATAAGGCTTATCAGCGACACTATAGGTATAAACCATCCGATTATCGAAGACCATTAACGCATACATAATTAGTCACCCTGGGTACCTATTTGCACAGGATTATCTCCGATAATTGTTATTGATTGGGGTACTGTTAATCAAACCCAAATTAATGCATTTTACATTCATCTAATAGATTTTCTCAAAGAATAAAAGACGACGAGAACAAAATGTTTATGTTTTTTTCTTTATTTAGTAATACATTCATATCAGGATTAAGTTGTAGAAAATTAAACAAACAATGAAAATGTATATTACGGTGTGAATTATACAAAATCAAAAGTAATAATATGACTTATGTGTTCTCCCTGAGAGATCCCTAATTTGTTTTTCTGTTTTGTCATCAATTGCAGGGAATTTTGTTGCCAAAAAATACCATTCATGACTCGAAATACATACTTTGTCTTTGCATATTTCTCAACAAAGCTGAATCGTTTTACTTCAATTCCCATTCAAACCGTTTCCAAAATGAAGAAAAGAATGTTTTTCAACGCAATAATGCTTTGTAAAGAAGTTAAACCTGGTCCTTCTAATAAATGTAAAACAGTAAAAATCAACTAATTTTGGCAACGAACCATGCTAATATTTCCGTAAAATACGTGTCCATGTGTGATGAATTTACCAAAAGCTCGTAGTTGTAGTCAAAGTCGGAGGAATGATCTAATTTGCTTGTCCGTGAATTTGTAATATTTATCAACATTTCATCATCTTCAGGCTTAAAAAAACCTGATCAAATTACTGGTCTGAATCTACATTGATGTCTGACTTGCGATCGGAAACACCAAATTGGCTAAATATTTTAAAAAGGCCGTTTTTATAACGTCAATTATTTGACGGCTCGATTTTCAATCGCCTTTAAACTTTGAACAATAGCTCCGTGTCATAAACATCCTTTACAGGTCGCGTGCCGTATGCTCTCGTTTTAATTCGATAGTATTTTTAGAAATGTGTTAAGTTACTAAAGAATTGCATGAAATCCTTATCGAGTCTTTACAAATCGGCAGTGTTTTGATCTTTTATGACCGGAAGACTTCTCATTAATTGGATTGGTAATTTGGATTCCCTTTATCTCAATTTGTTAGCGTTATTTCCATAAGCGTGTCGTGAGACCATTATCAAAAGATTCTCTCTAGAGCAAAAGTTTAAACTTTGACCCTATAATTTTATCATCGGAAATGAAAGAAGACATATTTATTTAAGAGGAAAATAAACTTTGGAGAAAATGACGTGTGTGCAAAGATGTGTTATTAAGAGCTAAAGTTGAATCAATTTTTCAGCTGTCAAAAAGCGTTCTATGCGGTAATCGATAGAACGTCAAAATGGGTTTTATACGGTAATAGGTATAACGGCGAAAAGGGTTTTATACGGTAATCGATAAGGCGGCGAACGGCGCTATATACCGTAAAGGGTTAATGAGCTTTGGTGTATACCATGATTGATGAAAAGCTCATTTCTAAACTGACCAAAAGAATGATTCATTACTCATAACATAATCAAACAAGTCATGGTATCAAAATATTTTGATTTTTTCTTCTTTTAATTGGGCATATTTCCTTGGATATAATAAATAGTCCCCATCAAATTGACACCAATATCAAAAGAAATTTAGAGGTCCAAAATGATCCCTTTAAGAATACTTATTTAAGCCTACCAACAGCCAAGATTAAGACAGGATACTTGACTTGTCTGATTTTACCATCAAAGAATGTGTTCATGTGAGAGCCTTCACTCATGAAACTTACCTTTTGTGCTTTCTTGGCTGCTTCCTTTGCCTTATTCTTTTCTTTAGCAGCTCTGAAATATTCAATTTTAATGTTTATTAGACGCTCCATCTCCCCTTCTCCGGTCAAAATATGTAATGTATAGAAGATGTCTTAATTATACGGTCAGCTATATAAATAGTTTACAACAGGATCTTTATCAGTCTACTTGCCAACAGTAACAAAGGAACAGAATTTGACACTTAACAGTTTCACAAGATTCCAAGACCATTTCATATCAGTTTTTAACCTGTGTATGGATTAGGTAGATATGACCAGAGATTGTTGACCTAAGTCTTGTTTTATCATATTTGTTTTCATTATCTACCTATTTAATATCAATTTGAAACGAGTTTAAGAAATGCACTTGTTAAATCAATTATTTGATTATATTCATCGATATAAAGAACTTGGATGAAAAAGTGCGTTTTGTTGCAGCTCATCGAAAGGTATCCTTCTGTCGTTGATAGATTGTATTATAAAGTCCCTGTTGAATCATTAACAAAAATGTTCAAACCACGAGTTAAATTCAAATTTGGTCATACTTAATATCAAAACTATTCATGAAATTTAATGATAAAAATGCATGTTAAACGTACATTTTCAAAAATTGTGGCATTAATGCAGAATCTTATCCTCTTACTGTTAACTACTCTGAATGAATTGTAATATGTAATTATCAAAGTGGATGATAAACTGCCATGAGTTGATTGACATTGAAAGTACTGTGAAAAATAGCTCATTTCAAATAAATTGTTCTCCCCCAATGACTTTGGATGAAATAGAGAAATTATTCAAAGAAAAGAACAAATGCCCAATTTTACAAAACTGTGAAAACGCCATAATACCATGTTGTAGAATTTAATAAGAAAAATTGTGTTGATCATTATCCTAGAATATCAAATTCTATCCAGTGTCCTTAGTTGTACAAATCAAAATCTGTAAGCCATTTCTTGTAAGATATAAGTAGACTTTAGAACACCAGAGGTGCTAGTCAAAATAATTTGATGTAAAGATTGCTTTTATGTTCTGATGGGGCAATCTATCGTCAAAATTTCGAACGATCCAAATAATGTCGAACTTTTTTTAATTCTAATTTTCGGATTTAAAGCACAAATTGCCATTCAAAGTCAATTGATGACAAGATATGTTAAATAAACTTATATATCACCAAACAATGGCATCATTTACTGTTAAACAATTAAAAAGCCGCTTATTAGGTTTTTTCCCATTCCATGCGCACAGGAAAAAATAATCGGCAGCAAAAAATGCCAAATAACGTCAATTTAACCGTTCTTACAAAGTAAATATGCGGAATACAGATATGTCAAGTTCATGGATTGATTAAAAAAGGATTAATTCACAACTGTGAGTAAAACAATTCAACAATGGAAATATGGGTCTTCAAACGATGTGACAAAATTTTTGTTGCATTAATCCTTCATCTAATGAATGGTTCTAAATGAATGGTTCTAAAGTTTGACTTGATGTGAGATATTAACCTATACAAAAATTTCTCAATATTTTCAGATCGCGTCAAATAAGTTTGACTACAGAGGTGAGACCTATATGAGGAGCGAACACCAGAAACTTTCACTATTCTTTACAAAATGCTCTGTTTAGATACATGAATATCTGAGAAAATAATGAAGAAATACCTGATAGCTTGTTCTCTCTGAGCCTTTCTCACTTCAGGCTTCTGGTTTCTCTTGGCCATAATGTCATTAAGAGTGGCACCAGTAATGGCCCTCTGGAATTTGGTAGTTCTGCGGGTCCTTTTCTTGGAAATCTCCTCCGAAATACCCTTCTTGTGTTTCCTTCTGTACAAAACAGTCCAACTGATGTTACGTGGATTACGTTTCATCCCATGGGATCTTTCAGTCTTTGCACTAATAAACTGGAATACCTACAGTATAAGAGAAATTATTAAGTTAAACCCACCAAGTTTGCCTTCACTTTTCTCATTGACTAAACAGTTTTGTATTTCTTGTTATAAAAATTTGAAACAAGATAAATCTTTTTAGATAATCAGTTTAGATTGCATATACTTTATTTTCATATTTCTTGCTGGTCAAATGTCAGTAACATACCCCAACAATCATGAAAACCATTGACAGTGATTTCAGCAAGTTCACAACCATCAATAATATAAAGAAAAGTGATTTCATTAAACTGCACAAATATAATTTCTTTCATCACACTTTTACCATTTGATGAGCTAAATAGATTTTCCCCAATGATCAACAAAACAAAGCACCAGACATTCTCCCCAAATCATTAGAATTCATTGGAAATTTAAAAGTGTGTTGCATTTGGTACTAAGTTCAGTGAAAAAAGACCACATATTTGAGATGTTAAGTCTTATCAATTGACTTTGAATGGCAATGTTGTGCTTTAAATCAAATAAACAGAATTAAAAAAGTCTGACACTATTTTGATCTTCCGAAATTTCATCGTTAGATTGCCATGTCAGGAAATAAAAGCAATCTTTACATCAAGTTATTTTGACTAATACAATTTCAGACCAATTATAGGGAATCAGATCTAGTTCCACATTACGTTTGGAAGAAAAGAGTTGGCACCAAAAGGCTAATTGCAGGTGATTTTTTGCTAGCTTCTGTCTTTTAAAAAGACTATCTCACAGATTGTGATTTCAACTTTATCAAATAAATTATCTTAGAACATCATCAATGTAATTCACTGTATTAGTTTGTTTTGTTTTACATTGATTGTGAAGGAAGCTTAAAGTTAAAGCTTGCTCAAAGCCACTCTCGATGACTGCTTCCTGAAACTAAACCAGTAATCGCGCCGGGTTGTAGGTTAGACCCGGAAGTTTTCACCCTGCCTGACAGCGTTTCGAACCCGGGAACCTCGGTACAAGAGCCTGACGCTCTACCCCTGCACCAATGTCGCCCACTAAACTTCTTAAATTAGCATTCTAAAGACTAGATTATTGACAGCTTTCCAACCTTGTTTATGATTGTACAAAAAATTATATCTTAAGGGAAAACTGAACGGTCAACCTAAATGACTAGTAGTGCTGATGGGGAACAAACATGCTTTACAAATTGCGACATGACCACTTTGTCCAGGACCAAACATTTCTTAAAATGTCATTCATCCGAATCTTGAGTGGAACATTTGATTAGTTAAGAGTAGAACATTTGATGAGCAAAGAAGTGTTTGGTTTCTACGCTTCAAAAATCTTGAATTCTAGCGAGAAAACGACAATATAGGGTTTGATGACAAAATCCTTCGAACATCACCCAAACCATTCACTCATTGTATGAATGCATTTATGGAAAAAGTTCAACTATATTGAGAATTCTTACAAAGACCAAAATCACCAGGAAAGATTCATTTGTGTAATTGCTACTGCCATGTCCGTGGAAAATAATTTAGGATAACTATGTGGTTAAAATACAAACCCTGCCATCGGTCTTGACAGCCCTCTTGCCATGGCCGGGGTATATTTTGAACCCGCTGAACGAGCACAGTTCAATCCTGAAATAAAAATCAACAGGGAGTTAGATTACTTAACATATGACGAATAATTTGCAGTAAATAAACAACTTGTAAAGTGGGTATGGTTGAAGATGAACGAGGATATTTGGAGATTTCACAAGTGTTTACACTCACTTCATGATTGCAGCCGGAAAAGGAAGTAGAATTGACTGAAAGAACTAAACCTCCCTTCCGAAATATCGCTGTCGTCCAGAGTAAATTATAGTGCGATTGTGGTGATATTTTCTTAGAATCGACTTTGTATGATAGACTGTCTATATCATTTTTTTTCTAAGATTTTCCTTTTTCACTACGTTGCAAACTGACCCTCTGCTTTGATGTCATTTAGATTAGTTTTGCAGAAATCAAAATATCTGGTAACTATTGTTAAATTTAATAAGCGACAGTGATCATATTATGTAGGCCTACCGTAGTGTTTGTAACTTACTAAATAAAGTTACTTTACAAAATTAAGCGGGTTTGATGACCATATGGATGCAGTTAAAGATAGAATTATGTTGGTACCCTTATGATTTAAGCATTTTTTAAATCACTTACAGTATTGTGCGAACGGTTTTCCTCTTTTTCGCTCAATAATATCCTTTTATATGTATGATACTTTATAGGCGGATATTGTTCATTCTCATTTAGGCTTCATGATACATCGGTTCCAGCGAATGGTTTATAATAGTCACTAGTATAGTCATATACTTAATTGGGTGTTTGTTCCCGTATTGGTATAATCTATTCTTGAACTGATTTACTTAGTTGGACAGCACTGCACGGTCTAGCAAGCTGTTTGATTCATAGATCTAAGACTCTCTGGTTTCATTTTGTTTTTGCAACACCTCCATTGATCGGTTTCAAACTATTTCCTTTAGTAATAAGAGATTTACCGAGATGAAAGATAGGCCACTTGTTGCTCTTTTGTCATATATCCCAGCAAGGATTTTGAAAGTACTTTTTATCATATCCCCCCTCATCCTAAGATATCTAAACGTCGGTAAAATTAGCTTCTTCAAACGCTCTTCATAGTTCAGATCTTTCATTTGGGGTAGCATCCTCGTGGTGGGTCTCTGCACGTTCCCCACAACATCGATGTCTTTCTTTTTGTATGGTGTCCAAACACTACTTGCGTACTCTACATAGGCTCGCACTAATGCGTTGGACTAAATATTCTGCTGTCGAGTTGAATAAAATACCTCATTTGCCCACCTATCTGGTTTGTCTGGTAGTCATACTAATTTGACGCGATCGGAAAATATTGAGAATTTTTTTGCATCGGGCGGATTGCCCCGTTCAGAAAATAGAAAGCAAGCTTCACGTCGAATTATTTTGACTAGTTTGTCTGGTTGACTTGTAACTGCATATGGTCTTCAAACGTTAACTTTCTATCAACTACAACCCCAATGTCTTTCTCACGAGTTACTTCCTGAAGTAAGACTCTATCCCCATCATATGTGCTCATACTTTATACGTAATATCCCTGCTTTCTTGCTCTAAAGTATATTGGAAGCGATTTTCACTTACAAGTCAGGATGAAAACGTAGATGCCAGTCATTGCTCCACTGGAAAAGTTTGCCAAGAACTCATTCTGTGTGTAGTTCTTTCGCTATCTATGAACATTCTAGTGTTGTAGAAGTGTTTTTATATATGTATGCATATGCATTCTACAGTTAACTGCATCTGGTTAAACTGTGTAAACAACTCCCGACGTATGAGTTTTTATTTCCTTCTATTAGAAGTAGATCCTTGGTGACTGTATATATTTATTACTTTTAACACATCTATCATATCACATCTTAAACGTTTATACTTTATCTGTGGTAGATTAAGATTTCTTTAGCCTTTCTGGATATGAGAACCCCTTCATGGTAGGTAGCTGTCTCGTCGCTCTCCTCTGAAAATTCTCAATGTTTTCCATATCTTACCTGTTGTGACGATTCCATACTGCTTTTGCATATTCCAAACATGGCATAACCAATATTTTAAATAAGTAGTTGAAGCTTTCTCCATCAAGATAAGTGTAATTACGCCTGATGATTCCTATAATAGAATTAGCCTTAATTATCCAATTCTGAATGTGTCTCTTGAAGCTTGTCATCGATCAGTACATCAATGTCTTTTGCTCCTGTTGCTCTCTTTAGTATCACCTTGTTTTACTCATTCTTCATCTTCTGTTAATGTATCGGGCTCTTTTTGTTGTCATCGTAAAATTGGTATGACCTGTCTTCAGCGTTTTATTTGAGATCGTCTCCGACTTGAAAAAAAAACAAAACATTTCTGGGACCATAAGTAGAGACAATCCATTTTTTTTTATTGAGAATTTTCTGATCTGAGCTATTCTTAAAATGAGTGTAGACTTTGCTGTCGTCAACGAATTGATAGATGGCTGGTGCTTTCGACTACGTCCAGCATGGTACATTGACGTACGCAACGAAAAGACCGAGAACACTCCCCTGTGGAATCGTGAAGGGTGGCTAATTTTTATCAATTCATTTCCATTAATTCTAGCCTCTTGTTTTCGATTTGTTAGATGCGATATTTACTGAATAATAATTAGCGTCAAACTGAACAGGTGTGTATCCTTATTGTTTTGATAGCAGTTATTTCTAGTCTGAATTTACCTATCATCATCCTGTTCAGCGGTCTACTGCAGACCTCTGAATTGTGTCGCATCACAGCGCAATATGACTTCTGTGTACTTATTCACCGAATCACAATAAAAACACACATAAGAAATGGTTTTGACAATAATCTTTATTGAAAAAGTTGGTCATGATATTACTGTAAATACATTCTATCGAGTCATAATGACAGGTTACTGGCAAACTGCAAAAACTCTGCTATTGATTTGCAAATTTTACCAGTTTTTGTTTTTGGACTAAGGGTGCGTCAGCACCTTAGTCCATTGAATTTCCATACCACTGAGGGACGGTACTTTATCAATACACAAACAGCGGTCTGACCCCAATACTCATTAAACATCCGCCTTCACTGTGCGGACTAATACCTTCTTGGAACTAGGAATGTAGTCCGGATTTACTTGCTTTGTTTTGCTCTATATTATTATTACTGTTGCCTCATGGAAAATCGTAAACTGTCCAAATGTTCGAAAAATAGACTATCATTCAGTCTCTGTTCAAAAAAATAAAAATTATAGTAATGGTGGTAAAAGAAGCAGCTGTTTTCTTCGAGATGTTGCCCTAAGAAATTTTTAAATGTATCCTCAATTATCTTGCTTTAAACGCACATTCGTCCTTCAGCGCTTTGATTATATTCACATTTCAGCAACCAAAACGAATGTATTTGGTATCATACTCATGGTATATTTCTTATGGTCTTGTGTGGTCTAATGGTTAAGTTGTAAGACTCGTAACCTTGGGTTCCCAGGTCCTATCCTTACTAGGGGCGGATGGATTTCTTGTGGAAATGTACTTTAACAGTTCACTTTAAAGTTTTAGCCTATTCCTGATGAAATCGAGTAAAGCCGTCAAGTAACTCAACAAACGTATGCATCGCTTTAAATTCGATCAACATTGTTATTCATTTGAATTGCATCAAACTTCAGTGCCTTCAGTAATCTTATTTAATTACATCCCTAGGAATTGATTGTGACCATCAAACAGGTGTGTGACCATAGTTTTTTCCCGCCGTGATAGTTTACCGGAACACGGATAATCAAAACATCATGAACATGCGCAGTGAAGCTGAGACCGTACCCCAGTTGAGACCACACCAAAACAACGTGACCTCCACCTCCGCTTTCAGTATTTGTAAGATAGATAATAATTCGGTAAGGATTAAATATTTGCAGCTATGAACGTGTTATGCAATGCATAATAAACCTTATATCCGGACATTGCAAAGGGTTGTCATTAAATTGTTGGGTAATGTAACGATTCGCCACAAATGATAACGATTCACAAACCAATTAACGGTTCGCCCCAAAAAAATAACGATTCGCCACACATTGTTTGAATAAGTCAACTTACCTTCATAATTCACAGTTAGGTAACAACCTTGGTCAAATAAAATTTCTTCCAACATTCGATATTTTCTAAGGACCTTTACACATATTTTGTTTGTTTATTTATATGAACAAGGAAGTGCATTAGATTGCAAACACTCAAATTAATCAATTAAAGTAGGTATTTCTCACCCTAAAACAATCAAACTAGTTGTTTAAAGGAGGAATTTAACAATTTGAGTACTTAAACAAATACATTTCATACACTATGTACAATTACTTTTTCTCTAGTATAGGCTTTTACTGTACCAGCCAGACCTTTTACTCTAGTTTACTTTTTTTGAAGAGTCATCCAGAAAGTTTACAAGCTGAAGATACTTGTCATTCATGTCTATGATTGAGACATCTTTGTCTTCTAGCACAGTCCAAAGAGGGCATGTCACCAATTTACTAATCAATACTAATGCTTTTACTCCTGCAACAAACTGGGGGGCTTTGAGATCAAACAGAATTGACTGAAGGAGTCTGCTTCCAGTACCAAATTTCTCCAAGAATTCTTTCATCACTGGCTGGAGGAAGAACACAGCTGCAGCATTGGAAAATAGTTTATTGGACCTTGATCCCCTATAGGATCGTAATGGTACAGAACGCATACTATTTTCATGTAGGAAATCTGCCGCAAATGTTTTAAAGTTCCCTTGGCAGCCACTTTTCTCATCCCACCTGAGCCAACACCAAATGCTTTTGATGCAGTTCTAATTAAACGACACACTGCTGTTTCAGAGTCACCATTCCTTTTGCCAAAGACTGGAGTCTCACCATCAAAAATGTTGGATGCAGTTTCTTTGATGCTTGCTGTAGATGCTTCAGCAAAGGTCACCAATGCATGAAGTCCACAGAAGAAGTTACACATGCTCTCCAATGATGATTTCTCTGCTTCACTAAAAGTATCATAGTTTTGATAAGTGAGAGGTAATATTTCCTTACGAAAATCATACAAAAGACAGTTAAATTTTACCTCTGTTGCAGCTCTGTCTGATAAAGTGCCGACAATATGACTGATTATAGTTTGTGAAGTTTTACTGCCCTCTTCGGAACTCTTCTCATCAAGATCCTGTAATATCTCTTTAAACACTTTCAAAGTATCTGAGGCAGATTTTGTTTCCATGTCTCTTAACCCTAACACCCACAGTCTTCCACTAGAATCTGCTGCCTCATATCCCATGAACTTTGAACCAAATTTAAAAGCCTGTCATCTGTCAACAAAACTGTACTTTTATCCTCAGAAAACACTTTGGACAACTGCACATGAGCAATGTATAGTCTCTGAAGGCTCATCCCCAAAACAGTTGATCGACATGGTAATTTGTTTGCAGTTAAATCAACTAATTGCAACACAGATTTGATCACAGGTGACACCTTTGATGCAATTACTTGTAGATATAATATTTCATAGACACACTTTTTTAACTTCGAAGTGTATGATTTACTATGCTCATCAAAAACTACAACTTGACCATGATTTATGTGATTGTCATTTAAAAGATCATTTAAGTACTGAACATTTGTTTGCAAGTCAGCTATTTCTTTATCTTTTTCAAAAAGCTGATTTTCTAAAATTTGAATTCTCTCTGCCATTTGTTGACAGCATTGTCTATCTACCTTTTCTTCAAGCACTACAATTTTGTTAGCATTATATTTCTCCCTCGCAGATGTCCTTTTTAGCTGCTTTCTTACATCATTTAACGTTTCTTCTCCTGTGTAATTTCTGTTCTGTTTGAGTTAATTGATCAGTTAACATTTTGTTTTCATCACATAGTTCAAGAGACTTTTTCTTCAGCATTTTACAGGAGTAGTCCATGTCAATAATATCAGAATCTACAATTTTTGGGACATATTTCCGACTGTCATATTTTTGAAACTCATACAACTGGTCAAGGTACTGTTAATATTTGGAGGTATCACCACAATGTGAAGAAGATCTCTTAACATTTCTTGAATCAGTTACTATTTTTTTTTATAGAGAACTCATATGCTCTTGTTGTTGGCTTATTTGCGGCTGTATTTGATTCCATCAAAATTTATAAACATTTAGTGTCCCCATGGTTTTTTTTTTAGGTCCAACACTTCCCGTATTGTCAAATGATGTGAAGCTGACATTGTTAATTTTGCTTGAAGTGCACAAGAATTGTCTGAGTTGATGTTTCTTTATATGTGTCAGACACAGTTACAGTGTTTGTCAGATGGCCAGGATCACAGTCACTGTAACCTTTGAGAGATTTGAATTGTGTTGCTTTATTTCTTACCTCTCCTCCACTTTCAAATGTTCGTATGTCTCTCTCTACCATGCATAAAGTGTTATCTTCTAAAGTGTATTCTCCAGAAAGAAGGAGTGACATGTTGAAAGTTCAGTTTTTATAAGTTTGTTATAGACTCTTCGTGTACATGCTATCAAGCAACTTTTATTCTGTGTACCTGTTGACTGCCCCACCACCTATTTAATGTACAAAGAGTTTAGGATAACAATTAAGCGAGATGTTAGCTTTGTTACAAATTGAAGCAAAGGCAAAAAAATGTGTTTCTTGTTACATATTTTAAGAATTAAGAACAGTTTTCATTTGAGGAATTATTTTTACAGAGGAATCATGGGCAATGCTATTCAGTCTAAGAGATTTTTGTTTATACTGGCTTAAAACTTTAGGGTCTGATGGGTGTGAGATGTTAAAAAGTAAGCATGGTTGGGTAACTAGAAACACATATCTTTTTAGGCCTAAGGATTACTGTGAACCCATCAAAGCAAACACAGGAATAAGTTCCAATTCAAAAGATTTTAGAGATTTCCAGTTTGGAGAGGCTTTCTACCAAATAATGAAAATTTATTTCCTAATTTACTGCAAATTACGTACTATGAGTAATCAGATAAGATGAATTTCACAGTATCACCACTTCAGTTCACACACAAGCAAGCATGCCAATTTTGCACACTTGGCACTTGGTCGATTATGCTCATCCATGAAACTTGATTTGACGTTAATTTTCTTATTTTCGGTAAAATTATTACTCTGGTAATAATAAAAGGTGATTGATTGTCTGTGATTGTCATACCGACACAAATTGAAATAGTTTTGGTCTTCTTTGATTTGGATGGTTTGCCTCAAGTGACAAATTGGGTGTGACCTCATTTGAAAGGTGTTAACAAATGTGTTAATATGTGATATTACCTTCCTCGCGCATCATCAATTGTTATACGGTCCTACCCCTTTACCTCTTTATGGTTTGTTGAACATAACTGACCAAGTGCCATTGGCGTTATGGAGCAAAATTGACATGTAAGTCTGATAAAAAAAACACATCTGGGCGATGCCTGGGGCCATTTGTCGGAGATTCTTGCGAAACTCTTAAGAATGTTATAATCCTTTTTTATATTGAAATCAATGAAGTACATATTATTCAATTTGAAAAGAAATTATTCCACCATTTGATTCATGCGAAAACGGATATCAAGTGTTACAACAGGTATGCAACTGAAGTTCATACTATGGTATATGTGTATATTCCCAAAACTCCGACCTTTTGGTTCTCCTGTAGTGCTAACAAAGCTTCTACATCATCAGTCATAAAATACACAACAAATAATAATCATTATCAATTAACATGATTTGAATTCATAACAAAAAACTATCGCCCACAATGAATCAAAGAAATACATTTTATATAAAAAAAAGATATACAGTTTATAACTTTATTCTATCATATGAATATGAAAAAAAGATCTCTGTGTTACTGCAGATGAGTGAAATCTATTGGCTTTTTCAGTAACATGATGTTTTTGATTTTATGTTGTAACATGATGATGTCACAATAATAAGGATTGCATAAGAATATGTACATTGTAGATAGGAGTGTAATTCATAATTTGAGACTAATTCAGGGCGAGTGTGTACGAAACTTTATGTAACTATCATTTGCTTATGTTCGTTGTGTCATAAATTCCCACCAAACTTTGGCAGAGTTATCTAGCTTTAAATGTTGAAAATACTGACAGCATGTACATTTTCAGTTCTGTGCTGAGATATTTCAAGAAAATAGTAGTCTTCCTGCAGTCTGTTAAAAAAAATATCTGTAAGTAGATCTACTAAAGTGTTATCTATTTTAATGTAGAGTACACAGTGAAAGTGTAACACATAATTTGCATACAGGCACAAGTTTTTATGAAAGATGACATTTTACAATTATTTTCTTTTACTGAACCACCACCCTCCTCCGTTAAGCCTTTTGTTTAATTTTTCTATTTTCATTCTTAAGTTTCTGATGTTGGGGAGTTTGAAATTTGCTGACAGCTTCGAGAAAGACTTGTGACATCTGCCTGGAATGTGTTCAGTTAAATGTTCATCTCGCAAGAGTTTTATGAACAAGTCCATATCCTGTGATTTTTGTTTTTCTCTTTTCCCGTTTTGAAGTCCTTGATGCAATGGACACTGAAGAGTGCCTTGAAGGCGACTCTTCAGATGTCGAGCAGTCCATATGGGGGGGTTCTTTGGATGATTGGGGTAAAAAACCAAATACCAAGGACCCCAAGTCACCTGCTTCTTAACTTTTTAATCTGCTGCAATGAATTATAGAATGCTTTTTTATACTTTTTTAATTTTACTTTTTAGCGCAATGGCTAATCCAATTATCCAATGGAACTGTCGAGGTCTGAAGGCCAACTTTGATGAGTTGTCACTTCTGATTAATAAACACAAACCTGCTGCACTTTGTCTTCAAGAGACATTCTTGAAAGAGGATGACACAATCTCCCTCAAATTTCATTCTATATACAACAAGATTTACACTGAAGGCAATAAAGCCCAAGGTGGAGTATCTGTCATTGTTAATAACAGTGTTCCTCACAGGCACATACAGCTTGATACTTCCCTTCAAGCTGTAGCTGTGAGATTATCTTTACATAACACTATTACCCTGTGCTCTTTGTATCTTCCACCAAATAAACCTATACACCAAGGTAGTCTTGATGATTTGATATCTCAACTACCCCAACCATTTGTACTTGTTGGTGATTTTAATGCACATAACACCATATGGGGTTGTACAGATACGAACCGCCGTGGTGATCAAATAGAGAATTTTATGTCTGTAAATTCTCTTTCGCTCCTGAACGATCCAAGTGCAAAAACATATTTGCATCCAGCTTCAGGATCATATTCTTCTATTGACCTTTCCTTTTGCAGTCCAGTACTTCTCCCTGATTTTTCATGGAGATGTTTAGAAGACACTTGTGGAAGTGATCACTTCCCTATTATTTTAAATGAAAATAAACCTTCTGTCCTTGATCGTCCTCAAAAGTGGAAGTTGTCCAAAGCAAACTGGAGTAAATTCCAGATGCTTTGTGAACAGAATATTGTTCACCATGCGTTTGAGGACTGTGAGGACCCTTCCTTCCTTTTTTCTTCTTTATTGTTTGATGCAGCCAAACAGTCTATACCTCAGACCTCGACAAATCCCAAACGTCCAGATAAACCTTGGTTCACTTCTGAATGTAAGGAAGCCGTTAGGGAACGAAAGGCCTCTCTCAGGAAATTTAACCTGAGACCAACACAAGAAAACCTTAACGACTTCCGTATTCGCCGTGCAAAGGCAAGATGCACAATTAAAACAAGTAAGTGCAAATCCTGGAGAGATTATGTCTCTAGACTTAATAGTCGCACCTCAACCAAAAAGACTTGGGACATGATTCGGAAAATGAATGGCAAAGGTCCATCTCATATTAGTCACCTCACTTCAAACAACCAAGAAATAGATAACCCTCAGGACATAGCAGATACCTTGGCAGAGACTTTCTCGATAAAATCCTCTGCTGAGAACTACTCTACAAAATTTCAGACCTTTAAAACGAGAGCGGAGAAAACAAAGCTCAATTTTACTTCTAAAAATGAAGAGCATTACAACAAACTCTTCACTCTTAAAGAACTTCAATCTGCCTTGAAGAAATCCCATGACACTTCTCCAGGTCAGGACCAAATTCACTATCAATTCCTCAAGCACTTACCACATTCATCCCTTTCTATTTTACTCGATATTTTTAATAATGTTTGGCAGACTGGTGAATTTCCATCCAGCTGGCGAGAGGCTTTGGTCATTCCAATTGCGAAACCAGGAAAGGATGCAAAAGATCCAAACAGTTACCGACCGATTGCCTTGACAAGTTGCATCTGTAAAACTCTTGAACGGATGGTTAACGATAGGCTTGTTTGGTTTCTTGAATCGAACAACCTTATTGTATCTGTTCAAAGTGGCTTCCGCCGACAACGAAGTACGTTAGACCATCTTGTTCGGTTCGAAACGTATCTTCGAGAAGCTTTTATTAAAAAGCAGCATGTAGTATCTGTATTTTTTGACTTGGAAAGTGCATATGATACCACTTGGAAACATGGTATACTTAAAGATTTACACGATTTTGGCCTCAGAGGCCGCCTTCCTATATTCATTGCAGCATTCCTGGATGAACGGCTCTTCCGCGTTCGTGTTGGGAACACCTTGTCAGGTGCTCGCGAGCAGGAAATGGGGGTTCCCCAGGGGTGTATTTTGTCTGTTACACTTTTTAGCATTAAGATAAATAGCATTGTTAAAGCTATAAACCCTGGAGTGGACTGCTCCCTTTATGTAGACGACTTTGTTATTTGTTTCTGTTCCAGAAACATGGATATTATTGAACGCCAACTACAGCAATGCCTTAATAAATTACAAATATGGTCAGATGAAAATGGGTTCAAGTTTTCCAAAACGAAAACCAAATGTATGCATTTTTGCAATCTTCGTAGATTGCATCCAGACCCCGATCTGACTCTAGGCAATACTAAACTAGAAGTTGTGCCAGAATTCAAATTTCTTGGAGTCATTTTTGACAAAAAAACTTTCTTTCTTACCTCATATTAAATCTCTTAAAAAGAAATGCCAAAAAGCAATGAACATTCTTAGAGTTATTGCACACTCTGATTGGGGAGCCGATAAGAAGGTCCTGCTAAGGCTATATCGATCCCTTATTCGATCAAAACTTGACTATGGTTCTATAGTGTATGGATCAGCCCGTAAATCCTATCTCCAGCTGCTAGATCCAATACAAAACCAATGTTTAAGGCTTGCCCTAGGCGCCTTTAGAACATCTCCTGTTAACAGCCTCTATGCAGAGGCTAATGAACCTTCTCTATATTACAGAAGGGAAAAACTATCTCTTCAATACTTTTTAAAATTGAAATCCAATCCTTTTAACCCTACTCATGGAGTAGTTTTTAACCCCCAATACAAACGCCTTTTTCAACAGAAACCAAATGCTATTGCCCCATTTGGTATTCGCATGGAGCCCATTATAGATAATCTTGGGGTAGACACTGATTCCATAGCCCAGTACAAGTTATCTGACATACCTCCATGGACACTGGACACAGCAAACTTTTTATTTGATCTTACCTCTGATAAGAAATCAGAAACAGATAGAGCTATCTTTCACAGTAAATATAGAGAGATAAAAGAACAATATTCTTCCTACAAACCTATATACACTGATGGATCCAAGGACGGTGATTTGGTTGCAGCTGCAGCTGTATATGGAGAAAGGGTTAAGAAATGCCGCCTTCCAGACAAGTCTTCTATCTTCTCTGCTGCAGAGATAAGGGCTATTGATCTAGCCCTTAACCTGGTGGAAAATGCAAATTCCACCCGATTTATTATATTTTCTGATTCTCTATCAGTACTGCAAGCCTTATCAAATCAAAAGTTGGAGAACCCTTTGATATGCCAAATTATTCAAAGGATCTCTCATATTTTGTCTTCAAACAGACTTGTGTTCTGTTGGCTTCCAAGCCACACTGGTATCATTGGTAATGAACATGCGGATAGATCCGCTAAATCAGCTCTTAACCTTCCCATTTCAGATTTTAAAGTACCATACACCGATTTTAAACCTTCTATTTTAACTTACATCACATCCATCTGGCAATCAAAATGGAATGATGATGTTTTTAATAAATTGCATTCAATTAAGCCTACCCTCGGAGAATGGTACCCTTCTTACAGGTCCGTACGAAGAGAGGAAGTTACAATTGCACGAATCCGAATTGGTCATTCATACATTACACACTCCTGGCTCTTGGCTAAGGAAGATGCACCTGAATGCATTCCATGCAATGCACCCTTTACCATCAAACATATATTGCTAGATTGCATTGATTTTCAAAGAATTCGTGCAAAATATTTCAATGTCAACACTATTTTTGAGCTTTTTGAGACTGTAAGGATTGAATTAATTCTTTCCTTTCTCAAAGAGGTTGGGATTTACAATAAATTGTGATTCCTTACACATTCTAAATATATATACATTTATCAATATCATTTTTCATCACACACTATTTATTTCATATCACACATTCATTACAAACAATCTATCAACAATCATTAATTTTTACAAATCTTATATCTACTTTTGTTCATTAATTACAAATTCTTATTTATTTTTTCTTTAAACAAATACATTTTAACCTGTTAATATTTTTAATATCCATTCATCCACATCATCATAATGCGCGCTAAATGACCTTAGCTGTCGATGCGCCTTAAAACACCATTCATTCATTCATTCTCTTTTCCCGGTGAATTGTCTTTTGGTTGCATTCAACTTTGAATATAAATCATCCAAGATTTTTCCAACGCCACCAGCAAGTTTCCCGTGCCGCTCGAGGGTTTCGGGCGTCAATTGTGAACCAGCCGATCGTATGCTCTCTGTAAAAGAATGAAATAAGTTCAAATTCTCCTTAGATTAATCAAATTATGTATTGAATGAGGGAGAGACAGGATACACGCTGATACACATGCATGGGTTTAAAATGTTGACAATTTATACTAGTAAAATTCCGTTGTCCTATAGCATCATACGTTAGATACAAGATGGGGTCTGTGCATTATACGTTAGATAAAAGATGGGGTCTGTGCAATCTTTTTAGATCACATCTTACTTCCATTTCTTTAAGAACAGTGACTTGTGACATCTGCCTGGAATGTGTTCAGTTAAATGTTCATCTCGCAAGAGTTTTATGAACAAGTCCATATCCTGTGATTTTTGTTTTTCTCTTTTCCCGGTGAATTGTCTTTTGGTTGCATTCAACTTTGAATATAAATCATCCAAGATTTTTCCAACGCCACCAGCAAGTTTCCCGTGCCGCTCGAGGGTTTCGGGCGTCAATTGTGAACCAGCCGATCGTATGCTCTCTGTAAAAGAATGAAATAAGTTCAAATTCTCCTTAGATTAATCAAATTATGTATTGAATGAGGGAGAGACAGGATACACGCTGATACACATGCATGGGTTTAAAATGTTGACAATTTATACTAGTAAAATTCCGTCGTCCTATAGCATCATACGTTAGATACAAGATGGGGTCTGTGCATTATACGTTAGATAAAAGATGGGGTCTGTGCAATCTTTTTAGATCACATCTTACTTCCATTTCTTTAAGAACAGTGACTTGTGACATCTGCCTGGAATGTGTTCAGTTAAATGTTCATCTCGCAAGAGTTTTATGAACAAGTCCATATCCTGTGATTTTTGTTTTTCTCTTTTCCCGGTGAATTGTCTTTTGGTTGCATTCAACTTTGAATATAAATCATCCAAGATTTTTCCAACGCCACCAGCAAGTTTCCCGTGCCGCTCGAGGGTTTCGGGCGTCAATTGTGAACCAGCCGATCGTATGCTCTCTGTAAAAGAATGAAATAAGTTCAAATTCTCCTTAGATTAATCAAATTATGTATTGAATGAGGGAGAGACAGGATACACGCTGATACACATGCATGGGTTTAAAATGTTGACAATTTATACTAGTAAAATTCCGTTGTCCTATAGCATCATACGTTAGATACAAGATGGGGTCTGTGCATTATACGTTAGATAAAAGATGGGGTCTGTGCAATCTTTTTAGATCACATCTTACTTCCATTTCTTTAAGAACAGTGACTTGTGACATCTGCCTGGAATGTGTTCAGTTAAATGTTCATCTCGCAAGAGTTTTATGAACAAGTCCATATCCTGTGATTTTTGTTTTTCTCTTTTCCCGGTGAATTGTCTTTTGGTTGCATTCAACTTTGAATATAAATCATCCAAGATTTTTCCAACGCCACCAGCAAGTTTCCCGTGCCGCTCGAGGGTTTCGGGCGTCAATTGTGAACCAGCCGATCGTATGCTCTCTGTAAAAGAATGAAATAAGTTCAAATTCTCCTTAGATTAATCAAATTATGTATTGAATGAGGGAGAGACAGGATACACGCTGATACACATGCATGGGTTTAAAATGTTGACAATTTATACTAGTAAAATTCCGTTGTCCTATAGCATCATACGTTAGATACAAGATGGGGTCTGTGCATTATACGTTAGATAAAAGATGGGGTCTGTGCAATCTTTTTAGATCACATCTTACTTCCATTTCTTTAAGAACAGTGACTTGTGACATCTGCCTGGAATGTGTTCAGTTAAATGTTCATCTCGCAAGAGTTTAATGAACAAGTCCATATCCTGTGATTTTTGTTTTTCTCTTTTCCCGGTGAATTGTCTTTTGGTTGCATTCAACTTTGAATATAAATCATCCAAGATTTTTCCAACGCCACCAGCAAGTTTCCCGTGCCGCTCGAGGGTTTCGGGCGTCAATTGTGAACCAGCCGATCGTATGCTCTCTGTAAAAGAATGAAATAAGTTCAAATTCTCCTTAGATTAATCAAATTATGTATTGAATGAGGGAGAGACAGGATACACGCTGATACACATGCATTGGGTTTAAAATGTTGACAATTTATACTAGTAAAATTCCGTCGTCCTATAGCATCATACGTTAGATACAAGATGGGGTCTGTGCATTATACATTAGATACAAGATGGGGTCTGTGCAATCTTTTTAGATCACATCTTACTTCCATTTCTTTAAGAACAGTGCATTATCCATATATTCTTCGAAATCATTCATATGACACAACACAGGCTGTTGGGAAAGGGTTAAATGATCCTTATTCCTGTTAGATTCAATTCAAAACAAAACATGAAATGATTTCCGTTCATTTTGAAAAAAAAAAAAATGTATATATATATTTATTTTAGGATACAATCACGTAATAGGCATACTTAAACAAAATAAGCAAATTAATAGATAACAAAAACAAGGATGTTATTTTAGAAAAACCATAACAGACTATGCTTCAAATGCAGGTTTGCAAAAGACATCTTATTCAAGCATATCTTCTCCGAATCTGTATGTGAAGAGAGCTCAACTTAGTACAACTTGACTTTTGTCGAAAGATGCATACTTCATCCCAAACTGTATATGTAATGCGATGACCTTTGACCCGCGAGAATCTGGCGGCCGGTGGTAAACGACATGGATGGCAATTGTTTATTTTTGGACATCGTCGATGTCATTTGATAGATAACTCGCATATAAGAGGTGTACTGGATACTTGTGTGGGCTGAGATGATTCATAAATTATTTATGTATGTATTTCAAGTTTCCGTATATTTTTTAGTCCCTTTGAACACAAAAAATCGCAAGTTAAAAGCACTTAGTCTTAGATTTAAGAGGTATATCAAGTGGAGTGATTTCTTTTTCAAAGATCATTTTTGATGTATTAAAAGATATTATCGAGTCCAGAAAATTAAAGTTTATACAACTTGCCTTTACTAACGTATTACCGTAATGCTTATGTTTATGCACATTCCGCATGTAAAATTGAAGCATGCTTCTTGCTTTTCGCGTGGGAGTTGAGCGCATATTCACCCATTTTGCCCAAATCTATCACCTTATTACAAAGGCAACACAATGCCAAGTGTTTGTCACCTTTAAATTCTCATACCCATTGTTCATATTTTGAATCCCCCAACCATTTTCTATTGAAAATGCACTTCCCCATAATTATTTTCTTGAATTATTCCTTTTAAATTTCACAAAACACAATGGCTGAACAATCCTATAACCCTGTCCACACGTGATGTATAATGGCTTTTGAAATTCAAGTGTAAACCCCGTTTGGAGGCTGAGGCAAAATATGACGAGTTACTACTGTGTACTACGTACAAGCGACATTTCGCATGACGTAATCAAGATTCGTGAACTATCGATTTTCACAGAGTGTAAACTACTGACTTTAGCGTAATAGAGCTGTTTTGCTTGGTTTATCTTTGCGACGATCGATTCGATAGTTTAACAGTCATTTCTAAGTGTTTGGTCGAAGATAAAACGGGCCGAGATGCGACAAGGATTTAAGGGTTTTTCAAGGGCCGTATTCACTTTTTAAAGGTTTTATAAGGCTTCTGTCCATTTTCAAGGGTTTTTCAAGACAGACATCATTTTCAAGGGTTTTTCAAGACCTGTGCGAACCCTGTAACTGTGTCTGTTCACAATAAGCTCCAGAGCTGACATGAGCCTGAGTAATAAATGGTGTTCTTGAGAACCAGTTAGTGCCAGAGACAGAGCCCTGTATAGAAATTTCCGTCACCTTTAGTTTTCAATGGTGAGTATTCATTTGCAAGGGTCGGGTCAAACTTTGAGATAATGAAGGAGGCCGCATTATCAATGTCACAAGAACTGTGCCCCTCCCTACTGACTGGAACTGTCACCCTGTATGTAGTCAGCATTTTTTTTTCAGACATGGCTTGGTTGACCAAAGCACTCCGGCAACCAGTCAATCTCACTACGGTCTGCCTGTTAAAATGTAATGAATTACGTTACACTTACAAACATTAAATCATCATCCTGAAGTTCCAAATGAAGGACCCAATTTCACAAAGCTATTATACAAGTGCTAATGTACTTCCTTAAGTTAACTGTTCAAAAGTTTACTAAGTTAACTGTTCAAAAGTTAACGCTTTCTACTAAATGTTATGTCAATCTTTTAATATAAGTTAGTCTGCCGAGTGAATACTTCTAATAATTTAGTGAAAATGTGTCCCAAACATTTTGCATCATGTTAAAACCTTGTATGTATTTAATCACAATTGTTAAGTTTTTAAGAATAATAAATTTTGTCCCGAACATTTTGAAAGCTTATTAAGATTAGACGATGTCAGGGAACCAGTTTTCGGGTCGTATTAGCCTGCACTTATTTGCTACAGGTAGTTATACCACAACTGTTCTTCTTTGAAGGAATTACAGTCGTCTTCAAAAAACAGTCATTCACTTCGTAGAACAGAATCACATGCACATGTCCAGAAAGAAGAAAGTTGTACCCATCCAAAGACTTGTATAACCTCTGCAGTGTAGTCCAGGAGTGTTCACTAAATAGTTAAAAATGTCACCATACATTGATATATAGATGAATGGTAGGCCGTATAACAATATTGTTTGCTTGTCCAGTAATGGATAACTTTCAAGTCGTGATGCAGTTATTTCTGGATTGTATATCCCATTGTGGTTTGTGGCATTTGACATAGATTAAGTTTTTGATCTTGAATTCGCCTTGTCTATAGCAAGCAACTACCGGATGCAAAGTAACTGCAGTGCTATTCAAGTATGCGCTTTGTACCTTGTCTGCATTGCTATATGTAAATTTCTGCAAATTTCATTTGGATCAGAATTTCGTTCAATGGCAAGCTAGCTTTTAGATTCTCTATGGTAGCATATTGTGCTTGACTCTTAAGCAATGTTTAGTTTGTAGCCTTACATGAAAATTGCCTTTTTATTCTTATCAAATATTGGTGAGGATGGTCCCAGAATTGAGACACAAACCCTAATTTGTCTGGTACATCTGGTCCATGTGTTGTTTTCCTGATCACTGGTCATTATTGGTAGTGTGCTGGAGGATATTTAAAATAGGAGTTTGTCGTATCCCAGAAATCAGGTAGGCAATATCTGGTATGTAAGCAGTTGTGTTGATGGATTCTCAAGGTTGCACAATCAGGTAGGGAGAATCTGTTTCCACTAGCAGTTGGCTCATTGGAATCCGGATTTCCAACGTCTTAAGTTCAAAATCGAAATGCAAGCATGCTGGCTCCACCGGTAAACCTGTGGTTGATTTACACAACACAAGTAAAACACAAATCGTAGGATACATCTTTATTTGTTTTCTCTTACTGGGACATTTCCAACGTCTTAAGTTCAAAATCGAAGGCAGAGCATTCTGGCTCCACCGGTAAACCTTTTGTTGATTTACACAACACAAGTAAAACACAAATCATAAGATACATCTTTATTTGTTTTCTCTTGCAGAGACATTTCCAACGTTTTAATTTCAAAATCAAAAGCAGAGCATGCTGGCCCCACTGGTAAATATGTTGTTGATTTACACAACACAAGTAAAACACAAATCCTAAGATACATCTTTATTTGTTTTCTCTTACAAAGACATTTCCAATGTCTTAAGTCCAAAATCGAAAGCCGAGCACGCTGGCTCCTCCAGTAAACCCATGTGGTTTATTTACACAACACAAGTAAAACACAAATCTTAAGATACATCTTTATTTGTTTTCTCTTACAGAGACATTTCGGACATCTTAAGTTCAGTGTATAAAGCAGAGCATGCTGGCTCCACTGGTAAATATGCGGTTGATTTACACAACACAAGTAAAACACAAATCCTAAGATACATCTTTATTTGTTTTCTCTTACAGAGACATTTCTAATGTCTTAAGTTCAAAATCGAAAGCAGAGCACGCTGGCTCCACCAGTAAACCCCTGTGGTTGATTTACACAACACAAGTAAAACACAAATCGTAAGATACATCTTTATTTCTATTCTCTTACAGAGACATTTCCAATGTCTTAAGTTCAAAATCGAAAGCCGAGCACGCTGGCTCCACCAGTAAACCCATGTGGTTTATTTACACAACACAAGTAAAACACAAATCTTAAGATACTTCTTTATTTGTTTTCTCTTACAGAGACATTTCCAACGTCTTAAGTTCAAAGTAGAAAGGGGAGCACGCTGGCTCCACCGTTAAACATGTGGTTGATTTACACAACACAAGTAAAACACAAATCGTAAGATACATCTTTATTTGTTTTCTCTTACAGAGACATTTCGGACGTCTTAAGTTCAGTGTATAAAGCAGAGCATGCTGGCTCCACTGGTATACCTGTGGTTGATTTACACAACACAAGTAAAACACAAATTGTAAGATACTTCTTTATTTGTTTTCTCTTACAGAGACATTTCCAACGTCGTAAGTTCACAGTAGAAAGGCGAGCTTGCTGGCTCCACCGTTAAACATGTGGTTGATTTACACAACACAAGTAAAACACAAATCATAAGATACATCTTTATTTGTTTTCTCTTACACAGACATTTCCAACGTTTTAAGTTCAAAATCAAAGGCAGAGCATGCTGGCTCCACCGGTAAACCTTTTGTTGATTTACCCAACACAAGTAAAACACAAATCATAAGATACATCTTTATTTGTTTTCTCTTACAGAGACATTTCCAACGTTTTAATTTCAAAATCAAAAGCAGAGCATGCTGGCCCCACTGGTAAATATGCGGTTGATTTACACAACACAAGTAAAACACAAATCCTAAGATACATCTTTATTTGTTTTCTCTTACAGAGACATTTCCAATGTCTTAAGTTCAAAATCGAAAGCTGAGCACGCTGGCTCAACCAGTAAACCCCTGTGGTTGATTTACACAACACAAATAAAACACAAATCGTAAGATACATCTTTATTTCTTTTCTCTTACAGAGACATTTCCAATGTCTTAAGTTCAAAGTAGAAAGGGGAGCACGCTTGCTCCACCGTTAAACATGTGGTTGATTTACACAACACAAGTAAAACATAAATCGTAAGATACATCTTTATTTGTTTTCTCTTACAGAGACATTTCCAACGTCTTAAGTTCAATGTATAAAGCAGAGCATGCTGGCTTCACTGGTATTGTTTGGAGTTTGTGGTTAATTTACACAACACAAGTAAAACACAAATTGCAAGATACTTCTTTATTTGATTTCTCGTATAGAGACATTTCCAACGTTTTAATTTCGATGTATAAAGCAGAGCATGCTGGCTTCACTGGTATACCTGTGGTTAATTTACACAACACAAGTAAAACACAAATTGCAAGATACTTCTTTATTTGATTTCTCGTATAGAGACATTTCCAACGTTTTAATTTCGAAATTGAAAGCAGAACATACTGGCTCCACTGGTAAACCTCTGGTTGATTTACACAACACAAGTAAAATTCAAGTCATAAGATACATCTTTATTTCTTTTCTCTTACAGAGGCAATAACGCTTTAATCATACAGCTAAGACTGGCGCTCTAGATCGAGAGTTTCCAGATAGTTTTCATGTCTTTGTTACTAACACACAGAACATATCAAGGAAGTGTATTGAGAGCCAACTTCTGAAACTCAAACAATGAGTAAGAAATACAAAGTCTGGAAAGGAAGAATTAAATTTATATACTTATAGATAATTTATTGAATTCTAGTTTCTTTACATTATATATGTAATTCCATTTGCCTGTATTGCCTTCTTTCTGTTGATGAAGCTCGGGTTCATGAGTTCATAGCTCGGTTGTACGTGGAAAACAAGATGAGCAAAGCAGTATTTCTGGAAGATTACTAGTACAGTAGGAATGAGTTGATGATGGCCGATAATAGTGAGTTATCGTTACTAGATAGGTGGCGTGATGGGATCCGGTCCATCATTTGGATTCCTTCTACTGCTATCGGTATTTACACACAAATATTTACTTCCACATATTCAAGGTATTTACCTTAAATCTGCTTGTAGGGTTTGCATCGCTGATAACTCTGTAGTTTTTGAGTACATGTTTCTTCTGTTTTAACCGATTTCTTTTTACAAAACAATGCAGCAAAGTAAGTTTGCATTCTTGCTTAACACATTTAATTTTGCATCCAGGCCAAGTCTGTTTTTGTCTTATCAAGTCATGCTTTATGGCTTTGTTCTCTCTTGGTTAAGACAATGCTGTCTACTAAAGCCTAGCTTAAATGCGTCCAATGAAAAAACAATGACCTCGTAACGTTCAGTCGGTATCTAGTTCAAGACATTTTACAACTGTATGGCTTCATTTATTCAGCATACTTTTGACATTACTCCAACAAAGTCCAGGGAGTAACTAAAAACCATTTTGACGAATTCTATTAATATGAGGCCAGTTAAAACAACAAAATGCTGGGATACACCACCAGCACATGCACCTGTTTTACCTGGCTTATCAATTATTTATTCACAGACTATATACATACTTAACTTTGCCCTTTACATATAATTGGCGACAACATTGTCACATAGCCACACTATTCCCCCACAGTCTGTATGCTCACCATTTGTATGTGGAACAATCTGATTGATTTGGAGTTTGTGCTTCATATGGTCAATTTTGGTTTGTGCCAGGGCATATTTGAAATATTTCTTGAGGTATCTAATGACTTCACCATTCAGGGATTTGTGTCTTTTTTGTAGAGTATATAAGCTGTTTACAAGGTGCTTTGAGGTATGATTTATGTCACTCCACTTTGTGATGGTATGGTTCAGATCCTGTTTAATCCTGGCCATTGTTGTCGTATCATCATTCATAACATTGGTGGCTTCCTTCACACCATGCATTTCAAACATTTTGAAATGCCCTATATTTACATTTTATTGCTTTAACACTGTCACTCCTGTGTGTACAGTCATGTTCTGATAAATGATGTTGATTCCTTTTCCTACTGTGACACTGTAGGGAGGTTTATAGTGGCTAGCCTCATATCACACATTCATTACAAATTATTTACCTACAACCGTTACTTTTTTTTTGAAAAAAATCTATTTATTATTATTGATTCATTACAAATTCCTTTTTTTTTTCTTTAAACAAATACCTTTTAGCCTGTAAATAATTAAAAAAAACATTCATTGACACTATCATAATGCATGCTAAATGACCTTAGTGGCCAATGCGTCTAAAACACCATTCATTCATGAGCTGTTGATGCGCCTTAAAATACCATTCATTCATTATAGTGGCTAGCATGTTGTTGATGTTTCCAGCCCCACTGATGCTGACAAATCATGGCTGCACTGAAAAATACGTGTGTAAATATCATATATGTGTCAATAATCAACTTCCTCATACACAATTAAAAAAATATTTGGTACCTCTTGGTTAAACCGTTAATGCATTTTGTGATAACAATGGTTTTTATCCGATTCATTAAAATCTAGGCAATGTATGCAAGAACACACTATTTCAACCTACTGAATGGATTTTTTTTATGATAAAAGATGCTTATAGAGTTTGTCTATGTGTAAATTTGTTATGAGTTATTTGTTATGAATAGATGTTTGATAAAGGACAATTACCTAATGTTATAAACAAATGTAAAGATTTCATTGCTTCAATAAAGGAGTTTGAAACTGCTAAACTCCAATCCAATCAAAATGCTTAATGGGGTCACAAGGTGTTGATGCATTTTAACTTTCAAGATAAATATCTGATTTCTGGCAATTACTTTTGATGTACTTTAAGACCCAAATTGCTACAGAAATATTTTATATGTGACTGTGAAATAAAACCCATATTTTCCTTTTGCTATTGAAAAACATACAGTAAGACATGGTTGTTGACAATAGAATTTAATCAAGACAAAAAATGATTACTTAAAATACATCCATTCTCAATCAAACCAGTCCTTCTAGAAGTTGTTGGTTTGTATCTTGTTATGCAAGATCTGCCTGGCACTTTAAGAACACAGTCCAAGAACTGCTCTGAGTTTCTGAACTTGTGGGTTTTGGTTTGTATTCTGTTAAGCAGAATTTGCCAAACTCTCAAAGATCACATAGTCAAAGACCAGAAGAACATTCATTTGTCTGTGTACAGGAAAATTGTGGGTTTGTGTCCTGTTAAGCAGGATCTGCCTAGCACTTGAAAAACACTGAGTCAAAGACCAGACATTATTATTTCAAATTAGTACTAGAAGACAGTGGGTTTGTATCCTATTTAGAGGGAACTGCCTTATGTTCATAGACGACAATATAACAAAATTGTTCAAGTTCTTTTTTAGACTGTTGTTGATGTGCTTTCTGTCAAGAGCATCTGGGTGGCAATATGATTCCTTTAGTATTATTTGAAAGATTGAGAGCTGTCAGATATTTATCTTTTTCGTTTAAATTGTTCAAATAGAGTGGAATCAATTTTATTTTTTCATTTTGATTGACAAAATTTGTGGGATAGTAGATGATTGTCTTTATTTGAATAATTATTCATATACATTTTGGTTGCATAATTTTTGTATGTGTTTTGCTTCATATCACCGGTCCTGTGATGCCCAGTGGTTAAGTTGGCAGACTTACAACTCGGGGGTCCTGGGTTGGAGCCCCACCGACACCTCTGGTTTAGTAGGATTGACTTTTGGCAAGTCACTTCAGAGCCCTAGCCTAGTACTTGTGGATCCAGGATAACTGTTAAATAACTGGAAACAACTTTGATATGTTGCTTAACACCATAACGCACAAGAAACTACATATCACAACTCCCCAGAATGTAGTCTGTAATGAAGTTATGTTTATCCACATCATCATAATTCACACTAAATGACCTTAGCTGTCAATGTGCCTTTAAACACCATTCTGTAGGATTTGGGGGTTGTGAGTTTTTGTATTCAGTGTCATTTAACCTTTTCACTTCCAGACCTTGTTACTCTCTCTTTGTAAGCCAACTCGAGTCTGGAAAATAAGCTTTTCATTAGTGAGGTTTCAAAAGAACTTTCATTAACATATCATTATCAACAGGCGAGGTCCTATGAATGATCGCTGGAGTACATCCTAGATTACAGGGGAGGGTGATGGTCGTCTTCCTTCAACATCAACAGGTGATTAGGCTTGGATACTCAGAGGATATTGGTCACATTTTAGGATCAATAATCCAATTAGAACATTAGAAGAGATTACTCATTTTAAGTAAGCATAATATCAATATAATTTTCTCATTACAAACTATTTGTTTAATACACACATTAATTACAAATTATTAGTCTACATTTTTTTTTTTACAAATTATCCATCTACTATCATTCATTCATTACAAATTCTTATTTATTTTTCATTTAACCAAATACATTTAAACTTGTAAATTATTTCAATATATACACTCATCCACATCATCATAATGCGAGATAAATGACCTTAGCTGTCAATGCCCCTTTAAACACCATTTATTCATTCATCAGAACATGATGAACATTAAAACCTGCTTTACAAGCTAAAGGGAAACATTCCAAGATTTGTCTTTTGGTGGTATTTCGCATCCCTTTGAAAGTCCCGCTTTTTGTTCCCAACATTACAGAGGCACCATCTGTCCCCATGCTAATCATTTTTGATTTCCAGCAAATAGTACTCTTATTGAAACGTCTACCAAGCAAGTTGGCAAAGAATGGTTTTAAAAGTTTACCGGAAATTAATCAAGTTATTTGTCAAACAAGCTGATATTGCAGCTCATAATCATTATGTGATACCTTTCGTTGTAAACACACATTTATTAGCTTTCAATGTAGTCTTCCCTCATAACGACAAAGGCATAAATAGAGGGCAAAAAGAAAACAGTCAGAATTAATGATGAAAGTGCAACATGAAACACAGACATTATTACCTTCTGCTTTCTGCTGAGACAATGGAAAATATTCTCAAAATCACCAAAGGTAACTGAAAGACATAAAAAAACATCTATATAACCTTTTAAACATTGTATTTCTTTCAAATAAAATATACTACAATGTGTATGATCTAAACTTAGAGTAAAAGATGGTATTTTTAGATACCGTTCTCATGTCAGTTTTTGAAAAGGTTTATCCACTCTTGCCACATGACATAATATTATTTTTTACTACAAGACACAAACCTCTGAGTAAGTGCCTCTGAATATTTTTTTTAATTTTGATAATCAACACATTTCCATATAAATCAGAAAATGCTTAGGTGATAAAGACCAAATACATTACAGTTGATGTTGTATTCATTGCTATCAATTAAAGTTCTCGGACGTCATACAATAAAAATATAAAAGTAACAAGAGCTGTCCGTAAGACAGCATGCTCGACTATTCGGCAATGTTGTTTCAGAGTTTTTTCAAGTTCCAAGAAAGTCATAGTCTTTTTCTAAATGGCACAGAGGTATAAAATCCGTGTAGGGTCTACCAGACTTGGCGATGTAGTGGGCATTTCTAAACATCACCATCATCTTTGTGAAGGCAGCTGTATTAATTTGTTTGAATGTTTTTTCAACTGTTGTTTCACCTGGAGGTTTTCTTGCAGCATTATATTTGATTTTACATTCCCTGTGAATATGGCTTGTGTTATTAGTTTCCAAGGTGCTGTTTCTGAAATTGGTACAGCCAATAATAAAAGTACCAGACCAAAATTTGTCCTTCTCCTTACAAATTTTACAGAATATTTTTCCATGTTCATAAAGTAGCCACGAATACCGCTTCAGCTATTCTTGACTAAACTCTTTTTTCCTTTTCTTTCAGTCTTACATCCTCTGATTATGCAGTCGATCTTCGTCCGTTATTTTTTGCTTTTTTTGCATGTTTACTTGCATCTTCAATGAATTTTCACATTTTGGTGGATGATCCTTGATGACAGTTGGCAATAAAAACAAACAACACCAAAACTGAAAAAATCCACACTCCTTGTACCTAGCTTTATCTCTACTCAACTTTAAAAGAGCGGTCACTTTTTTTTTATTTTTGCTGGTGTCTGACGTCATAAAACTTGTTGTAAAACCATGGTACAAGTGTTTTTGGAAAACCCGAGTAGGTCTCAAAACATAGTTGGACGCGACTAACTCATACAGAAAATATTGCAAAATATACCAAATCAGACAATTAAAATTTATAGGGAATTTGACCATGGGCCTACATATTTCACCGGTTACATTGACAGGCAAGCTGCAGTGTTTTGCAGGTCCGCCCAAAAACTGACGGTCTTGGACCGGCAAATGGGTGTTAATTTCTACCCCTGCAATCCAAATTGTGTGGCTGTAAGCCAACCCTGTCTCTCTTTAAACCACATTGGATATATTGCATATTCTTATTTATTTTTCATATACCAAATAAATTAATACACAAAGCCTGCAAATAATTCAATTTTTGTTTATCCACATCAACATATTGCATGATAAATGACCTAAGCTGTTGTTGGTCCTTAACACACCATTCATTCTTTTATTCATTATGCTTGACTTGACCTCTTGGTGGGGAAGGCAAATTCCATTGTGGCGAGGGGTCTCGTTCTTGCTGCGGCTGTTGGCCCTCCGAAGCAATTTATTCCTTTGCGGCCTGCATTGCATGCCGCATTTCATGCCACTCACTTTTGGCTGGGCTCCATTCCTCCTCCCTGTCCTCTGACTTTCTAACGGAGGTCAGTAACCTCTCCGAAACCTTAACACGGGGAGTTTTGTTTCTTACAGAGGACATTGTCCCCAATGGGAGAGCCTATTTAGACTCCGGGGTCTCCTTGTACTCTTTAAAGGACGAGTTGGCCTCAAAGTCCAAATATGATAGTTCTTCAATCGACAATTTATTTCTTGTATTTGTCTCAAGAATTTCTTTATTCAAATTACCATACAACGCTCAAAGGCTGAGCAAAACGGGCGCTAGGTTGTCCTTGACCCTGGGGATCTTTTTCAAATCCTCAAGGTCAGCAAAACTTACATTTATCTTTAAAGCATCGAATTCAACAACATCCGAGTCCCCTTTTTAACAAAGAAGGAGAACACGATGGTACATGCTCATCGTAGGACATCTTTATCTCAAATGGTTGGGACAAAGACGTATTCCAGCAGATGGGTAGCGTTTCGATAAATCAATAAATATGCTGCTAAATTTTTACTGCTGCCACCAATGCAGACTGATGTTTCTTTAATTAAACAAGTTTAACCATGGTTCAACTATTGTTCAATTAGGTTTGTTTGATAATGCATTGAACTTGTTAACTGGACAGGATTTGAATATCTCAAATTTATCTCAAATGGTTGTGACAAAGACGTATTCCAGCAGACGAGTAGCGTTTTGATAAATCAATAAATTTGCTGTTAAATTTTTACTGCTGCCACCAATGCAGACTGATGTTTCTTAAATTAAACAAGTTCAACCATGGTTCAACTGTTGTTCAATTAGGTTTGTTTGATAATGCATTGAACTTGTTAACTGGACAGGATTTGAATAGCTCAAATTTATCTCAAATGGTTGGGACAAAGACGTATTCCAGCAGACGAGTAGCGTTTCGATAAATCAATAAATATGCTGTTTAATTTTTACTGCTGCCACCAATGCAGACTGATGTTTCTTTAATTAAACAAGTTTAACCATGGTTCAACTATTGTTCAATTAGGTTTGTTTGATAATGCATTGAACTTGTTAAGTGGACAGGATTTGAATATCTCAAATTTATCTCAAATGGTTGGGACAAAGACGTATTCCAGCAGATGGTAGCGTTTCGATAAATCAATAAATATGCTGTTAAATTTTTACTGCTGCCACCAATGCAGACTGATGTTTCTTAAATTAAAAAAGTTTAACAATGATTCAACTATTGTTCAATTAGGTTTGTTTGATAATGCATTGAACTTGTTAACTGGACAGGATTCGAATAGCTCAAATTTACATTTGGGGCTCTGCGATGGGGCAAACTATGTGTACCACCAAACAGTGTTGACGCTGAAATACCAGGTTGTGCACCCCTGGTTACCCCAGAATCAAAGCTGTTTGCTGTGGAAATATCGTATATCACAGAATTCTGTTCTTGTTTCATAGCGTTTTTGGTGCATACAGTTGCAGGGGGAACAGTAATACTGGTTGCAGATAAAGATGCATGATTATCAACATATAAGTCTGATGGGTATTAATACTGTTTTAACTACTGAAGTACTGAGCGAGTTTGAGTTCAACTGAGGCAACACACTAGAGGGAACATTATGTTTTGTGTCAAACGGCACTGATGCAGATGTATCCAGATTTGCATCTTGAGATAAGTGCACCAAAACCATTTGAATATACAGAGTCAATTTTAGGCACAACAGGCATCTGAGAATGCGCCTGGTCTTCTGTTGCATAATTTGCAGTGTATTCTTTTACGCTTTGGTAATTGTCATCTACAAAAGCATGTGTCCTCTCGGCACGGGGGTCTTGCAGTGAAACACTCCATGTTCTATCAGAGTCTGACTCCTCCTTATGGCCATACTCCAGTCTTGTATGGGCAGCCTCCAGTTGAATTCTGGTCTTAAACACACTTGAGACCGAACCTGTCCTTGAATTAGTTTGGCTGCTTCTGCTCTTTATCTCGATACACTCATCGGACGGGATTCATCGGCTGTGACAGGTTTAGTTTTGTCAATATCACGCAACACCTCATTCACCTTGGAAGTGACTTTTTCTTTAAGTTGAACAAGATGACCCCTTGCTGCATGTGATTCTTCGCATTCATGCCTTTCCATGTAGTCCAGAGTATCATCAAGAAGTTTATTAAGATCTTCATGTAGAATGATAATGTTCTGTTTAGACTCTATCTTCTATGTCCTTACACTGTTCGTAGAGTCTGAATTCCTCATCAAATTTTGTTTTGATTTTATTCAAAGTTTCTAAGCGACTGGCTAGATCTGTTCTGAAGAAGTCCATCCCTCGTTCAGTCATGATTCTTGATCGCTCTGATCCCTGTAAGATTTCTTCTTAATTTGTCAGTGACATCTTTCGTCTAGAATTTATGTCAAGGCTTCTTACTGTTCTGCTCCATCTTTTACCAGGATGTGAAGGGATTTGATAAACAGACGAGAAGACAGTTAACGGTTAAGACTTCAATTTTCCATTGATCCATAAGAAAAAATACAATCTGTAAGTGATAATGCAATAGGCTAGATTAAAGTTTTCAAAAGGTCCAATTATTATGTTGTGACCGCCTGATGAAATTGTATGACCAAAATAATTCCAGCGAACAGTCACAACATAATTCCTCTTGACTAGAATACAAGTGAAGATAACTTTACTAAATAATAAAGCTAAATCTATATGCTCATATGGATTGATCATTCACTATTGCAATGATAAAATTGTTAAACAAGCAATCATGACATTATTCTAACATACAGGAATACTAGTAAAAATATAACATATTGACAGTTTCAGTTTTCTTACAATGTTTTTGGACTAGATCTATTTATGTACATTCACATAAAATCAAATAAACCGTTACAACAAATTCAAAGACTTTAAACTAACAACCAGTTTAACAAGAGCCATATTTAACTCAAATTACCAATGCCATGCCTTATTGGGCAAAAACAGTCAAGTAGCAAATTAGTTAAGGGACGAAACAGAATCTTTGTTTATGAAGCCAAGGCATAGGCAAAAGGAACAAAACCTTGATAAAACCAATCAATGATGTCGATACAAACATATTATTCATATACAATATGTCAACTTGCGCCTTGGAGCCTTCTAGAGATGAAAAGAATAATCAGAATTCAGCAGATGATTTGGCGCCATGCTTTGTTTGACTTCCTGTGCACTGTGGCTGGACATAAGACCCCGACCCAAAATCGCAGATAAAAATAACCTCCTGCGGAACCGGCAAAAGGCCAGACACTGCAGTGGCAGAACAGACGAGTTTGCCCAATTTGGACGGTGTCGTGCCGTCTTAGGTACTTAATATAAAAAGAATCTTCTTCAACCCATGGTCATTTTTGGATTGGCTGAGGAAGAGGCAACATGTTAAGTGTCAGAGACACAATAATTGAGGGGAAGAGAAAATGCTTGTACGTAGCAGCTGCTCTAGCCACGATTGGAGAGGAGCAGAAAAGGCTGGAAGAGGCACAAGAGCAAGAAAAGGCAACCACACCTCGAAGAAAAACACGAAGGACCCTGTGGGTTAGACAATGGTTGACCAGAAGGTCCGAGTTTGGGCAGTATGACAATTTACTGACTGAACTCCACAATGAAGATGAAAGGGGCTACAAAAATTACCTCAGAATCACACCTGACCTGTTCCAAGAGATGGTTGAGAAGTTAACTCCTCGCCTCCAGAAGCAGTCAACCTTCATGAGGGAACCCCTTCAAGTTGGACTCAAGGTGGCTGTCACACTCCGCTACCTAGCCACTGGTAATTCATAATTATGGAAGTCTGCAGTACAGTTTCAGGGTTGAAGAAAGTACCATATGCAAGTTCATCCCCGAGGTGTGTAAAGCCATCATGATCATCGCGGTTTACAAGGACGATGTGATGCGCTGTCCAAAAACTGAAGAGGCGTGGAAAGAAGTTGCTGCCAACTTCAGCTGCACATGGAAATACCACAACTGTGTGGGGGCGGTGGATGGCAAGCACATCGCCATGAGGAAGCCACCAAATGCAGGTTTTTACTACTACAACTATAAAGGCTTCCACAGCATTGTACTGATGGCAGTAGCAGATGCTACCTACAAGTTCCTACGAGAACGCATTTACAGCTACAGGTTGTCACGTGCCCGACGTGTTGTGGAGAATTCCTTTGGAATTTTGAGTCAAAGGTTCAGTTGCTTCTTGACGACAATGTATCAGCACCCCAACTCCATCAACTTGATCACCATGTGCGCCTTTGTCCTGCACAACCTCATCCTAACCAGATATCCGCACGCAATTTTAGCAGTGGACCGCGAAGATCCTGACACACATGATATGATTCCTGGTGAATGGAGAACTGAACGACACCTGCAAGGGCTGCAGCCTCTAATCGGCCATCATACCCAGAAGGAAGCAAAGGATCAGCGATACTACCTGTCACATTACTACATGTCCCCTGCTGGTGCTGTCCCATGGCAAGTTTCGTTTGTCTTTCACTTTATTTGAAGTGTTATAATTAAAAAATTAATAAATGGGTACTAGTGTCTAACTTCAACTATTTGCAAGTATTTAAAAGTCGATCAATGGATCAATGGTATTGACTGTCAAAAGTCTCTCACACAGTGTCCTTGCTGGTGCTGGTATCACTGCATGGAGATACCCGTTGTACTAGTGATGTGTCGAGTTCTTTGGAGACGAAGAGGGTTGAAGGTAAAATACTCTCTATGCTGCTGTCGGCGGACCCCGGGGTCAGAACCGGGAAGCTGAGTGGTGTCATAGGAGCCTTGATGGTGGCTGACAACGACGATGCTGAAGATGATGGTGAAGGAGTCTGGACATGGGTGGTTGACGGTGCAGGTGATATCTGCGGTTCCCATTCCGTGTTACGGGTCCAGGAGGACTGGTTTGAAAACTGGCGACAGGGGCAGTACCCATGTAAGAGTAGAGGACTGACTGGCTGGAGGTTGCTGTTGATGTGTTAGTGCCTGCCAGGTAGCTGGTCGCCAGCACTGCTGCTGGCCGGGTTGCCAAGGTTGCTGCTTCTGCTGTAGGGCTGGACAAGACCCTAACCCTGCAAGACACTTTACAGATAGATTAAATCTAAGCCTAAGTAAGGTCATCATTAAGGCCTGGAATTTTGTCAAGCTATCTGACACTGGAATGAACCCTTTCAGGTAGTTAAAAAGAACCATCAGTGTTTCAAAGGAGGCTAGACCTGTGAAACAGTTGACTTTCACATCATTTCCCTGAAAGGCCTCCTCTGAGATCTTCCTGCTCACTGAAACTGATTTCAGATACTCTATTTCAGTGTTGAGTGAAGTCAGTTTACTTTGCATGCCTAACATGTATCTACTGTCAATGTCAGTTTGAGTGCCTTGTGTGGTGGTACTACAATCATTTTGTTGTATGTCATAAACCAGGTCGTAAATTTCATCTGTGTCTAAATCTAGCTTCCTTTTTGTCCTTTGCTGGATTCATTTGTATCTGTCCATTTGTGGGGAAACGAAATCAGGTCGTTGTGTCGTTAGTCTTGCCTCCAAGGTTCAAACTAGGTACCCAGTCTGGGTTGTCTCTGTCATGGTGTCATGGAGCTCTGCCTTTTAACCTGAAAAGAGAAATGTATAGTTTAATTGATTAACTAATTAATTTCATTTTAAATATCGTTTCTGGCAAATAATAACATTGTGCCAGGACAAACTTGGACCAGAGTAGTGGAAAGGATTAATTAATATTAACATCCAAAGTACAGAGTAATTAACTTGGTGTGCTGTGCAACTATCTTAAAATGCCAAGTACGTTCCTTAAAATAGAATCTGTCAAAAGCAAACAGGATTTCTTGGTCACTTTGTGATGATTTTGTGTTAGTGACTAGTTAATTTCAATGTAAAAAATGTAATTACATACCAGTTATGAAGTGTTCAGAGAAGATTCTGAGGTTTTTATCGGTGAAGTTTTGGTTGAGTTTTACAAACCATTGACGCCGACGCTGTGTGTTCAGTTTCTCTGCTAATGGGCCTTGATTCTTAATGATTGCATGTTATTTGAAGTATTGTAAGTCTTCATCTCGGCCTGCTTTGTTGGAGCAGCCACAAACTCCACACTTTAACACCATTGTTGTCAAAATTGGCAGGTTAATTGGTTAAATAACACGACTAGTCAATAGGCTTCGTGTGCTTTGTTTAGTGCAACCGGTGCGAGGGTAAAATTACCTAGTCTCCAGCGGTTTGAGCAGCGGGGCGATTACGTAACATGAAATACCTCTATTGAAACTTTCAAGAGAAGAATAGATCATTTCTATATTTTTGATAATGTAAACTTAGAAGTTCAGCAATTTTGTAATAAAGAATGAAGAAGAGTGAATGGCCTAAATGATCATTCTAATGTTTATTTACAGAACCCAATCTATTAGATAGTTAGTTGTTTTAGGTTTTGAATGCGCTGGACACAGGACATTTATCAAGACATATAGTTTTTCTTTTTGTACTAATTATTTTTAGGCCAGAATTTGAAAAAAATGCCTTTTGCATTAATAGGTAGTTTTTTGAACAACTCTTTTTTTTAAGTTGATTGAACCATCTATTTTAGGCATACCATACACCGATTTTAAACCTTCTATTTTAACTTACATCACATCCATCTGGCAATCAAAATGGAATGATGATGTTTTTAATAAATTGCATTCAGTTAAGCCTACCCTCGGAGAATGGTACCCTTTTTACAGGTCCGTACGAAGAGAGGAAGTTACAATTGCACGAATCCGAATTGGTCATTCACACATTACACACTCCTGGCTCTTGGCTAAGGAAGATGCACCTGAATCCTTTACCATCAAACATATATTACTCGATTGCATTGATTTTCAAAGAATTCGTGCAAAATATTTCAATGTCAACACTATTTATGAGCTTTTCGAGACTGTCAGGATTGAATTCATTCTTTCCTTTCTCAAAGAAATTGGAATTTAAAATAAATTGTGATTCCTTATAAATTTTAAATATATATACATTTATCAATATCATTTTTTCATCACACACTGTTTATTTAATATCACACATTCATTACAAACAATCTATCAACAATCATTATTTTTTTACAATTTTTCTATCTACTTTTGTTCATTAATTACAAATTCTTATTTATTTTTTCTTTAAACAAATACATTTTCACCTGTTGATATTTTTAATATACATTCATCCACATCATCATAATGCGCGCTAAATGACCTTAGCTGTTGATGCGCTTTTTAACACCATTCATTCATTCATTCATGGTAACCGTTTGGGGCAAAAATGTCAATGAACACACCATCTTCAAAGGTAATTAAACAATTTCTGGAAGGTTTATTAACACAAAAAACATGAATTCATACATTCAATACTTTATAATTCAATAGTATTTTAAATTATTACAATCTGAACACTTTGTAATCTGAATCAGTTTTTTAAAATTTTTGTATTTGACAAAAAACAATTAGAATTGATATGCATATTTAAAAAAAAAATGAAAATATTTCAGAATTCCTTTCATAGATTTTTTTTTATTTTTCGGTATGTAAGTAAAATTTAATCTTGAAATGTAAAATGCAAAAAGAAGGATATGTTGACGAGTTGGTTTTTCTGTAAAATGACAGTTTCTATGGTAACCGTATTTGAAAAACATTTATTAAAACGACCAAAATAACTTTAAACTTGAAAAATAGAAGCTTGGTGCTTAGTATGCATGAGAAATATATAATGAGTTAATAGCCTTTCATAGTTTTATGGATAATATGAACATTCTTTGAAAAAACATTGCATACAGTAAATTTCGTCCGAATAAAAATGTTTGTCCGACTACTATGCAAGTTCCTTTTCGGTAACAGATTATTATCTCCCTTGGATGCGCAGATGAAGTGCGCAGAAAAAAACTACCTAGAACGTCCTTTTAAAAAAGAATAAAGAGCATTACAATAAATTTTGAACTCCATTAAACGTTCGATCTGCCTTGAGAAAATCACATGACATTTCTCGAGTTCAGGACCAAATTTACTACCAATTCCTCAAGCACTTACCACATTCATCCCTTTCTATTTTATTTGATATTTTTAATAATGTTTGGCAGACTGGTGAATTTCCATCCAGCTGGCGAGAGGCTTTGGTTATTCCAATAGCAAAACCAGGAAAGGATGCAAAAGATCCAAACAGCTACCGACTGATTGCATTGACAAGTTGCATCTGTAAAACTCTTGAACGGATGGTTTACTATAGGCTTGTTTGGTTTCATGAATCCAACAACCTTAATGTATCTGTTCAAAGTGGCTTTCGTCAACAGCGAAGTACATTAGACCATCTTGTTCGGTTTGAAACGTATCTTCGAGAAACTTTTATTAAAAAGCAGTATGAAGTATCTCTATTTCTTGACCTGGAAAGTGCATGACACCACATGGAAACATGGTATACTTTAAAGATTTACACGATTTTGGCCTCAGAGGCCGCTTTCCTATATTCATTGCAGCATTCCTGGATGAACGGATTGTCCGCGTTCGGGTTGGGAAGACCTTGTCAGGTGCTAGCGAGCAGGAAATGGGGGTTCCCAAGGGATGTATTTTGTCAGTTACCCTCTTCAGCATTAAGACAAATAGCATTGTTCAAGCTATCAATCCTGGAGTGGACTTATCCCTTTATGCAGACGACTTTGTTATTTGTTTCTGTTCCAGAAAAATGGATATTATTGAACGCCAACTACAGTAATGCCTTAATAAATAACAAATATCGTCTGATAAAAATGGGTTCGTTTTCCTAAACAAAAACCAAATGTATGCATTTTTGCAATCTTCGTGGTTTGCATCCAGACCCCGATCTGAATCTAGGCAACTCTAAACTAGAAGTTGTGCCAGAGTTCAAATTTCTTGGAGTCATTTCTGACAAAAAGCTTTTATTTCTTACCTCATATTTAATCTCTTAAAAGAAATGCCAAAAAACAATGAACATTCTTAGTTATTGCACTCTCAGATTGGGGAGCCGATAAAATGGTCATGCTATCTATCTAGCTTGCATTGTTTAAAACGACATTCTACCAGACAGGTAACTAAACTAAACTAAACAGAAAAAAAACAACACATAATTGGTGATCATTTTATTTCGCATGAGCGCTGATATCCGTGCAATTCCACTTACAGTATAAGGTTTGGATTAGGGTTCCTGTGTAAATAATCCTGAAATGGCAAACGTTTTGGGGGAGTGTATAAGAGGTTTTTTTTTATATTTCTTCATTTTACTGTTTCGGAACATTGGCTCCATTTACCATTTTCTCTATGATCGTTGAACTTGAAATGATTACCGGAGATATGGTAAATGATTCTAAAATTCTAAATTTGGGGCTCTTGAATGCAGGGTCCTCGTCCCGAGCCCTGGGTGCACGACTTTGCATGTGCTTATTTCGCATGCAAAATTGTGCAGCAGATCGCATTCGCCATCTACAATACATGTCCAATATTTATATTTCTAAATCTCTACAAAGTGTCATTATATTAGAGCACACATACTCTGAAAAATACTAAATATCCTAATTTGTAGCAAAAGACATATTTATAGAGGACTTTCACAAGTAGTAGAGTAAATGGCCAGTTGAACGATATAAAGCACTTATGAATACACAAATTCCAAATAAAACCTTTTTCAAGCACCCAGGCTTGCCAGGGCTTAACTTAGATCCACCCCAGCACAGTGGCTAGTAAACTTAATATTAAGCCCTTAATTAGTGGACGTATCATCAACTAGAACTTACAATAGAATCACGTAAAATAACGATATATAAACGCCTACTATTTGGTGTACCATGTACTCCTGAAATGTATCAGAAAGTGATTCAGCAAGAACTAATATCGTGTGAAGGTAGGTGTACGGGATGTTCAAGGCGATATATTTGTCAGACGATTACATGAACTTCTACATACATTAAGGAACAATAACATTACATTCAATGCTGAGAAATATGAATTAAATATGTTTGAGTTGGTTTTGATGGGTCATTCATAATCAGCTAATGGAATTGAACCAGCACAAACTAGAATCGGTGCAGTATTAAACGCATGTGCACATTAAATGCGTCTGAAGTGAAAAGCCTTTACGACTTTTTTGGCTGTACTACAGTAACAGCCCCTCTCTGAAAGCCTGTAAAGAAAAATGTTGATTTTGTCTGGGGACAAAGTTAAATTGGTTCTTTACAAAAGCTCATAGATTGATGACCAGGGCAACTGCACAAGCTTATTATGACAAACAAGTTATTGCCGATGCAACTCTGGTTGGGCTCGGAACAGTTGGTTCAATACAAAAGTAATGAATGTAAGCTTATCAGGTTTGCTACTCCCATTCTTTTTTAGCTCACCTGAGCACAAAGTGCTCAAGGTTGCTCACCTGAGCACAAAGTGCTCAAGGTGAGCTTTTGTGATCGCACAATGTCCGTCGTGCGTCGTCAACATTTTCTTTAAACATCTTCTCCTAAACCATTGAGCCAATCATAACCAAACTTCACAGGAATGTCTGTTGGGTGATGGACTTCAAAAGTTGTTCAAAAAAATTGATTCCATGCAGAACTTTGGTTGCCGTGGCATGAAAAAGGGGGAATTTCTGCAATTTAAAAAAAAATCTTCTAGTCTGAAACCACTGGTCAGAATTCAAAATAATTTCACAGGAATGTTCTTCAGGAGCCTCTTTTCAAAAGTTGTTCAGAAAATTTTGATATCTTGAAAAACATGGCCGCCAGACAGCGTTGAACTTTGAACGCGTTTTTGTTTTCACTATGGATATGTATGCTAAAATTTATAACTTTACAAACATCTTTTTTTTTTTCAACCCTCTGGGCCAATTTCAATGAGATATCATGTGAAGCATCCTTAGTTGGAGGAGAGAAAGATTTGTCAAAAAAAAAAATTAGTCATGTGGCTAAAATGGCTGCCATGCCCATATTTGGTTAAAACCTTAAAAAAAATCTTCTTGCCACAAACCACTGGTCAGATTTCAAAATAATTGCAAATGAATGTTCTTTGGGGGCCCTTCTATTAAGATTGTTAAAATTTATTACATATCTCGAAAATCATGGCTGCCAGGGTGCGTTGAACTTTGAACGCGTTTTTGTTTTCACTATATACATTTATGGTAAAATTCATAACTTAACAACCATCTCTTTTTCCCAAACCTCTGGACCAATTTCAATGAGATATCACATGAAGCATCCTTAGTTAGAGGGAATAAAGACTTGTCAAAAAAGATCAGTCATGTGACCAGAATGTTTGCCATGCCCATATTTGGTAAAAACCATGGAAAAATCTTCTTGTCAAAAACCACTGGTCAGATTTCAAAATAATTTCACAGGAATGTTCTTTGGGGGCCCTTCTATAAAGATTGTTTTAAAAGAATTCAATATCTTGAAAATGTCCACTATATACATGTATGATAGAATTTCTAACAAAGTATATCAATTTGGATGTCCAAATATGCCCAAATGACAACCATAAAATGGCAACAATAGATCATACAGGACAAAAGTGCAGGCTGATCTTCGTACATACAATTTGTAAAAGTAAATATTCAGTTTGCGCATTGTAAGAATTATGTACCATTGTAATGCCCCACATCAAGCATAAAGTGTCAAACTTGTAAAATTGGAATGAAAAATAGGTCAATGCAAAGAAGCACAAGAAACTCTGTGTAAAAGTTAAAAGCAATGTTTCTAAATATTCTTCAAATCGGTGGTAATCTCAGGTGAGCGGTTTAAATGCCATCATGGCCCTCTTGTTATGTAGAAAAGAGGTACTCTCAGACAGAGAAAGAAGCCTTACATTGGTTTTGGCCTGTGAAAGATTCAATTTGTATCTAAATGGTATAAATCGAATTTTTGACTGATCACAAATCATTAAAATTCATTTACTCTACAAGGTGCTAGGATTGAAAGATGGGTTTTAAGGATGCAGAATTACAGGTAAAAGAAAGATATAAGGTACATTAATGGGTCTGAAAATATTGCTGACGGTTTATCTAAATTATTGTATGTTAAATCATTGTGTGAAAACAATTTAGATTGTTCTAAACATGCACACGAATATGTCGGATTAATTGCAAAAGAAGCAACTCCCAAAGCTATTATTATAAAGGAAGTTCATAGGGCTTTTAAGAATGACGAATAATTGTTTTATGTTAGAATGCATTTGGTATCGGGAAGACGGCATGAAAAGACATTTAAAGAGTACTTGCATTTTAGAAATGGATTATGTTTGGTTGGTAAGCTGTTTTCGAGAGGAACTAGTTTAGTCATTCCTGGTTGTTTGCGTAAGAATGTATTAGAATTGGCTCATCAAGGTCATCCAGGGATTGATAGCATGAAATCTAGATAACCAACTAAAGTATAATGACCAGGGATGGATTAAGCTATCGAGTAATTTTGAGAAAGTTGCCACGGTTGTCAAATTGTTTCGAAACCAATAATTACGGGTCTATAGTGTACGGATCAGCCCGTAAATCCTTTCTCCAGCTGCTAGATCCAATACAAAACCAATGTTTAAGGCTTGCCCAAGGCGCCTTCAGAACATCTCCTGTTAACAGCCTCTATGCAGAGGCTAATGAACCTTCTCTATATTACAGAAGAGAAAAATTATCTCTTCAATACTTTTTAAAATTGAAATCAAATGACGTGCGACGTGAGAAAACCCACCTTATGGTTTAACGCGCAATAATCGATAAATCGCTGTCAAAGTGACGTCATTTATTACGGCGTTGTTTAAGTTTCACCGCTGTTTTCAAACGCGATCTATTGTTTGAACATTTAATCTTTAAACCCTCGGTAAAATGTCCCAGTCTCCGAAGGAACTGCAGTTAAGAGTAAAAATCATTCTTCATTTATTTACTAAAACATTTACTATGATCGGCCTACTCCTTTTCATTGAAATCTCGGCCGCGATCAGGAAAGAAAACATATCAACAATGCTACCGACAAATCTTTTCTCATTCTTCTATACCTAGTTTAATCATTTTTTTTAAACTCATTCTTAATTGATTGCGTGACTACATGTAAAGTATGACAAATCGCCTGCAGATTATCAGTCAATTTTTCGAGGATTCAACTTTTAAAACCGTGATTGCAGCAAAACTGACTACCGCGTCGTTATGTCTGACAATTAGATTTAGGCTACATACAACTGTTATTGGATTTCTTTATTCGCTTTCCCTTTTAACAATTAGATTCTATCATGATATGTATAAATGTTATATATTTATACAGTCGTTTTAAAATTAAAGTTCCCCTTAGGTTTAACAGTTATGTCCTTGGATTTTTGGAATTAGAATCATTCTTATCAAACCACTATGAAAGAAAACCAACTTTATCAAAGAACTTGTTGGAGGATGATTTCAAAGAAAACGACAGCGGACACCCAGTTACAGATCCCGATCACGGAGCTTAAAAAAGGCGGGGCAAAAAAGACAGAGAGGTGAAACAAACTTCCGTGAAAATGGAATAGTTGTCTGTGGTGAAACGTTACCACTATTCCACGGCATATCCATTGATAACATGAAGAAGCTCCAAAGGCAAGAATGCCTTTGGAAATGCACCGGTCACAAAACAGCACAAAGATTAGAGCATTCCACATTTGACTTAAGTCAAAGCTTGAGCCTCTAACACTATGCTCGACCAACGGGATCGCTCTATCTTTTTTCCTTAGAAAGATCCAATTGTTTGGAGTCCGCATAAATCTCCAGTCAAAGCAGGTCAATTCCCCGAATAGATGAGGATCAGACCATCGGGAAAGATGGCAACAAGACACACGGACCAGACACCGTTATCTCCTTGATACTGAGTTATGGAGAATTATAAATGATATTACAATGCATATTCAATCAATGTAGATAACTGTCGTGTCACGCCACATATCTAAGTACAGACAAAATCCGTTCCACAAGACGTGCGCTCTTTATGTAGTTCTCTTCTTTTTTGACTGACATTGTTTTAATAAGTCATTTCGCCATTTTTTATTTGTCTGTCACCCATAAAGAGTTGCATGCTGCCTTCGATGAATAGTGTCCTCCATCGGTTATGACATACAAAAAACATGGCTAGTTTTACTGAATACGGTGGCATGACTGGAATACTTTATTATAGTGATATATAGACAATAGATGGTTTGTGTCGTGAATCGGAAATGTTATCGGGCAAGGCGTAGGAATACTATCCGGTGGGGCAAAGGTCAATCGGACAATTATCTGAAAGCTATACCGATAACCATTTCTAGAAAAATACACAAATCATTTATTCTGTTTACCCTGTTCGTGATATTGATTCAAATCAAAAGTCAAAAAATGAAAAATTAAACATGAAAAAAGGAAAAAACGATAGGTAACATGTAGAGAATGGCGTCATATGTCATAACGTACCTATGACCTTATGATTCGTCACGCAGCTGCATATTATATGGTAAGTGTCCATCATTACAATGTTATGTGGCATCCAGTTATCGGTCCGTTATTCGCATTGCTGACCTGATAAAATTGACGCTTGAACAAACGCGATTTCCATCATTAGTGACACCTTTATCAATTTGATAATGCATTTTTTAAAGTTGTATAATATAGGCTATTATTTTTTTTCAATAAACAGCTTACACTGTATTTATTTTGGGGTAAAATAATAATTCGTTGTTGGCTACTTAATTTGGAGGATGGTGATAGGGTAGCCCAAAAAGGTAGTATATCAAATGGATGTTTCATATAGGTCTCGGATTAACAACTCATTTTGACTGAAAAATATCTTCTTTTCCAATACGGAAAAACTTGTCTTCAATTATTGACTGAAGGACAATTACCGCAATATAACGCATGTATACTCCGCAATTAAACAAATATGCACACACATAAAAAATCAATTGAAATGATTGGGACATGCAGCTGTGTGTTTTATGCGTATACTAATAAAAGATAATGTCTTCAATAGAACTGGTCATACTAGGTGTTTAATTAACTTTGACTTAGCTCACATAACGTTAAAGTGTCGCCGCAACGACTCCGAAACTAGAGCTCAGCTGGCATATGTGACAACAGATTGTTGGCACATTTATCTTTACATGTTTTGAAGGGTGTTCTTCGAAAAAGACTTATCGGCTATTAGCAAGGATCAGGAAATCTCCAAATCCCAATCGGTCCCAGATACGGCCTTCCCTCCAATACTTCTTCGCTACCCCCGAGGTGAAAAAACATATCTGTGTCCTTCATACTTTAAACCATACGTTGTGCTTAGATTACAATATCAAATAAGCCTTGAATTTGACATCGCATAAAATACATTTTAAACATATTTCATTTTGTTTCTGAATTGTTTACTTTCAATAACTATTATAGAAAAAGTCAATCAATTTCAAACATAAACAGGTTGATCTGTTTGATGTTTATCATCTTAAAAAACGATCTCAATCTTCAAGCCTCACAGTTTATGATGAAAATTGTTCAATGTTAATAAAACGCGTTTCAATAAAAAAAAAATACTCCCTGTTTTCTTGCAATCTACCATAAGCGATCAATGTTAATAAAACGCGTTTCAATAAAAAAAAAAATACTCCCTGATTTCTTGCAATCTACCATAAGCGATTAAAAATGGACCACATGTAGTTGAAATAATCGGTTCTCGTGAAATAAACGTGTCATTTGTACTTCTCAATCAAGCGTGCCGATTGGTTTCCATAATCAAAACCCGAAATACACACTACAGACATTGTTTTACACGGGAATTACAATTAACGGATTAATTTTGGGATAACAGAGAAACATGTACTGTTAAATGAAGATTTCCGTATCTGTCTGTGATATCATGACCGATTTTTTGCCGGTTGCAATCGGTCCGACACAACCGAAATCGGTCCAAAACCGGCAATTTCCTGATCCTTGGCCATTAGTGAAAAAGATAACAATGCTGCCCTTTTCAAGTAGAGACCTGTTTATTTCGAAGGTTTGACTCAATAATAACGTAAGTCCATGTCAAAAGTGAATATTGCGTTTTGTTGACCGCTTGATCTGTACTGTTTGATTTCCTTTGATGTAAATATCATTCCACTGAATTGGATTTTTTAGTTACTTTGAATTAAATCTAAACATGATGGTTTTGTTTCCTAAGCTTTGGCACCAGGATGAACAAGAAAGATGTTTCCATATCAAGAAGAGCTCAGATATGGTAACTCGAAAATTCAAACGTCGATTTAGATTACGCCGTTAGCCAAAACGCTGACGTCGCGTTACTCGCGTGATATTTCTCTACTTACCTGACGTCTTTGAACGCTCATAGGAACCGTATTTTTTGACGCATTTACATGAGACTTATATCATTTTAACAAAGGAAAATCGAACTAAAATAATCGCTGAAAAAACGAAAATCGAAAATTTTGACCATAAGGTGGGTTTTCCCACGTCGCTCCCCAAATCCTTTTAACCCCACTCATCGAGTAGTTTTTAACCCCCAATACAAACGCCTTTTTCAACAGAAACCAAATGCTATTGCCCCATTTGGTATTCGCATGGAGCCCATTATAGATAATCTTTGGGTAGACACTGATTCTACAGCCCAATACAAGTTATCTGACATACCTCCATGGACACTGGACACAGCAAACTTTTTATTTGATCTTACCTCTGATATATGAAACAGATAGAGCTATCTTTCACAGTAAATATAGAGAGATAAAAGAACAATATTCTTTCTACAAACCTATATACACTGATGGATCCAAGGACGGTGATTCCGTTGCAGCTGTATATAGAGAAAGGGTTTAAAAATGCCGCTTTCCAGAGAAGTCCTCTATCTTCTCTGCAGAGATAGACTATTGATCTAGCTCTTAACCTGGTGGAAAATGCAAATTCCACCCGATTGATCATTTTTTCCGATTCTTTATCAGTACTGCAAGCCTTATCAAATCAAAAGTTGGAGAACCCTTTGGTATGTCAAATTATTCAAAGGATTTCTCATATTTTGTCTTCAAACAGACTTGTGTTCTGTTGGCTTCCAAGCCACACTGGTAACATGGGTAATGAACATGCGGATAGATCCGTTAAATCAGCTCTTAACCTTCCAATTTCAGATTTTAAAGTACCATACACTGATTTTAAACCTTCTATTTTGACCTACATCACATCCATCTGGCAATCAAAATGGAATGCTGATGTTTTTAATAAATTGCATTCAATTGAGCCTACCCTCGGAGAATGGTACCCTTCTTACAAGTCCGTACGAAGAGAGGAAGTTACAATTGCACGAATCCGAATTGGTCATTCACACATTACACACTCCTGGCTCTTGGCTAAGGAAGATGCACCTGAATACATTCCATGCAACGCATCCTTTACCATCAAACATATATTACTCGATTGCATTGATTTTCAAAGAATTCGTGCAAAATATTTCAATTTGAGCTTTTTGAGACTGTCAGGATTGAATTCATTCTTTCCTTTCTCAAAGAAATTGGAATTTAAAATAAATTGTGATTCCTTACAAATTTTAAATATATATACATTTATCAATATCATTTTTTCATCACACACTATTTATTTGATATCACACTTTCATTACAAACAATCTATCAACAATCATTAATTTTTTTACAAGTTTTCTACCTACTAATATTCATTCATTACAAATTCTTATTCATTTTTTCTTTAAACAAATACATTTCAACCTGTTAATATTTTTAATATACATTTTTCCACATCATCATAATGCGCGCTTAATGACCTTAGCGCCTTACACCACCATTCATTCATTCATTCCTGAAAATACCTTTTCTTAACCTTCAGCGCAGATATATTCTAGCATCCTAAGTATTGATAATACTTATTTTTTTTCTTGCCTCACCGAATAGCAAATGCCTAGGTGGTGATGGTTAACTGAAAACTACGATTACAATCTATTTAAGTAAGATTCAACTTATTAATATCTACACTGTTTGTTTTCCTCCTTATTCGACCCACTTTCAAAGACCCAAGTGACGATGGTGTATCTAAAATAACCACTTCTCACTTTAAAGTAATGACCTGGGTATTGGAAACCTGATTATTGCTTTGGTTAAAGAATAAGTTTAAATGTAATTCATGAAATATGCATCGCTTCGAAGACATTCACCGTGTCAACATTCAAAATTTGTCTGGTTTTGAATTTATATTTACAAATTGAATATCAACGATTTTGTTATTTATTTTATATAAATTACCACCCTTTAAATTAAAATTTCATAGATGAAGTTGGCAAGTACAAATTCTAATCCAGGAAAGATTCTTATAATATGAAACTTGATTTTAAAATGGCATCTTCTTTGTTTAATCTTTAATTTTGTTATTCTGACTTTTCTTCATTACCCAGGTCTTACCTTAAGTTTATTAGACTTTAGACATAGTGTGGGTCCCATCTGATACGCCCACATAGGGCCCTTATGATATACCATATTATTCAATATGGGTATCGTTGATAATCTCTTAAGAACTGAGAAGAATTCACAGTTAGAACTGATAAACTGTTTCTATGAACTAGATCAATTTCGATCCTTTAAAAAGGCTTTACATATAGCTGAGAAACTGTCGTGCAGAGGTAGAGCGTCGTCCTTTTGTATCGAGGGTCCCGGGTTCGTATCCCCGTTAGGCTGGGTGAACATATTAGGGACTTGCCCAAGCAGTCATCAAGGGTGCTTTTTGAACAAGCTTGAATCTTCCGTCACAATCGATGTAAAACAAATAAGTTAAACTGTATTGGATATTTTAGATTTACAAAAAAAAATGGAAAAGGTGCTAGTCAGCGTCGGTGGTGCTTACGGGGCAAAGCCCGCGTTTTCAATTCAGTTGAAGTGTTTTAAATATGACGAAGTATCCACCTGACTTAGCCAACACTATTGCATAACGCTCAAATAGCGTATATATAGATCTATATTAAAATGAAAATATGACAATTCTATTTTTAGAAATTCTATTGATATTGCGATCTCGATCAACTGGTTTTAGATTTCCGATATATCGTTCGGAGTTGTCGTTCGTTTTTCTCACATAATTTAAAAAAAAAATCTTACAGATAGAAATATCCCGTCTTCCCTGTCATTTTTGGGAAATTTACGCCAAAAACCCTTGTGGGATTGTAGGAGAAAGCAACATAACTGTGTGATTATAGTTTCAAAGTTCAATTAGCAGGGCGTTTAAAGTTGTGCGATGCTGCTACCTACAACAGGCGACCTAAAGACTGGGAATAGAATTCTATCATTTCCATCTTAATTTAATAACGATGGTTTCCCAAGTATTTCGCTACAGGTGCGTCAAAGCGTTGTATTTTTTAGTAAATGGTAAAAGTCTAATTCTAAAAATGGCACAATCGGGAATGAACCAGCAACATCTCTAGCCCACGAGATAAAAGCCCCATCAACAAAAGGGAAAGGGTGAATGTTGGTTTCCTCAACCCTACAACCATTCGGATCTCTTTGGCAAATTCCGGTCTGTCAAAATCACCGAGTGGTTTTGGTCGCTCTAAAACCCTACCCCTTCCAATTCTTCTTGAAAAACGTGTAAAAGACGTAAACACAATCCATACAATATACATATCAATGAAACACAAATACTTAACATTGCCAGGTGGACATAAATGACGACTAAATAATTCGAAAACGTAACCTTAACTGACCAAATGTACCGCTGTCCCAGAGATGACTAGTTGATTTTTTTCGCAATGTCCCAACCGATTCTCATTCTACATTTCTTCCATAGATGCTCGTAAATGACAGGAAAAAGAATATTGTTTAGGGTGACCAACACAATATGCCTCCTAGAGACCAACCTATTTTGAAGGCGAAATGTCTAAATTCAATTACTAGGACCCGATTTGTAGTATACAATCATAATATATGGGCGCAGGAAAATGTTGACTTTATGTGTTAATGAACAAGTTTAATATAGGCCCTATATATATATGTGTATTGATAGTATTTACATGTACATCTGTTTAGAGAAAAATTGGAAGGCCCAATATAAATCATGACATGTCTGTAGGGTTGAGGGGCAGATATGATATGTCACCATACGTCCTTTACTTGTGCTACCAACATGAAATTGTATGTCTGACACTGACAGAACCTTTTAATGAAAAACGTCGCAATTTGTTCGGGTCTCATAGAATCGAATTCAAATAGGATAGTAGAATAGATTCATCGTTATTCGTTATTTCATAAATTATCAAAACATGCTTGTATACACGTCTAATTAACCAATGCCCCCATGCGTGGAATTTTCAACTGTTCCAGCAGTAGCAGAAAGCAAAAAATAGCAGGGCAAAACACCACATGTTAATTAAGATTTTGGTAAGAAAATATCATGAGTCATTATTCCTTATTATCGCAAAGTTGTCCGTTTTTTCTATGGTTTCTACTCTGACCGACCGAATTCCGAGTGTTCTACTTAATGTGTCTGCCTTGATCGGCCTTTATTGGCAGTAAAGGTAGTGGTCTTCCTTCATTCCACACGGTAAACCGGATTTCACAATATAACTGAAATAATGTCGTTGCGATGTAAAAATCCATTTAAAGGCACATCAAAGGAGAGGAGTACAAATAAATTACTGAAAAAATATATGGAGTTCTTTTATTATTTTCATAAAAGTCATGTCAATTAATTTACGAATGCATTGAGATCCTATTCAATAGACTCCTTTAACATAAGTTATTTTGTGCTTGAAATATAGTAGTCTCCAATTCAATCATGTTTATCAACAACCTCTTTGTTTACATATTTGAAATAACGAATTCTGATTGGTCGGTTCAAACATTTGTGTATCAACTGTCAAGGTCAGGGGTGAATATTCACACAATTTAACTGGTTAATCCGGGTTAATTCTTGTTGGCCTATACGTTTAAGTTGTGCTGATGGGTTTTTTGGTGATAACTATTTGAATATGACCAAAAGTTAACCAATTAATATAGTTTTATTTAGCATTAATCTCCTCTTATGTGCCTTTAAACAAACATTTGAAAAGTGGCACATTGAACATGTTTTGTCGTCGCTTCGACATGGGAGATAACTAACTTATTTGGAATTGAATTGAGAAATTACAGGATTGTCTCCCTTACATTGCAACACCACTCCTAAATACCTTATTTTACTAATAAACCAAAAGAAACAAGGAGTCTTCCACTGACTACCATCTTTCATTGCATCTCCCTTCTTTGATATAAATCAAATATATATTCATAAATTTCTTCATTTTACCAACACTACGACTAGTATTGATAACTGATTCACAATGTACCCTTATGTTTGATTGATGTCGACCACAATTCCATTATAAGGCAAGTCCTATTGTCAAATGTCTTTGGACCTCTTTTTCTTTCATACCCTGCACAGGAAGCCCTTTTCTCGGATACTATCATGCAAGAGCGGCATATCGTAATCAAAACATCGGGCGCTTTTACCGAGGGTCCCGGGTTCGAATCCCCATTAGGCGAGGTGGTAATTTCCGAGACTAACCCACAACCGGAGCGATTACTGGTTTAGTTTCCAGGAAGCAGTCATCAAAAGTGGCTTTAAACAATCTTTAAGCTTCCTTCACAATCATTGTAAAATAAATATGGTGAACAGGTGAAAATAAAGCAGTGATAATTTTTGGCCCAAAAAATTTCATTAGAATGCCAAAAAACGCATAACTTTCATCCATTTCAATCATTTTTCTATAGAAAAACACATTGATTTTTAAGTTTTGGTCAAAAAAGCCCATTGATTTAATTTAGAAAAAAAGTCACTGATAAAGAATGAGTTTCAGAAGACTCCCTCTGTTCAATACCGTTACTTAAATCGTTTTCTATGCGTGTATGTAGACCATGCAGAAATGTTATATTTAATTATTGAGCCGCCTGGTGCATATATGTTAGGCTTGGAGGTTCTCCCATCCATCGCCTTTTCAAGACCCCTTTGCATGAATACGGTGCGTATACTCCAGGGGCAAGTAATTAATCTGACCCGGTCATAGTTACATGCGTTAACCCTTTACCAAACGCCAAATTTTCGACTGTTCCAAATTGAAAGAGGATGCAGACGACATTTCAAAATGTGATGAAATCTAAAACTAATCTTGTGATAGGGCAGAAAACATTGTTGGAAAAGGAGAAATTGCTCGTTAATTTCCCGAGTCGTCTGCAGCAAACTGGTCTAATGTTGTTATTGTTTGGTAGTTGTTTAAACGACATCATCAATTGTCGCTCCCATCCTATTGACAATCAGCATCCATACAGGTTATCACGCAATGAGTGCGTTTAGCATTCGATATGTCTCTCGCCATTCGTCCAACGTGTGCATTTTTTACTAGCTAAGAAGACCACAACAGAAAAATGTGAATACATAGGTAATTGCATATAAAGGGTTTGACTCTGAAAAGTTTAAAGTTCGCTTAGAACTTATTTACGTGTATGTATTTTTCTTCGATTGTCAAGCAAGTTCTTTCAACTTATGAAACACTATCGATTATACTTCCTGTACGAATAACCAGTACTAACGTCATGGGATTTAAACCCAAAGGAAAAATTATTGGGTTAGGCCTTCTCCTCTTCTTCGTTTACATGAACGGCATCTCATAAGTCTTTAACTGCAAATATTTTCGCAGATGACATGCTGATCACTACATAAGCATATCTGCAATATCCAGGACTGCAAAGTTTGGAGGATGTCATGACCTGGCAGCTCTCTGGGCAAGTATAGATCAAATGACCATCCTGATAAATGTATAGATCTATGTTGATATTTTCTTTAAGCAAGTGTTATCTTCGAGAAATGATCACACAGATCTTTGAACGTTAGGTATGTACCAGTATGTGGACGAAGATTTCATTTTCATACATCTAAAAACTGATATACCGATACTACCATCGCTTCTATATGTTCAGCAGGGTGCCTAAGAGGTCGTCTGAATAGTTCAGATGGTCCCGGTTCTTCTTTACCATAAAGGCAGAAATGTATATGGAGGACTACTTGGATCATAAGGACTACTTTTAAACTAACCCGAATGATCCGGACGTAGATAAACCAACACAGTATGAGTTACAGCTTGGATCATTCAATTTCCATTTGATCGGGATAAAAGATCCAAGAATTTTGGGGTACCGAGAATGATGTACTCTTCGTACTTTGCTTAAAGAAATATTGGACCAATCAAATTACCCAGGACATATTTAATTGGCCAATCAAATCTGCGTGTTCATATCAGCGGGAACATGGCGGAAGAAGGTTTGTTTTGTTTGTTTTGGAACATGATCAGTCATGTTTTTGTTAAAAATAAGTTGATTGCTTACAGTTGACCTGATTCTTTACACATATATCCTTAATGAAACAGACTCAGTAAAGATACACATCTTAATTGATTGCAAGTCCCGTATGTAACGATGGATATGCTCATCAAAATAGGCGTTGCTAATGTAAACTAAATTGGAATTATGAATAACTTGACTTCTCCGGGCATTAAAGGTAATGTGCCTTTTGGTGTCATACTCTAGTTGATAACACACTTATTTGTATACTGCTTCTAAACATGTGATCGATATCGTGCATGTCATTTCTTAATTTGTGTCCGATATTTGCTTAGAATTTTGCTAGAACTTGAAGACTAAAATAATGGAAGTGATAATAAGAATAACAAAACATCAGTGTTGTTTATGCTTTATTCTTTCAAAGAAAAAGGTTTTGTAAAATTTAAAATCAAATCCCATTCCTTAGATGTAAATAATGTGATGAATGCTGAACAATTTTCACACCAAATTATGAACGTCAGATTATGTGACCCAGGCTTTTAGTTGTCTGTTAAAATGTCAAAATAATATGATACTGATATAAGCATCAACTATCTTGCTTATGACAGCTTGATGTCTTCAAGAAACTTCATGAAACTTTGAAGCAGCCATTAAGGGGTAACCAGATTTGACAAAAGTGAAGCCATTTGTTGATAGTTAATCACTGACCACTTCATAGTGACCTTAATAAATAGTTAACTTACATTTGTAATAATCAAACTCTTAGGAAGATCATGCATAAGGTCAATCTCCTTAGATAATTTACAATATTACCAATGTTTTCTCGGATCTGCTGCAAAGTTCTTGTGAATATATTTTTTTGAAAATGAGGAGATTTGATGCGTAATATATCTCCAATCTTAATTTCATTCTGGCCAAAAAGCTCCCTCTAAATTTTTAGGAGTATAGTATATTATCCATTCCAAGTTAATAATCAAAATATATTTGTACAGTGATATAGAGGTAAATCATATTGTCTTTTTTTATTCCTCTTTTTATAAAAAATCATGATGCAAAACTCATGGCGCCATGGTATTCCACTTTAGATATAACACTAGATACCAACACCATATAGAGCCATCCGATTTTTCAGTTAAAGACATTAAAAATCTCATGAAAAAAGATAATTTAATTTTGACAAATATGTATCTTCTTTTGTCAAGTGCATTGATTATCTCTGAAGGATAAGGATTTAAGAGATCAATGCAATACTATAGGAGTCCTTCACAAAATTGAGTGCTTAATCACAGCCTTGCATTGATCCTTTGGTTGAAGATTATTTGAGAAGATATATATTGAGGGATAAAAGGTGAAGTGGTGGCAAGAGGTCCCAAATAAGGCATTGATCAATTTGAAGACAATTAGTTCATTGAGTTAGAGATGTAGGTCAGGCAAGAGGTCTGAAGCACTTTCTAGAACATGAATATTTTAGCAGATTATCAAAGCCCTTTCCCATTTTGAGTATTTACAAAATTAGGAAAATCTGATCATGAGCAACTTTTTCTTTTACCAGGTCTTTTTATGCTTTGTTCGCAAAGGTGTTTATTTTGGAAAATATGATATCAACAAGGCCACAGAGCTTTATGGAAGAACTCATTAACAAAAATACAGATAACTTGAATAAGAAATTTTTAAACATTGCTACTTTTCCTCCTCCACATGATTTTCATACTTTTCCTCTTTAAAATTATTTGGAGTAGGTCATGCACAAAAATTGATCTGAATGACTTTTCTATATAATTGAAGATGAGGGATGGAAAAGATTTTTACAATTAATTCAGGATAGGACACATACTCTCTGGAGTACTGTCTTATATCTCATTGTAAAATTGAGATGGAATCCTTGTGAAAATGCTTGCAATAGGCAACTTATATTTTATTTATCTTATCTGATTTAGTTAAAGGTGTATTATAACCTTTTGTTGTTGATTGCAGAATCTTCTAAAAGTTTGTTCATTAAGAGTATTCTTCCTTTCAAAACTTGCCCCAGCCAATATTCTCTCTAATATTATTCTTTGATGAACATTTGGCATGATTTATTTGTCTCTCACCATCAAATATTATCTTTATTGTGGGAAAGCAGTCAGGGATGAGAGAAGCAGTATATATATGAGATGACCGCCTCAAAATAGCTGTAATACAATTGAAAATGTTTAAATGAACCAACCCCCACAATTGTTTCCCTATTTAAATTTTTATGAAAACTATCATTTAAAAATAAAAAAAAAAAAAGACAAAAAATGACCACAAGAGTATGCAAAAATAGATTCATAAGGTTATTGATTTCAATGTGACAAAACAAAGTATTGCTCATGATAAACATATATTTCTTCATTCACAATTCTCTTAGATGTTTTCTGAAGCAACACTTTTTAGATACATCCAAACTAGGAAAAGTATTTTAAAGTTCCGCATATTCTATCCTTTACAATTCTAGGAAAATATTGAAATTGTCTGATAGCATGAGTAATGGAATACTAACTGTTGGTCAATATTCTAGAATGATGCTTAACCCTTAAAAATTGATTAATTTTCTTGAAATAGATTTCTGTATTGTTTGCTTTCCAAAACCTTAAATATCTGCTTAATTTTGTTGAGGAAAGATACCCAGAGTAGCAAACAGATTAGTTAATTTGTGGCTTGCCTTGATCTCACCTGTTTGCATAAGCATGAAGTCGGATATAGGGTTAAGAATATTAGATAGCCTTGGGTGTTCCTCATAATTATGATATATATGTTCACTAGCCTTCTAGGAAGATCTAAAGGGTTGGTAAAATCTGATTTTGATTTACTTGTCTGTAAATACCAAATCCTTTTCTTCATTTGTACATATAATGGTTGTGTAGTATATTTTCAATTAAAGAATTGCTCATCTGTTAAGGCTTTAGGACAAGCATGGCAAATACAAACTACTGATTTTGCCACTGCTATTTTTATATTTAAAAAATTAAAAGGTAAACCAAACGTTTTGTGAGACTCGTAACAATGGTTTTAAGGAGTTCAGGAGATTCTTAGTCCCACAATATAACCTTCAAAGATATGTTTTGAATCATTCCAAGTTCCAACCACTGGTAGTTTTTTCTTGATTGTTCAGTGGAAAGACACAAATAATTCATGTAGGAATGACTCTATAAACGAATTTCAGACCCTAGTTAAAAATAAAAAACTTGCTACAGACTATGGAGGCTCTGTTTAAGACATTAGCTCATTATCTTATGAGAACATACATATGAATGAAAGGTAATTGTAAAGATAAGGAATTCAAGTACCTGTTTTTGCAAGTAAGCATTGTCTATTTATGTAAGTATATACGACTGATTGTTTTGTAGTAGCGTGGCAATGTCGGGGTTCAATAGGAAATAAATGGCTAGGTGCCAGAACATTTGTAAATACAGACTTGGGTATTTGCCAAGGGTATTGTGACAGGATGCACGCAATAGATTTCTGACAGAGTTCTATCATTTTACAGAAAAAACTTGTTAATTTGTAATAACCTTTAGTTCGAGTTGTAATCCATATGGAGCTAATAGAGAGTTGGTGATAAACTGTTCTGTGTTTGTAAGGCTTAGTGATGTGGGTGTTTACTAGTTGATTGATTTTACATTGTATCACATTGTGTACTTTAACAATGAAATTGAAGCAAAAGCGTTCTCGTAAGTACTTGTTATGATCTTATTATATCTTTGTTAAAACTTAATTTATTATACATTGATTGTTAAACAAGTTCTTACAACTTGGATTTATCGATCTTGGTTCTGCCTCCTGGATATGTAACCGGTACTTGTACCAATCTGTTTATATCTGTCATGCTTGTCATTGTTTACAATGGAATATACTTCATTTCATGTTATCACACTTCATGTTTGGCTCAACCCATTAGCCAATACTATATCCTGTACAAGTTTGATATAAGGTTTTTATCATTTCAACTTCCTTGCAACTTGTGGTGTTATGAATGCATTGTGGTAAAAAGAAAAGAAGTGCTCATAACAAGCAATTTCTCCTTTCCATGTCTTCTACTGTAATGGTGATATACTGTTTGATTCAACTGATTGTGTGTGACATGTCTGTTCCCTCATTCTTTAAGTTCTCATTCGATATTTCACTGAAATGTCAAATCCAGCAAGATTTGAGCAGAGAATTTCAGAGTTATGCCCCTTGAGAGATGAAAAATGAACATTATGATATTGATGACCGTCATAATTTTTTGCTCAAATTTTGTTTGAAGCAAAATTGCTCCAAGAACTTAAGTGTTATAGCCGTTAAATGATAGGAAATAGACGTCTTTGGCTCTTCCACTCTCTTTTACTACAAGTTCTCATACTATCTCAGTCAAACTTTTTGAAAGTGTTTGCTGCCATGCTGTTTCATCTTGCTCAAGTATGATATCCAGAAACTAATTACTTCAATAATTTTAAATGGTTATGGCCTTTGAGTGATTAAGCATTTTAGTTTTGTGACAGGAGCAGTTTTCAGATATTTGTTTTTTCTTGAAAATATGATATATAAAATTTATAATTTAAAAGGTCTGATCAGTTAATTTGTAAAATTACTATCTGTATCATTTATAACCTTATCATATTATAAACCTGATCCATTTTCTTTGGTGGGAAAGGCGTAGATGCTGTGGCCTAATTATCAGCTTTAAGGATTTGATATATCTAATTCCTGGGCTTTCCCCACTTGTTGCTCATTATTTGAAAGAAACTGGGAAATGAAAGCGTGTTTAAAGATGATATATTACGGCTCATCTAGTTTTCTGCGATCGAAATGAAACCTGTTATATCTGCCATTGCCTGCAGTTGTTAACACTTCTGTTAAAACAGTTTTGTAATTGTCACGCTCTGCTATTAAATTAGATGTTTTTTCTCTGTGCGTGATATCATCTTCACTAAACCCTTTCTAAATACAATGGCACAATAGCTGCAGTAAGTTTGTTGCTTAGTCATCATGGAAGTGTAACCATCAATAAATTTGACAAGTGATTTTACAAGATTATCGAATGTAAAAGTGTTTCTATTAGGGAAATATTAATGAAATATTCATTATTCTTTTTTGCTGTGTTGAAAATATAAAAAAAACTTGTTAAGGATACATAAACCAGAAAGGGTTTAATTGAAAAATAAAGAATCTTCCTTGGGGGCTCTCTTAATTACATGGTTGAAACATTCAGACCCTGTCATAGAAGTACTTACTTATCTCCATTCTCATCACTGAACCCTTTACCAAATGCAAAACTTTCGACTGTCCCCAATTGAAAGAGTTTGCAGATGTCATTTCAAAATATGATGAAGATGAAAAGTAATCTTCTGATAAGGTAGACAGGGCTAATTTTACATGGCATTTCACTCATAGTTTTCCAAAAAAGCTCTTAGTTTTCACTCATTTTTTTTGCTACATAAAAGCCCATTGAATTTAAGATTTGAGTCCTATAAACTCATTTGTTTCGATTTGAAAATAATCACTGAGTAGAAAACATTGTGGGAAATTGAGAATTTGCTCGTTAAGAGCAATTTCTCCTTTTCCCACAATGTTTTCCAGAGTCGTCTACAACAAACTCGTCAAATGTCTTTATTGTTTGGTAATGGGTTTACATATGCGCTGCAGACAAAATAAGACCCCCAACATGCAAAAGGAAAATATTGATTGACACAAGCAATTTTTTCTTTTGTCAATAAATTTTCAATGCCAGGTGTATTCTCAAGCTCTCTCAAGAGTTTTTTTTGTCTCTAATTGTACTGTAATTTCAATTGTTCCTTGCAAACTCATCCAAATTCTTGATTGGTGAAGAGTTTTTGTTAAGCCTGGAATTGATTTTTAGTATTGATTATTCTAAATGCAACACAGGTGTATTTGTGAACAAATTCTGGAAAAGACTTGCTGTTTTTGTTAAAAGGTCATTTGATAACACAAGATTGATTTAATCATTTACCTGCTGGTAATTAAGACAAATGTTAAAGTGACAAAAAAAATGTAAATAATGTGTGATTGGTCTTTGTCACTTAAATGATTGCCTTGATGATGAGTAAACAGTTTACACACTACCACCTAATGCCAAATTTTCGCATTTTGCAGCAGATGACTTTTAAAAAGCATTGTATCAAAAGGAGAAGCAAGGTGTCGTTTTGTCTTAATGTTTTCAAGAAAGATCTGCTTTCAAGGCGCTAAAAATTGTCTCTCTGATTTTAGAATGCTATAGGACCCTTGATATAAGTTACTTTGTGTCAGAGTGAGAGGAAGGTCTCTTTGGCCTACTGGTTAGCGTACAGAACTTGAAATCACAAGGGCCCTAAGAATGTGGTTTCAAGTTCCTGTGCCACTAGACAAGGATATCATTAAAAAGGGTTTGAAATCTTGCCTTACCAATGCAAATGAAACTCAACCTGAGTTCGTTCTTAGGGACCATGTGATTTCAAGTTCTGTATGCTAACCAGTAGGCCAATGGAGGCTGCCCCCAAAAAGAGAGTGGAAGATGCAAAACTGTTTTGGATCTTCCACTGTCTTTTTGGGGGCAGCCTCCATTGCCTAGTGGTTAGCATACAGAACTTGAAATCACATGGTTCTCTGCAAAGGTCACATGTTCAATACATGGGCTGCCGTAGTCAAAAGAAAATCCTGGTAAAAATGACTTTCCTCTATGGCATATTGGATCAATTGGAAAACATAACAACAGGAAAAGCTAGTTCCCAAAAACAAAAGGTTTTTGACAGGTGTTTTTTTTCTGAATATGAACCCAGCCCTAAAGACCATCTACAATGCTATATAATTATGAGGAATCAAAGTCCTCCAAATAAACATAAATCAAGGGGTGACAGGAATAATTCTCAAGACAATTCTAATGAGTACCTACGATAAAAGGATTATTTTTTATCCTATCTCTAACAAAAGGAAAATAAAAAGGACTCTGGTATGCCCTGTTTTCTAGCCCAGTGTGTTAGAGGCTTCCGTGGGCAAATGGAAAGAACACCCAACATGAAATCAAATAGCCACTCTTTGCATAAGTTCAAAGCATTGCACTATTAGATTTGTATTTGCATAAGACTGTTGAACGATGTTTTCTCTTTGCCACGAAACAAAATCCTGATGCTTCTGTCCAGCTTTACTATGTCTTTTTAGGCATTTATACTTGAGGTTCTTCCTCCATTAAAAATAAGTCAAGTATGATTGATGCTATTTAAAACCCAAATAAACAATATCCATTGAATTCAAATTGAACCTTTTGTTAGTCTGATAATGTATGCAAGATCATCACTACATCCAAGCAAGCTACTCCAAAGATATGGCTGACCTTTTCATCATTGTACATAATTTTTTTATCATGATATTCCTTTAAAGGCCTATCATATAAAGGCCTATCAAGCTAACTTTGTCATTTAAGATTTATATGAATAGGCCTAGGTATGGCTTAATATTTTTGTCACATTGTTTTCTTTCATATTAAACAACAACAATATTATTTAGCAGGTTCTAATCTTTCTATTATGATCATCTGGCACTATCAAATAGGACAATTCTGAAGCTGTTTTCCTATAGGGGAATGGACTTACTTGACCAAGAATAACCTCATTTATTTTAAATAGATGCTTCAAATAAATGACTTGGGCAATACACAGCTTTAACCGTAATTGTTGGCCTAATCTCTGTATAAGGGTGTTAAGTTATAAGGGTGTTAAGTTTGTATTATGGAGCAGTAAAGATGGGTGAAGAATTGATTGGTCATGGTAGTGACAATAGAAAGAATTGGCAACCTTTAAATGGCATTCCTTGACTGGGACTGGTTGAAACATTCTTCAACTAAAGGTATCCTTAGCCCAGACCCCCATATAGGAATGTGTTACTGGTCAAAATAAATTGAAGGCAACAGAAGGTGGAAAAAGAAGTATGATACTATATAAACCTTTGTAAAATCAGATACATTGTTGATGAGGAGCAACCCACACTTATGTCACAATGGTTTCTAATGACTTCATTTGCAGATATGTATAGGGAACATTATATTCAGTTACAATAGCTCATGTCAGAACAGCTCAGTGGTTGTGTGAATGGACCCTGAAGAAAGTGGCCAGAGTTTGATCTCCTCGAAACCAATTATTTTGGGTCGTGCGTGGCCCAGTGGTTAAGGTGGTAGAACTCAGGGTCCAAGGTTTGAGCCCCACTGACACCTTGTGGGAATGATATTTGGCAAGTCATTTCAGATCTATAGCCTAATACTGGTGGATCCAGGAAAGCCGTTACATAACTGAAAACTGTTGATACAGCGTTAAACACTATAAAAATAAAGACACATTGTGCTGGAAAATAAAAGGCTTGCAAAACTTTACTGCAGGAAACTCATCTTTTGTCAAGGTAATTTCACATTTGTCTGTCGACAAAGGTGTAAAGTGACCTCTCCTATATAAAGGTTTTTAGTAGGTATTTATCTAGTAAGTTTCTTCCAGTTAGTCATGGACTAGTTTGCCCATTGTACTGACTGTATAAACCAATCCTCCAATGCTTTTGATTGAAATACCGTGTTTTGAAGTTTCAAGTATTTCATGTTGGTCCTAATATTCGTAGCAGATTTAATCTGATATTCCAACTCATGAAAAAAATCTTTCCTACAATTCAACAATTAGTGTTTTGTTGTAAAAGATACTTGCTCTACCGGTATTTACTTACTGCTGATTAATATTAAAACATGGAGTCTACTTACAGCATAGGCAAAGGCATAACAAGTGAAGAAACAAAAATCGAAACTAGAAAATGATAGACTACTGCCTCCATTGCATTGTTGTTAGATTGGACATCAATACAGCAGAAAAAACTTGTAATAAAAGGGAAGCACTGTTTAGATAACATATAATTTGGGTTTTTCATTGCACCAACAGTACTTCAGTTATGTTTTGATGCCCAACTCATAATGATGGAGGTAGACCCAAACTTGAATGCTCAAAAGGGCTGGTCAGGCTGGGAAGAAGCATGAGCATTCTGTAAGCCAACCAGGCAACTTCCTCTCAGTAAAATCCAAATGCTGTCACAGGACTTTGAACCAGCGCAGAAAGAGGTCTTGTGATTTCTAGTTTTGAATTTTAACCTTTAGGACATGGAGGATCTTGAAGGGAACACTGGGCTAAAACTTAAATATTATTTATAACATTTTCAAGTGACAAACAGTCAAAAATCAACATAAGGCTTTATACCTTGATTGGCATCTAGCAAGTTCTTTTATTTGTAATACACCAGAAGAAGAATAAATACAAAATCAAGTTCTTCTTTTTCTTCTTTTCTTATCATTATGATATTAATTTCAGTTTGACCAGTCTCAAAACCTTTAATCCAGGGTTAATGCAAGACTATAGTTAGTCCTTCACATTATTTAATGTGAAGCACTTAATACAGTATTGCATTAAACCCTTGGTTGATAAAAAAGGTAAATTGCCTTCAGATTTGAGCCCTGATTTTGACAGATAATGAGATTGATGAACTTTAAGTATTCTGTTGAAAACACAGTCCTATTAGGATAAAGGATAGAAAAATGTTACATGTAATTGAGGAAATTGCTCATATGTACAGACTACAGCAGACAATCTAGAGATTTGTTTATATTAAAGATTATATCCATTATTGCTTTGGCCCAGATATGGACTGGGCAACTACCTTTTGTGCTTTATATTTGTTTGATAAAATATTGTTAGACATTTACTTTTTCCTTTGAGATGTCAGTGCCAGCTGGAAAATAGTAAATCTTACAATGGATAAATGATTTATATATTTGAACATTGATAAAAAAAAGATAAGATTCATAACATGATATTTTTCAAACAATCACTGAATACTATATTTATGCTGTATAGAACATTTAACCCATTCTTAAAATTAGTGAAAGACTGACTTAAATAGATCACTCTTTCAATATAGTCTCAAGGCTAGGTTTTGGCCAAAGTGGAACAGTTTTGTTTGAATTCTGAATAGAACATGGTTTACAATAGTATACTATACAATTCTATACACTAGTTCCAATTATTATAATTAGAACAGCACTATTTGTTAAATGATCATACAGAGGGTTCAATGCACAACTTTAGCAACTCCTTTATCCTTGAAAAGGAGTTGCTATCGATAGTCTTGCATTGAACCCTGGTAACTTATTATTCTAAAACTCTTTGTGTTTATTTTGCTCTTTGAATGAGTATATGATTTAAAGACCATATTGTGATTATGGATTGTACTTATAGTTCTCTACTGTGCCTAGATATCAGATAATTGATAAAACATTTGATTGATAAGAAAGTTTACCTTCTTGACATTCTTTACTTCAGCTGGTCATTTGGCTCAAAATGCAACATCATTTCCTTTAACTCTTTACGAATCGCCAAATTTTCGACTGTCCCAAATTGAAAAAGTTTGCAGATGACATTTTGAAAATGTGATGAAATTGAAAAATAATCATCTGATAGGGCAAAAAACCTTGCGGGAAAAGGAGCAATCCCTCGTTTTCCCACAATGTTTTCCCGAGTCGTCGGCAACAAAGTGGTCAAATGTCGTTATTGTTTGGTAATGGGTTAATTATAAGCTGTGAATAGATAATAGATATTTAAGTCACATTGTTTGCCATTCAAAGGGAACATTTCAAACAAAACATTAAGGTGAAATTTGGAATAGACATAGGACTGGGTTTATTTTTGTCTTACTTATTTTGATAGCTAGATTTTGCCAACATTTACAGGTAATGTGTAATCAATTTCGCGATGCATAAAAAAACTTAAAAAAAACAAGTGGAAAAAAATGTCTGTTCTCTATGAAACTGCAAAGAGGTTTTAAACTTTGAAAATATGTTCATCTTTCTTAGACATATTTAAAGAAAAAAACTTATTTAAACTGCTCAATAATATTTAAGACTAGAAAGCTCTTAACAACTTTTCTTCTGTTGCTATTAATGAAGCAGAGGAAGTTCTTACATACATCTGTGAAGAGCGTGGAATAATGCTTAAGTTAACCCTTAGAATGCTGGGTAATATTCTAAAAATAGAATTGTGTAGTCTGCTTTCCAATACCTTTAAAATCTGCTTAATTCTGTTGAGGAAAGATACTAAGAGTAGCAAACATGTTAGATCACAGGCCAGCCACCAATTTACTTGGTGGCTGGCTTGGATCTAACCTATTTGCATAAGCATGAAGTCTGTTCCAGCACTATAATGGTTTATTTAAATTTAATATGATTCATGCATGATAAAAACAAGGATACTAATGCATATTACAGAAGTGTGATTGAATAGCCTGATAATATTATTTCCAAAACATTTAAAAAAGTCTTAACATTTTTTTTTTGGTTTTGTTTTATTTTTCAATGAAACATTGCATGTATGAATATGATAGACATTTACGGCTTTAAAATTCGCCCTTTGGATGACTTCATTTATCTCCAATCTCAGAAACTAGAAATGGTAGGAAAGAAATATGATTTCCTTTTCATATATTATACGGAATTGATGAACTTATGGCAGTCAATGGATGTGGTTGTTGAGAAAGAATGATCATTGTATGAAGTAAAATAAACTTATTGAATAATCCAGGAACACATGGTATTCAATTAGATATACTAGTTATTGTAGTAAAGGAATTCATCTAACAAAATGAACATTGGTCATGGAAGATTTAACCTCATTCCCTTATATGAGATGTTTTATATGTAGGCCTTTGTAGCCTACATCAGCCCCCATCCCCTGGACTATGCCTCTGACGAGAAATTTCTACCTACATAACAATAGCTTCCAACCAATTCAGATGTGACAATGTCATTTTTCATAATTCATCTGTATTTCAAATTTCTAATGAAATTCAACATTGTATGGCATAACAAGTTAAGCATTTGCTACATTTGAACACTACTTGAGTACAACAAATTCATGCCAACACGCTTGTTTGTTATGAGCAAGTAATGTTTCACTTGGGGAATTGTTTTGTTTGATTTGTTTTACATCAATTGTGAAGGAGGCTTAGTAAAGCCCATCAAGTCATTCTGGATGACTGCTTCCTGGACAATACACCAGTAATTGCAATCGTATCTACTCGGCAATCCCCGTAACAAGTCGGTAGATATACCTCGTAGGCAGTACATGAATACACCAGAAATCCTGGGGTAATTCGCCTTATTTCCGGCGGCTAACGCAAAATGCACACAGGCACTAAATATGTATTTAAATACACACAAATTGGTTATATATCACAATTGAATGTTTGTTTTTACCCTTTTCATTAAAGATGACCATATCAACACATCTTTGATTCATATTTTGTCAATCGTATCTACTCGGCAATCCCCGGCTTGTGCCGATTGCAAACGGACATGCCCTTCGTTGATGACCTACTTTCAAAAATGGCTCCCCATTGCCTCCGAGGTTATTTTAAGAAATGGCCGAGGTGTTCCGAATGCAGTAATTGCGCAGGTTTGTGAGCTAGTTCCAGCAATTTTCACCTCACCTAAACGGGGATTTGAACCCGAGACCTTCGGTACAGTAGTCTGACACTCTACCACTGTGCCACTGTTGTTTCCCATAAACAAAACAAACTGTTGATTAAACTTGATACATTTATTTGACTTTTACAGAGATGGATGGGAGCCTGTTGGACCTGTCTGATCGCAGTCTCACCAAACTGGAGATTCCAGGTGGAGACAGAACAACAGCAGTGATTGCCGACAGAAACAGCATCACTAGGATAGAAAACCTAGAGGAATATCCCAACATAAGACAGGTGCACAGAAGTTTCTTTGTTGATTTAACCTTTTACCAAATGCTTAATTTTCGACTGTCCTAACTTGAAAGAGTTTGCAGACGACATTAAAATTTTCAAAATGTGATGAAATTGAAAAATAATCTTCTGATAGAGCAGAAAACATTGTGGGAAAACGAGAAATTGCTTGTTAAGAGCAATTTTCCCTTTTCCCACAATGTTTGTCAGACTTGTCTGCTACAAACTTGTCAAATTTTGTTAATCTTTGGTAATGGGTTAAACTGTTTGCAACAATCTTAAAGTTATATCAAGACATGCCTTGGGTTCAAACAAAGTCTGCCTTTTCTAACTTTTATTCTTTTGCTACCTTTCTTGCCATTTGACAAGCGCTAGGAAGAATGCTGATTGCACCAATCGGAGATTCAGTACCCTGTAGTTACTTATAAGATAAGATAATAGATAATATAAGATAAGATATGATAAGAATTCTTAGATAGTTTCCACCCAGATAAGTGAAACACAAAATGTTGTATGTGGACTTTCAGATACTACTGATGGATATATCAGACAATAATGTGACAATGTTCAGGCATACAAATTTCAAGATGACATTTCCTTTACACAGTGTAAATATGAAAATTGCATGGCACCTAGAACTATATTCTGTGAGCAAATCAGCAGCAAAACTGTTAAACTGGCCTTTCCAGGTGTTTTGTTTTCCGTTTCACCATGAGAGTATTTCAGTTGCTCAAGTCTAATAATAAGCTGAGTCCTGCACCATTTAAGGATCTGACATCATCATTAAGTATGTATATGTCTACAGAACTAATGCTTTCAGTTTGGAACTTTTGACTTTTTTCACAGAAATTCAAGCTGGGTTAAACACCTGAGACACCACAAACACCTTGACAGGGTGATGAAGTGTCCAGAATGGGTTAATGGGAAATTAATTCAGATCAATTGAAATAAGAGTCCTCGATTCCAGGTAGCCTGTCCTTAACATGGATTACATTATTGACCGCCTCACCCAGAATGAACACAATGAACGCAATCACAAATACCAAGGTCTAGATAAGTGGTGATTTCGCCTATCTAATTTCTTTATTGCTTCTTTAAAACTTATATTGTGGGTACTCATCAGAATCGTCTCGAGAAGACAATTCTAATGAGTGGCCACAAAATAGGATTTTTCAATTTTTTCCCAAACTGCTTGTAAAAGACTCTTTTATGTGTTTTCATCTTGACCACTGAGATCAGAGTATGGCATCATATACAGGCTGATCTGTGTTGACATAGTACATATACCTTGCATCTAATGTAAACATGCAAAACGGATTTTGACATTAAAGAAAATATACCATACAGAGGCAATGTTTTCTTGAGTCAGATGATATAAAAGGGCTCAGCATATCAGATTGGTCGGTGGGTTGTTGTTTTGTGGAGACAAGTTTTCTCAGAGTGTGGCTGGTGTGTGTGTTTAGTGGAGTAGTTATTTCTTTGCAGGGGGTATTTTTATAATTGGTGATAATTCTGTGCTCTGCTATTACCATGTCAAATCACTCTTTTACGGGCGGCCCAAGGAGAAATTAGATTAATAAAACATGTGATGATGGCTCTTTGTTCAAAGCCTTTTTTTTTTGTCATGGAGGTATTTCTCTTGACTGATTTCTTTTGCATTAAGATAAGTGTGTGTAAAGGAGAAATTGGAATCCTGAAAGGGGCCTGCATGGGCAAGTGGTTAAGTTGAATGCCTTAGAACTCTGGAGGTTCTAGGTTCAAATCCAAAAGACACCTCTGTTTCATGGGAGTGACCTGTGGCATGTCACTTTGGAGCCCTAGCCTAGTACTGGTGGATCCAGGAAAGTGGATACATAACTGAAATATTGTTGATATGACATTAAACACCATACAAACAAACAGATGGGATACTGAATTGTCCAGCCATGGACTTGAGGAAAAAGTCTTTGTCAAGACACTGCAAAGCCCTTTTCCAATACTGTTGAATCCCAGGACCCTCTTAGATAATTGAAAGATATGGACATTTTATTTAAAGGTTCTTTATTCCAAAACTTTTGGAAAATGGCAGAAATATTTTGAATAATAAGGGGGCAAACATTTGGCTTGCTCAAAGCAAATGCATATTAAGACTTAATAAAACAGTCTAACCCCACACTACATATTAGGACACTTTAACAGACCTGAAGAAGTAGTTAGAAACAATGGTTTTACCATAAAGAAAACATATCATATTGAGGTAATCTTTGTTATTAGCTGTTGTTGAAATTTGGTCAACTTTTAACAACTCATGTCATGATTTTCAAAGTTGAAATAATTTGCAGGACTGTCCTTTGCTTCTTTGTGCTTTTCATCAATTTAAAATGATTTCAGTTGTATTTCAGTTGTATTGCTATGCCTGGGTCATTATTAGAGGAGGGAGAGCCCAAAACTAACTGTTCATAATGGCTGGTTAAACCAGGTTGACCCATCAGCATTCCATTTTTCTGGATATGGGAAATTGACTTGACAATGCTTTTTGATGCCTTTTGCAATTAATGACTGGCCAAGACATCATGGCGGTGGATTTGTTTCTTAGAATTTCTGGGGTTGGTCCCCATCTGTATAGCTGGTGACATGGGAATGACTATTGGTCACTTAACTAGTTCCCTGGTGTAGCGTGCGTGAATCCTAGAAAAGCAGAAATATGACTAAAATTGATTGACATAGTTTTTGGTTGGACTTGATTTGTTAGTGTTTTCTTGTTTCAGTTATCACTAAAGAGTAACCGCCTTGTTCATATGAATGGAGTGTGTAAGCTGCACCATTTGACTGTCTTGAATCTGCCTCAAAACAGCATCATTGCTATAGAAGGTAAGTTATGGTTCCTCAATTTGGTTTGTTTGGGGTTAATCCGTAGAATCCTCGGAAATTTTCTTAAAATAGATTTTTGTGTCGTCTGCTTTCCGAAATCGAAGATATCTGCTTAATTTTAATGAGGAAAGATACTCACAGAGTAGCAAACAGGTTAGATCACAGGCCAGCCACCAATTTACTTGGCAACTGGCCTGAATCTAATCTGTTTGCATAAGCATGAATTATTTCTAGCACTATGGAGTAGCAAGCTTGAAGATTTACTGATAATTTGTTTTACGAAAATGGCTGCAATGTTAACCAATCAATTATTTACTTAAAGGTGCTTGTTAGCAGATGTTGGGAAACTTGGAAGTTAAAAATTACTTTCTGTATATCTGCACAACACTTGAACTGTTAAATGAAATGCACTGTAGAATAGTCAATGGAAGCATAATCGTTGTTTTTAATTCTTCAATGTGTGTATACAGTGAGTTAACATGTACTTTTATCCAAAAGCGTAACTTCCCTTTTGAGATCTTCTGCAAAAGAACTGAACATACTGATATAAATCGATACTTCCTGAACTGATTTTGCTTTCAACAGAACTTTTGATTCTATATCAAACAACAATACACCAGCAGCTGCTGTATTGTTTCAAGGACATTCTATTTTGACGTTCAATTTTTCTCATCTGTGAACAAGTGCCTTTAACAGCAGTGTAAGGCTGTATTTTAGATGAAAATCTCATTTCTATTTTATTACCAGGCTAGACTGCTGGTAATCAATAATTAATTCTTGTTGTTGAATCAAAAGTGGAAAGCATGCAAGTATCCAGACATGAAACATGGCTTTGAATGTTACATAGGTAATATCTGGAAACTATCAGGTGAACCATTATCAAAATAGGAAGCAACAGCAGACAACAATTTTAAAGAATAAGAAAATACATTTATCCTGTTGTCTTTAAATAAATCATTGTAACAAAAGAAGAAAATGTTGTATATTCTCAATATGAGTAAATACCCTTTTGTAACACTGGTTTCTAAAGATAGCTGCTGCAGAAACTGGTACATCAAATCAAGGTTTGATATTGAAATAAGGACCTGGGTACTGTTTTACTAAACAGTTTACGCTTAAGATTTGCGTAAGTCTAAAACAACAATTCCTCTTATTTCGATATTGGACGAAGCAATATTGCAAAGTGACACATCATTGGAATCGTCTCTCCGAGACGGTTCCAATGAAGTGCCACATTGCAACATTGTACTTTCATTGAAGATACTATCCATGTTTATCAATTTATGACTTACGCAAACATTTTCCGTAAGTTGTTTAGTAAAACAGGCCCCGGGAAGATGTGTAGGTGCACAGATTAATTAAGATTTTTTTTAAAACATATTTCATTTATATTTGATGAGAGGCTGTTAATTGATTGAGAATGGCCAAAAGTTTGACTGCCTATAACGGCTGGGCATAGCTGTATAGAACCATTGATATTGTGTTAATTCATTCCCAAGCAATAACAACATTTGACTAGTTTGTTGCAGACGACTTTGGAAAACATTGTGGGAAAAGGAGAAATTGCTTGTAATGAGCAATTTCTATTTTTCCCACAATGTTTTCTGCCCTATCAGAAGATTATTTTTCAATTTCATCACATTTTGAAATGTGGTCTGCAACCTCTTTTAATTTGGGACAGTTGAAAATTTGGTGTTTGGTAAAGAGTTAGTCAGAAAAGAGACTGTCTCATGAAAAGCCAAGTGTACCACTGTAGAATGTGATCCCATAGATGGGCCTACTGTTCCAGACACTTATACTCAAACCACAAAGCCAATAATCATGATCATCATCATCTTCATCATTATCATTGTCATCATCAGTATCATCAGTATCATCATCATCATCATCATCATCATCATCATCATCATCCATTTTAGATTTGACAGGCCATTTATTTATCCATTGGCAAGGTTGAGGATTACTTGTGTGATCGAGAGCACAACCTTCCTCTTCATATCTGGCGGTCCTGTGTGGATTGGTACTACCCTACCCGCAAGGTGCTCTGTCTCGCTTCACAAGGTCATCCCAAGATAGTTTGGTTTGCCTTGAATCATAGGAATCGGGTAACCCTTTCCCAAACAAAATAACATTTGACCAGTTTGTTGCAGACGACTCTGGAAAACATTGTGGGAAAAGGAGAAATTGCTCGTAATGAGCAATTTATCATTTTCCCACAATTTTTTTCTATCCTATCAGAAGATGAGTGTCCAATTACATCACAATTTGAATTGTAGTCTGCAAACTCTTTCATTTTGGGACAGTCGAAAATCTGGCGTTTGGTAAAGGGTTAAACAGGAAAAAGACTGTCTCATGAAAATACAAGTCTACCACAATAGAATGTGATCTACCACAATAGAATGTGATCCCAACTATAGAAGGGCCTGCTTCAAATACACTCAAATCACAAAGCTAGGGAGGCCCTGTACTAATTATTAAGTAGGAAATAGGGATCACCATCCTTGGGTAAAGGACTAAAGTGTAGCTGATGGAAATTGATTATTTGTTGGATAAAAGGCAATAAAACTGCAACCCAGATAATGGGATACTGAATACATTTACAAATTACATTAATCAAAGGTTCTCAAATGAATGGTTCAATGTTGTTGGTATTTGGTTATAGCATTTATGAAAGACAATTCTACAGGATACCTGTAAGAGATAATAAATGAGTAAATTCTCATCAATTATTCATTTCAATTTGCATCTGGTTCATTTTATGTGGACCAAAATACATCAGTGTCATTTAGCACTTAATGCCATAAACTTCAGTCAAACAATGCTAGTACTGAGGTCTAGATAAGGCACATACAAAAGCTTTTACATGTAATTTCACTTATGATTACCTACAATAAAGGGTATGAGGCGATATAAAGAAGGTATCAAATAAAGCTGAAAGACAAGGACTGGATGCTGACAGATTTGAGAAAGTTTCTGTAGCATGATTTTCTTCTTATAATGTTCACAGTAATTCTTTCCATTCTAATGTTTAATGGACATTGTTTTGTTTCGTGAATCATGACCAAGCTATTTATGAAATTTTGCTGTTGTTGAGAATGATTGTGTAAAAGAATTCAACTGATTTAGTTTATTGAACATCTTGAAAGCAAAAAGGCAAAGAGAGGATCTAACTTGGAACCACTGCACTTGAAAGCTTACATGTTACCTATAGAAAAGAGCATACGGTATCAAAGATTCAGTGCAAGTTAAAAAAAGTAAGTCCTTAAAAATAAAGAAGGATATGATAAAGTCGTGAATGGTTATCCTTTATATAATATTCGCGTGCAGTATTCCTTGATAGGGATAAGGATGGTCATAATATTGAAATTCTAGAGGTTTGTACTCTGGATCACATATCTGGAATGATTCAGGACAAAGGCGACATTTCTAGGAACAACTGTATCTGTTTCATAAATATTGAATATTAGTTAAAAATAGCCTGTGGCCGCAAGGCTATTGAACTGCTTTATTGTTATTAATTGTTTGCGTAATGTCTGAATGACTGTTGCACCCTTTAAATCAGTGTTAGAAGTCAGTGTTATACTATAGTAAGTGATTCACTATTTTGAAGATCTTACTATCGTCTAGCACCAAATCCATGAGGAGATCTTTCATAAAGCACTCTCAAAATAATGTAAATGTTTTGATTGATGAAACTCTGTTTAAACAAAAAGAGTTATCTCATACAATATTTCTAAGTCTCAATGAATCACTGTTAACCCTTTACCAGACGCCAAATTTTCAACTGTTCCAAATTGAAAGAGTTTGCAGACGACATATCAAAATGTGATGATATTGGAAAATAATCTTCTGATAGGGCAAAACAAATTATGGGAAATGGAGAAATAGCTCGCTACGAGCAATTCCTCCTTTTCCCACAATGTTTTCCAGAGTCGTCTGCAACAAAGTGTTTAAATGTTGTTATTGTTTGGTAATGGGTTAAGACATACAATACTACTTAGGCTCAATGAGTCATTGTTATATGATACCATACAACTAAGTCCAAAAGAATCATTGTTTATTTGTATACAGTTCTATGAAGTCTGAAATTGAATGATACATTGTTAAACCTTATAGTGCTGGAACTGACTTCATGCCTAAGCAAAAAGGTTGGATCCAGGCCAGCCGCCAAATAAATTGGCCGGCCAGCCTGTGATCTAACCTGTTTGCTACTTTGAAAATCTTTCCTTGTCAAAATTAAGCAGATATTTAAGGTTTTGGAAAGCAGATGACACAAAAATCTATTTTTCGAAAGTCACCCAGCATTCTTAGGGTTAAGACATACAATACAACTAAGACCCATGAATAGATTGTTGGCCATTTTATATGAAACAAGTTCATACAACGTCGATCAACCATTCTCAACTTTCCTTCCTTGATACATAACCAGTACTCCCATTGAATATGGTTTGGTACCCTGTAACTGACAGGGTTTGAACCAACAACCCTCATGTTCCAAAACAGACACTCTACCCCTAGAGCACTGTCCTTCTCGGAAACATGTTGATAAGTTGCAGAATTGATATCATTCATGGTTGAATCATATGTGCATTATGGGATACTATTTCAGTATATTATGCTCTATTGATATTGTTATTTGCGATGGATAATCCTTTCTCCATAATATTATGTCTGGTGATGTCCATATTGACCTAAGGCAACATGTGGAAAACTAAATAAAGAGATTTCTAATTTTTCTTTCTAAATATATTTTATAAAAGGGATGTTCTCTTCAAGCAAATGCAATTTTTCAGGACCATTTGTTTTGACTCAGTAGTGAAAGTACTGTCTGTCTGTCACAGAAGTTAATCCTTTCCTTCACCTGCAACAGAAGGTTTGAACTATTCCTCCTTTTTGTCACATTGGAGTCTTACAAGTATAACCAAGGAAACGTTAATTCTCATACCTTATGATTGTCATCTGCTTTTGCTTTTAATTTTGAAAGACTACACAATTCCATATAAGGGAATGGGTATAATTGATTCCAGTTTTGTCTGCTATGATTACTTCACAGATAAGGCTTGTAATTACAGTTGATCGCCACCATAGAATGTCTGACATTTACAGTAATTGTATAGCCATTTTCTGCATTGTTATACTTGTTCTAGGGTATTTCTGGATCACAATGTAAAACAAATAATCAACAGAAATGTAAAGTAAATCCATTAGAAATGTGTAAATTATTGATACCCATTCAAGTTGTCTTGAAAAAAATAATAAGAAAACAGGCCTTTTATCACAGCATCTACACAATGGTTTTAAATGCTGTTTATTGCAAATATGATTTAAGTCTTTGGTATAAGGGAAAATAGCAGTCTACAACGTTGGACTGGCTTCTCTACTGACATCTCTGGTTTTGTAGGAGTGACCTTTGGCAATTCTCTTCAGCGACCTTGCCTATTACTGGTGCATTGCAAAAAAACTGTAAAAATTGTTGACACCATGTTTAACACCATACAAACAAATTTTATAGGGTTTATAGAATAACTAACAAAGTTGGCAAAGGAAAAACACCTCTTTTTTGGAACTTGAATACCAACAATATAGGATTAAAGAAAGAAAAAAGGAGTTGGTAAAGTGAATAAGCACATACTAAGTGGACCTCTGAATAATGCTTGGAAAACTTAGCTAATGACTTCGCTTTTGTAAAACGGTTCAAGTTTTATTCAAAGGTATGTTTATCATCAGCCTTTGTTTGAATCTGTTTGATGAATTCCTATCAGATATCACCGGCTGCTGTTCACACTAATTGTTATTCAATATGGATCATTTACTCAATCCCTTGTACGGGATTTTCTGTTATATCTTTGAATATACGGGAAAACTGGTTTATAGAATATATTCTATGATGAAGCGTTAGATGTGATTTAAACTTCTGCAGGTTGGGAGTAACAACTAGCAAATAATGACAAATTCTATCAAAGATTATGTCTTGATAGACGTACTGTAGTATTGTATGGAAATCTTGATAAACAGACAAATAGGTTTGACAGTTTAAATGGTTTATGACCTGTCATGTACAGCAATAATTTTACTTTCGTTGAAAATATATATAAGATTGGTGTCACTGGTTTGGATCATGCCCAGACCAAAGACTTTTTTCTTTCTTCTTTTTTTATCCTTTACCTTTTCCTTTGTTTTTTCCCCAACCCCCTTCCCATCTCTTGAGATATTTTACATATTGCATCAAATACTAGTGCTACACCAGCATTTCAGCGCTTTGATTACTTAATATTTTGTTGTTTTCTGTCATTTCAGGATTGAGGGAACTCACGGATTTGACATGGCTGAATTTATCTGGAAACAGCATAAAGGTATGCAGTGGCACAGTTGTCATGCTTAATTTCTCTTTATTCTCTCACAAAACCTTTTCTTGCTGATATAAATTAGAATAATTTTGAGGACCAACAAAATAGAATTAACCCTTTACCAAACACAAAATTTTCAATTGTCCAAAATTGAAAGAGTTTGCAGACGACATTCCAAAATGTGATGAGAAATAATTTTCTAAAAGGGCAGGAAATATTGTGCGAAAAGGAGAATTTGCTCGTTAAGAGCAATTTCTCCTTTTCCAACAATGTTTTCCAGTCGTCTGCAACAAACTGGTCAAATGTTGTTATTGTTTGGTAATGGGTTAACCAAATGCTATTTAAAATAGTGAGACAAGGAACTAACTCTAAAGATCAGCAAAGTGACAGTCCAAGACAGCGTGTCCACCTTGTCTGATGATGGTCATGGGTTAAATTGTCTTTTTTGTAAAATCGTAGATATTCCCTAGTAAATCTTTCGCTGTTTCATGGCTACTGTTTGTTCCTTTTGTTATTTTAAATGTTAGTATTCTTATAGATTGAAAGTGGGAAAACTCTTTTTCCCCTCACATAAGACAGCATTTGGCATTGGAAGACATGGATATCACAGTAATTATTTGTTAACCCATTACCAAACAATAAAGACATTTGACCACTTTGTTGCAGACGACTTTGGAAAACATTGTTGGAAAAGGAGAAATTGCTCTTAACGAATAATTTCCCCTTTCCCACAATGATTTCTGTCCTAACAGAAGATTATTTTCCAATTTCATTACATTTTGAAATGCTGTCTGCAAACTCTTTCAATTTTTGACAGTCAAAGACTTGGCATTTGGTAAAGGGTTAATTGTTAATCAAAGGGCCTTATAGGAAGCTTGGTTCCCTTGCTTACTGCTTTATGGCTTCCCCAAACCTTTTATTGTGGGTGCTCACTATAAAGTTCTTATTGGAGCAAGGTCGTAATTAATGCACAAAAAGATTTTGCAATGAAGCAATTAAACTATTGCATGCAAACTACTGATAAGCCCCTTATCTGTTCTTGTTGTTAGTTTATGAATTATTTATTGCAGGTTATGGAGAATCTATCTAACAATGTTAATTTAAAACACCTAGACCTGAGTGATAACAACATAGCACAGCTTGGTGACATTCATCATCTCTCCAATCTTAAAGTAAGTTCTTTAAGTAAGTCTTTGCAACGTATACTCTTTTGTATAGAGTTTTATGCAATGTCAACAACAAAAAAATAATATAGAAAATTTGCTATAATACAAGTGTAGCAAAATCAATTGTCCATATTACCCAGCTTGTCCTTAAGCCTTAATGGACAAGATAGCTTTTGTTGAAATTAACTATGAAACCATTATACGAATATTGAATTTCATACTTTATATGAACACATTTGAATGCATATGCTGCTGATACTGGCGAAAATTACTGTGACCAAAGGAGAGGTTGCAATTAACTCTTCATTGGTCTCAAAGATGTCTACATGCCCTGACACTAATTAACAACAGATGACTGCTGTTGCTTGCATTTTGATGTCATGAATTCACATAAGAAGGTCAGGGTTTAACGCCTTGTGTTGTATGCATACACTGAAAGGTGTGTTTTTGTTTTTATCTATTTAAATTGTGATTACCCCAATAACAGTGCTATTTTATTTGCTGCTGGATTATTTTCAGTAATGAGCTTTGAATTGTTCCATGAAAAATTGATATGTCATCAGTCAACTGATTTTATAACTTCCAAAATGCTGTTTAATGTGACACTAGGAGAAATTTGGTTTTATCAATCATGATTTTTTAGTGTTTATTGATCAGTGATGTATTTTTTTGAATTTGTTTTATGTTAAATTGATAAGAATACAAATGACTCGGAAAAGGAAAAAGGAAAGTAGTATTTATATCTTTTGAATGATATTTTTCTTTACAGACTTTGTTATTGCACGGAAATGCAATTTCCACTTTGAAGATGATACCACACTTTTTGTCAAATTCAATCAGCATCTTTTCACTGGCTGAAAATGAGATAATAGATATAAATGAGGTAAGAGAAAAATGTGCATTGCCTTTAATATAGATGTTCTTAGAATTTTTTTTTGTAAGGGTATGTACATGATATGTAAAAATGAAACTGCATTTTTCTAAGCTCACCTGATCTTAGTGTGTCTCAGGTTAGCTTTTGGAAAATGCAGATATCCGGCGTCTGTGTCAAAATATCTTGCGAAGACTCTAGAGGCTAAGGTTTTTGTGCAATCATTTTAAAACTTGGTCAAAAGAAATGACTAGTAAGAGAATTGTCTAGGTTTTAAACTGGGTCTTTTAAGGTAAAAATTAGCTCATATGATCAAATTATTGAAAAACCTTGTTGGCACTCTACAGGCTTCATTTGTTGGACAATCTTTGTGAAAACTCATCAAAATGTTGTTTAACCCTTTACCAAACGCCAAACTTTCGACTGTCCCAAATTGAAAGAGTTTGCAGACAACATTTCAAAATGTGATGAAATTGAAAGATATCTTCTGGTATGGCAGGAACCATTGCGGGTAAAGCAGAAATTGTTTGGTAAGAGCAATTTCTCCTTTTCCCACAATTTTTTCCAGAGTTGTCTGCAACAAACTGGTCAACTGTCGTTATTGCTTGGTAATGGGTTACGTGGGAAACTGAGTCGCATGAGATAAAAGACTTAACATTTCTTGATATAGAACTCTCAGTAGAGTCTCATAGGGCCATGACAGCCCTCTTTTTTATTTACTAAGAAGATGTTCTTTTATGTGGTATATTGTAAAGTCTTTCAAAATTCATAACATAACTTGTTCATTATAGAAATATAACCATAGGGGATAGACTTGTTTCATATTTTTCGTTAAGAAGTGCTCTTCCCATATTAGACATGCATAAAAGATGTGTATATTTTCAATGATGGGTTCTATTGCAGGTATCATATTTGGCGTATCTACAGAACCTGGTGCAGGTGTCCATTATGAATAATCCATGTGTGCTTATGTCATCATCTATGCCGTATCCTTTTGAGACATATGACTTGTTATTTTATTTTTATCAAAACTACTTTTATTGCAAAATATTATTCACATATCATGCTTAAAAAATGTTGCTAAGTCATAGAATTGTATACTTGTTTTGATGTAGTAAATGACTTAAGAAACCAATGTGATGTAGGAAAATATGCTCTCAAGGGAAAAAATTCTCCTATTTTCACAATGGTTTCTTCCAAATGTAATTATGAAATGTGACTGCTTATTACTTATGTACATGCAGGTTGTCTGCTATTGCCTTACTTGTACCAGTTCCAAAATCTCAAATGAGGACTTTGAAATTAGAATAGTGCTACAAAGCTAAGAATAGTCTAACTTCAAAAGTATCATGATACAGAAAGGTCTTCTAATCCCTTACTCCAAAGTACTGTACTCTACCACATCTCTTGAAGAATTTAGAAACTAAGATAATCAAAGAATTAATTGTTTCTAGCAAACAATCAAACTTCAAATCAAAAGTCCCAATCACTCGGGGGCCTAAATACCAGGGTACCGTTTTACTAAACAGTTTACGCTTAAGATTTGCGTAAGTCTAAAACAACAATAACTCTTATTTCAATATTGGACGAAGCAATATTGCAAAGTGACACATCATTGGAATCGTCTCTCCGAGACGCTTCCAATGAAGTGCCACATTGCAACATTGTACTTTCATTGAAGATACTATCCATGTTTATCAATTATGACTTACGCAAACATTTTCCGTAAGTTGTTTAGTAAAACAGGCCCCAGTCGTACACTGTATTCAACTTAATGTGAGGCAGTGTACTGACTGTCCAACAAAGTAACAGAAAGTTAACACAGCTTGACTCGACTCTTTCTTGGGTCCTCCTTCTATCATTATGAACCAGGCGTTGTAACATAACTGAAAATCTATTGATGCAATGTTAAGTTTTGATTAAAAGTTCCTTGACTGTTAGCAGTGTGTTTGATTACCGGCCTTTTGTGGTGAACTGGTGTCCAAGACTAGAAATACTTGATGGTGAAATGATTTCAAATAAAGAAAGGTAAGGCTTATATTCTATTAATATGTTGGGGTTTTTTTAATTGAAAACATTGGCAGGAGACGATAAGAAAGGATGAAAAAACAGTATGATCTTTTCTTGGGAATGATGGAAAGAAACTAATGTGACAATAGGATTAATTGTTTGTTTCTTAAAAAAATATCTTTTTTAATGGTTTCTTAAAAGTTGTGATGTGGGTACGCTAGCCCTTTTTTGTTATAAATGTACATTTAACATACCTTTAGCATATGACTTAACCATAAAAGTAAAAAAAATCAGAGAAATTGATTGAAACAAGCTATCTTCTTGCCACAATTGATATGTACCGGAATTTGTAGACACTTTTCAAATGCTATTATATTGTCTTCTTCTGCTTTTAATTTGAACCTTTCACATGTTTCGCAACCAATTTTCAGGTTAAAAGCTGAATGGATGTACAGTCAGGGTAAAGGACGTCATTACAGCTCTGCTGTTTTGATATGTGAATAGATTGAAAAAGCATAATGGCATAAGGAGAAATTGTTTGTGACAAGCAATTTTTCCTTTTGTCACAATGCTTTTTCAAGTCTTCTGCTACAAGATGCATAAATATTGTGGACGGTGGTGATGTGTAATGTAAGCATCTGGATAGTAAACATAATTACCCCTATTTTCAGGTTGAAAGCTGAATGGATGTACAGTCAGGGTAAAGGACATCATTACAGGGTGGGGCAACATGTGGAAACCGTCCAGTACCTATCCAGTGTGTGTCCTCTAGCTACATCCATTGAGGTAAGTGTAATTCAGTCGAAATTGTATTCAACAGCCATTCTAACCTCTGTTGGAGTATGGTGATTACAGGGAGTCTGTGCACTCAATAACTAGTCGCAGGCGGGATAATCATGTGACCAATGTATTACATCTTATTTTCTAATGAGATGGTTGCATTCAGGTATTTTTGCTTTTTTTCACATACAATTGCCAATGATAACCACATTGTGTGCCACACATGAGTTAATCATTAACTTTCTGGTTCTTTTGGTATATGATAACCCTTGCTTTATAACTGCATTGCATGGAACACTTGGCATAGAAATTGCAGATGAAGACAAACTGTTTTGGACATGTGCGCCAGTTGACTGCGATTTCTTTATCAAGTGTTAGACGTAATGTCATTTTCAATGGCACTTCTAATACTAATACGTTTTTACATATGTTTCAATTGCTAATGTCCGTTGGAATATGACTGTCTGGTTTACAGCCTGTTGTCATCTAAGAAGGGTTGGGCGACATATGTGTTATACAATTTACGTGCTTTCTTTGAAGTCATCTTTTTTAACCATGTTTATGTTAACATCCGCAACAACCAATATGGTCCATTGAGCTATATGGAAAACATACCGTATATGTGTTGTTCTTTTACATCCTCCCAGCAGTTAATAAGAAAATGAAACAGACATATCAAGTAAAACTGACATGAAAATATTGTCATAATTTGCCATACTTTTGTCATCATCTTCGCTTTTGAGAGTTTGCAGAATGATGACAACAGCTTAAACTGAAAGAGAATTGGCGAGTTATTTCACTCAAAAGAGAGAAATATATTTTGGAAAGAATTGAAGTGTTGATTAAATAAGGGTAACATAGTTCTATTGATGAAATTGATCTGCAAAACATTGAGTGTAAATCTGAAACAATAGAATAATAGATGTTGAAGTTTATTTGTAATTTCAATTTTCAACCGTCCCAAATTGAAAGAGTTTGCAGAGGACATTTCTAAATTGTGATCAAATTGAGAAATAATCTTCTGATAGGGCAGACAACATTGTGGGAAAAGGAAAAATTGCTTGTTACTAGCAATTTCTTCCTTTCGAACAATGGTTTCGAGATTCGTCTGCAACAAAGTGGTCAAATGTCGTTATTGTTCGGTAAAGGGTTAAATAGGTATCTTTATTAAAAGTGATGAATACCAGAGAATTATTGATCATTTATAAATATGTTCAAATTCGTGATTTGATTAAGATCTTTGACAGTATATTGAAATAAAGAAGTTAAATCAAAATAAGAAATATACTTCGCTTTTGTGCTTTGATGTTTTTGATTGATTTTTCCTGTGAAGGTATTACTTATTTAGCAAGTGGTCCCCAAAGATTTCTCATCTTATCTCTTCAAGTCTACCAATTAACTATCATTACTAACTTAATTCAAGTTCATGTGACGAGACCTATCAAAAATTCAAATGTTTGTTTGGATTTGTTATGACAGTTTTCGACAGTAGCTCAGTTATATTCCATAGGTCAGCACACCTCTTTATGCATCTGTCATTTCCTTACAAGAGCTGCACCATTTTCTTTCCAAGCAGCCGACTGCTTTTCTACATGAATATCATTGATCAGTATTTCAAGACAAATAAATCATGTGGCATTAACTTCATTAAATGTGGGAGAAAATGTTCGTTGAACTGGATTTCACACTCAGGACCTCTGTATTTGAAGATGGATACAGTACGGACCAAGCTAACCAATTATTCTCACAAAATTGGTTCAAAGGAAAAGTTGGTTATAACAATGATTCCTTTCTATGATGATATCTACTCATCAGTGCAATACAATCTGAAACAATCCATTTACACTGCAGCCCCTTTATTTCACTTCTGATTATTTTAGTCAAGATTAAAAATTAACAAGAGGTTAACCTTCTTTTTCACGCACTCACACATTCTCACCCTTTTTCAGAAGAAATATTCTTGCTCCATGGAAAAGACTATTTTTTAAAATAAGAAAATTCATTTATTGAAAGACTGTTAATGGAATTTGTTTATTGTACCGAGTAAGACTTTAGAATTGATTGTGAAAAGCAATGTCTCCATTTGTTACTTTATCCCTATAAAAAATCTGGGTTTTTTTCATACTACAATATTGCAGTCTAGTTTTCTTTGCCATGTGACCAGAAAGAAAAAGATTTTTTAGGAAGAGATTGAGATAAGTCGCAATGCACTTGGACCATTTACAAACTACCATAGGATATTTTAAGTTGGATGTTTGCAAAATGGATAATTGTTGCCTCATTGATTTCCCGGAAAATCTGTTAATTGATATACCTTTGTCTGATGCCTTTGAAGTAGATAATGCTTAAAATACACAAAATAACACTGGTGTTAAGGGAAATTGCTTGTTATAAATACTGTTCACAATGACTATTTTATTTCCAATGCAGTATTATTCAGAAGTAGATATTTTGATTATCCTAAACAATGTCCCTCGAAGATGCAATGCTATAGAAATGTCGAAAACAATCCAATGAGCATGTCTCCTTTAGTGAGGGGAATTTTCATTCCTTTACAGAGTTTTACAAAAGAGATCAGTCAATTTGAAGTGATTTGCAAAAATGTCAATGCTTTCATTATTATTTAGTATCAGATTAACCTAGACTATTTTCAAAAACTGTTTCTATATTGCTTAACCCATTACCAAACAATAATGACATTTGACCACTTTGTTGCAGACTACTTTGGAAAACATTGTGAGAAAAAGATAAATTGCTCGTTACGAGCTATTTGTCCTTTTCCCACAACGTTTTCTGCCCTATCAGAAGAATTCTTTTTAATTTCATCACATTTTGAAATGTGATCTGCAAACTCTTTCAATTTGGGACAGTGGAAAAGTTGTCGTTTGGTAAAGGGTTAAGGAAAGAAATGAAATATCTGTCTGCCAATCAAACACCCTATTTATCTCTTACGTAAGCTGAACAAATAGTTTATATGGTCACAGGGAATGATGGATGGAGGCTGTCAGTGTAATTGATCACCTATTGAATGGAATTATAGATTTCTCGAGGGTTCTATTTGTCTTGATGCCAGAGGAAAAACATCTGAAGAAATAATGTCTTTAGCTCATTAATTGAAAATGAATGAAAGCACTTCGGAGAAAACGAAAAAAAAAGTAATGATAGTTTGTGAGTATCCTACATTTTTTGGTTTTAGCATGAATTCAAGAAAATTCAAAGACTTGAAAGATTTTTGAGAGGAGGTTTTTGTAGTTTATGCATTAAATCTGCCCTGACACTCTTTCTTGGTTGTCAACTGCTGTTGTTATCCATTTTGGACATCAGAAAATATCATTTCAATGAGTTTAGATCAAGCTTATTTATTTAACATAGATTGTGACAGAAGCTTAAAGCATATTAAATTCACTCTCCATGACTGCTTCCTGGATTCTACACAAGTACTCACGCCAATTTGGTGATAAGGCCCGGCAATTTTTCATCTCACATATCAGATATAGAACCTGGGACCCTAGGTACAAGATGCCGGCGCTCTACCGCTGCGCCAATGTCGCACACATATCAATGAATTTGTGATGGGCTTTACATAATAAACTATGGAACTAAAGTGGAAATTTCTTCATTGTAATTCCTTCATGAAAGAAAAGTTTCTCTTTAATTATGTTTAAGCTTATCTATTGCTGCAAAAAACTCTTGCCAAGTGATTAGATTCTAAGACATGCAATTGCATCACAGCACATTGTTGATTCTGAGCTTCATTTGTTTGAAGAGACTTAGTCAGAGATTTGTGCTCTATGAGTAGTAAATGTCAAAAAAATTATATTAACTATCATTATTTCTAAACAAAGACTGCATTCAATTTCTTAACTTCTGATTTGCTTAAGTCGTGTGTTTTCATTAAATGTTGTCATTTTAACAGTAAAGGAATTCATTTTAAAAAGTTGAAACTCCACTCTGTGAGAAAGTTCTTTTAATATGACGCCCGACACTGATACACTCTTTGTAGGGTATAACAAAATGCAGATGCTTTTATCCATCTCAGCCGACATCAGATAAAATTTTGAAAAATAGATCAACCAATTTTGCAAAATTCTCACATATGTGCAAGGAAAAGCATCGTTCGTTTTTCAGTCATTGAGTTTTACATGGATTTGATTTGCTGCCTCCTTTGCAATTACTGATATTGTCCACTTCATATGAACTTGGTTAACTGTATCATAATAATCAAAACATGACAACAGTAGATAAAGATTGAAATGATTATTTTTTAAACTTTAAAAGTAAGTGTTGTTCATCAATTTGTACATTTGGCAAGGTGTTGTGAACATCAAATAGAGCTAAATAGCATCAACAAGAATTAATTGACACTATGATTCAATATTTAGTCTGCTCAAACCTTTTGGAGTGAGAAAGAGGACTATTTACATTTACAATAAGTTTGGGCTCTCTCAAATCTGGGTGACCCATAAACTGGTCAGTTATTGAGTGCCCTACAAACATAAACAGCCCAGATTAATCAACAGAAAAATATTTACCCAGCCCATTCAGACACAACTTAAGATATGAGGATTGCTTGTAACATGGACTGATTTTGGAATCAATTACAATTGTGGTAAACTTTGGAAAACATTCAGACAAATTTCGTTTACTCAAAGAAACAGTTCATTTTCTTTATATTTATATTCAAATTTTAAGAAGCAGATTGAGGGTTCAACGCAATGTGAAGCTTTTACTACAGTCTTGCATTGAACCCTTGAGATTCGAATTTTGGATTAAGTATGTTAAGGTGACAGACTTAGAAATGGGAGGTACCGGGTTCGAGCCCCACTGACACCTCTGGTTTGTTGGTGTGACCTTTGGCAAGTCACTTCAGAGGCCCTAGCCTAGTACTGGAAGATCCAGGAAAGCTGTTACATAACTGAAAGATTGTTGATAGGGCATTAAACAACATACAAACAAAGGTAAAGAAATAAAATTATCTTCTTTCATTATCTTCATTAGTAGTGTATAGATGACAGTTGCATCCAAGAATTGTTTAGTCTGATTTACATGGTTTGATATCATGAATGTTATATACCATCGGTGAGAAGTCTGAATCTGTAGGTAAAACTTCGTAACGGTAATTTTTAAGGTCAAAACCACTGAATATTTTAAGACATTCACATATAAACGGCTTGAATTATTTTTTAATGCGTTTAGTATAAAATCTTGGACTCCCTCACGTAACTCAACCTTCCAGACAAAAATTTTTAGTGTCGAAAGTTTTCACATAGTCACAGAGCATTTTAGGACATTCACATTTAAATGGTTGATTTTATTGTCAAATGCTTTCAGAATAAAACCATTGATTCCCTTATGATAGTTTTGTTTAATAGTTTGATAATTCCAGTTTATTGAGTTCAGTGAACGTTCACTCACCTTTTAAAGGTGACACAGATCAGTGCAATTTGGTACTTATCCAAAATGGTGGATGTTTTCATCCTCAAGCCAATTTTCTAGATAACTTTAAGATTTATATGTGGCTGTAGCAAAGGAATCAAGAAACTAAAGGACGGAAGAAACTATTTTGACAAAAAAGAAGTTGCTTGTTACAAACAGTTCCTTCTTTTGTCACAGTGGTTTCTGCTTGATATACAAAATCATTTTGTTCATAATCATATTGTCTGCTCTGGATAAGTCTTAAAATCTCCTTCTTCCAACAATATATGGAGATGTGTTAACCTTGTTGGGATTTTATTGTTTTAATTAATACACAAGACTGACTTATAATTATTTTTGGTTAAAAGAGAAATTGTTTTCGGTTAGCAACATCTCCTTTCCTACACTAGGCCTCTTGAAGTGGTGAGAATTGTTTTCCTTGTAAACTCATTTAACCCATTACCAAACAATAACAACAGTTGACCAGTTTGTTACAGACGACTCTTGAAAACATTGTAGGAGAAGGAGAAATTGCTCATGATGAGCAATTTCTCCTTTGCCCACAATGTTTTCTACATTTACAGATTTTTTTCAATTTCATCACATTTTGAAATGTCGTGTGCAAACTCTTTTAATTTGGGACAGTTGAAAATTGGGCGTTTGGTAAAGGGTTAAATACCCTGTGACTGCTGCAGAAGTCTTTAGAATAAAGTAGAAACCGCTGTGAAAAAAGGATACGTTGTTTCATTTCCGTTACATGTATGTACCCTTTTGTAACAATGGCTTTGACATACTTTTTTTGGTCAGCTATTGCTTTAAATTTAGACCTACATATTTTATGAAGGAGGAGTGTTTATCATTTCATTAGTGAATTGAATATAAATTTGTACATCTTTGCAGCTGAACACACAAACACATGAGTATTATTAACACTAAAAAAAGACAGTCTCAAAACCACATCATCATCAAAATCTACTTGTGTCAAATTAAATTCAATGTTATTTTTTTGACATAGAGAAATGCAAATTTTTCATTGTGTTATTTCGTCACTTTAAAAATCTTATTTTAATGTTAACTGATACAAATTGATGTGAAAAGGGGAAGGGGTTACCAGACTATTGTAAATATTGATATTCCTCAGGTGAGCTATATCGGACCATTATGGCCTCATACAAACTTTTATGGCCTCACAGACTAACTACCTTATACCCCATGCAGGTGTTTTAATCCACATGCTGCAGGAGTGTGAAGAAACCACTGTAACAAAAGGAGAAATTGCTTGTGACAAGCAATTTCTCCTTTTGTCACAGTGGTTTGGTCTGCATTCGTCGAGTATTTGTTTTGGTACTACTTTTTATACTAACAATTGTACTCTGTTATTATGTATGCTGGCCAATTCCATATTAGTGAAAGGATTTAAGGTCTGGGAGGATTAACTATAGCAGATACATTAATAAAATATTTATTCGTCCATTTTGGATTAACTCTTTATCACATACTGACGACATTACACATTTTTGAAAGGCATTGATTAGGAATTTCTGCTTTTGTCATCACTTCTTTTGCACTGCTTTAGGATGTAAGAGATGAGTTAGGACTTGATTTAGACCCTGTAGATGTCGCTATGTGTTTAAACCAATTAACAAACTATGATGCTTGTTTCAAAACAACAACAACAACAAATTCTTAACTAAATTCATCATGCATGAAGAAAAGAAAAACACCTGTGACGATAATTTCTTCTTTTTTCATATTTATTTTTGTGATTTATTTTGAATGAAATTTGCTTTGATCCAGTTTCTGCTAATGAGAAGGTTTAAAAAGTAGTAGTAAATACACATACTTCTGTGACTTAATGTTTTACATATTGAAAGAATGATTGTGAAACATCTTGTGCTATATAAATCAATATTTGCTTTCATTACTAAATCAAATGTGAATGTCAAAATGTGTGACATTAAAAAAATGTGCACCTTTATGGTTTCATGGACTTATCCATTGCTCATAACACTACTTTTGTAGATCCTTTAAAGTTGTCATTTAAACATGGTTATTTTTCAAACTTGGGAGTTAATTAAAGTTGTTCTTTATTTCATTAAAAACAAAGGATAGATAAGCAAATAAAAAAAAAGAATTGCCATTTGACAACATTTTGACTGTCAAAATTGTAAGAGTTTACAAATATTGTAGTTGAAATTGAATTGGATGATAGTGTTCCTCATTTGCATAATTTCAGAAGCAGTTTTAAAGGTCCTTGTTCACAGAAGAGAACATTTGAAAGTCAAAATAAAATATCGTTGAAAGAATACAGTTTTTGTATTGTTTTATATACCATTAAAAGAAGGTATTGAAAGCATTATTAATTCAGGAGCACCAATTTATCTATGTATGTACAGTTTATTTGGGGTAGATCTCAAATGTGATTTTATGCTTTTGGTTGAAAATACTTGTTAATTCACTGTATACACACTTTATAGAGTTAAACAAGATCTGATTTTGCTTCCAATGACTATTTTTCAGTGTGTATTATTTAACACTACAGCTGTTGTGCAGTTGTATAGAAATTAGTCTTTAACTTCCAAATTTCCTCACATCTGTGAACAAGCACCTTTTTTCTCACAAAGAAGCTTAAGTTAATTCACAAGTCAAAAATTAATGTTTCCAGTGAATGCATATTGCCAGAATGAAATGCGGAACTAGAGTTTTTGCCTTTTTTTAAAAAATTATTTCATCCTGATTCTTTATTTTCAGCATACTTTATCTTTTACTATATAATAGTATACAGTATTTGATTCCAAGTTATATTGAGTTGATTATTTTCAGCGTCGTGGAAAAAAAGGCAAAGCGAAATCGAAATCGCTTTTGACAAGGGTAAGAAAAGAGTGAGACTACATTATCAGGAATAACATTATAAAGGTTCCATTGCATGTTTAGAATGTAACATTTTAATTTCTATTTTTCAAGGGTTTATTTAATGTCTGTGGTAAAGGTATTTAATGGCATGGTTTGTATGTAATTATTTTATTTCTAAATTGATTGTTAATTGTTACGTTACCGCCTCACTCTCTATAGCATAGCAACAATCTATCAGGACAAGATGTAACCTCTGCGTTACTGAGCCGACTCTTAAGGTCAGTGGTTATGTCTTGGACTATCACCCGGGAGAACCGGGATCAAATCCCCACAGAGGGTCAATAGATTCAAAGTGGATTTCTATAGCTATGCTTCATTGGGGATGTTGATCGTAAGATGGGGCCTAGTCCGGGATTTGCCATTGAGCCATTTGATCGTCCAAAATGGCTTATATGTCATAATAAAAGATGACTTTCTAAGAGGGGGTGTGTTACGTAACCACCTCACTCTCTACAGCATAGCGACAATCAATCAGGACAAGATGTAACCTCTGCCTTACTGATCTGACTCTTTAGCTCTGTGGTTATGTCTTGGACTGTCACCCCAGAGAACCGGGATCAAATCCCCACAGGGGACAAAAATTCCAAAGTGGATTTTTCTAGCTATGCTTCATTACAGACATTGTTAGTAAGAGTAATCAACTGTAGTCAATGTTTAACTTGTAGTGTCATTAAACTTGCTTTGTTGATCTTACAGTAGTAGGCTATAAAAGTCACTGTCTCAAATTCTATATCAGTGATTTTTGGGCTGGCTATGGCGATTTGAAAAGTTGTTCAATAAGGAGAGCATATAACTGTCATCTGAATGTAATAACAATGTTATTTTCTTGATTTCTTATTTTTCTGGGGAAACTTTGTTAAAGAAATGGTGTTGGTTTTTAAAATTCTAACTGAGGTGTTTGATAAATTTAAATGATTTAAATGTTTAAGTGGAATTGGACACTTTTGAATCAGGTCTTTCTTTAAAACCTGTATTTACTCAATTATCAAATGGATTTAAGACATATTTTAGATGAAGAATGATTTACACCAATTGTTAATATTTCCAAGTTATCCAACAATTCCATGTACTATTATTCAAAATGAAAACAAGACAAATGTTGAAAATAATAAACGAACCAATTTTTCTCTTTGTGAGCATAGCAGTATGCTGTTACAATATTTTCAAGAGTCCTATGCTTCATGAATATCAATGAAACTTGGGATGTTTGGGATGATATCATTCTGCATGTATGTTGCGATTATCATTCTTCGATTGATCTAAATTTTTAACTCCAAGTCAGACTCACTTATGCTGGTTTTTGACTGATCAGAGGTTGAAAGTTTATCAAAAAGACCAAACGCCAAATGATCGACTGTCCCAAATTGAAAGAGTTTGCAGACAACATTTCAGCATGTGATTAAATTGGAAAATAATCTTCTGATAGGGCAGAAAACATTGTGGGAAAAGGGGAAATTGCTCGTTAGGAGCAATTTCTCCTTTTCTCACGATGTTTTCAAGAGTTGTCTGCAACAAACTGGTCAAATGTCGTTATTGTTAGGTAATGCGTCAACACTGCTTGTAAAAGACCCAAGAAGGCCCAACAAATACAGACTGAATGATAACAAGAAAAGAATTATGAAGCATCACACTTTTTCCCTTAGATGCCCATAATGATTCAGATTGCGTAAAACCCAAATTTATGATATTGCTTGAATTATTCAAACAAATATGACTGTAAGCTGCCAAAGTGTTTTAGTATGAGTTAAGGTATTCAATACATAAATATAATACAGATTTTTTTATGACACTTGGTTTTTATTCTAGCCCTACAGGCTAATTATGAAGAAACATGCATGGCTTAAGGATTTCTCTTTAAAAGCTATTGTACATTTGTTATACCCGTAGATCAATTTGTAGCAATAGCCATTGATTTTAATGGGGCTTATTCACCCATTGGACAGACAGTATTGATAATGAATCATGGTGCAGATAAATGGCAAAGGAAAGGATACCATACCAAAGCTTTTTTGTGTGTGTTTAAGGTAGAATACCCATCATCCGCACTTTTGAAACATTTTCTTTTGTCAGATTACTTTGGTCAATTTCGGCATGCACAAGTTGGGCTTGAACTGTTGGTTTTATATGAAAGGTTTTGGCTCAGACCAATGTATACCGAGAACGACTGAAGTAATCTGACGAAAATGTTTCAAAATGGCGGAGTATGGGTATTCTACCTTAAGTTCATTTTTTATCTACAGCATGAATTGTTAGTCATAATTTTATTACCAAAATGTCATGATTCCTTTAAGACAATTACGGAAGTTGCTTGCAAAAGGCAGTTAATTGGCTGTAGGTGTGGTAGATATTTATAAACTGACTAATCAGTTCAGACTTGTTAATATATTAAGAGGCTATCTAATAGAACTGTTTTGAAACCAATTTAGTGAACCATCTTTTGTTCATAGTGCTTTATTCAAGTGGCAACTTTCTGATACTTAATAAATCCCCCATATAAATGACTTACAATTTCTTTACAGCAGACAAAATTTTGAGTTATAAAGGGTGAAAAGATTAATCCATTTACCAAATAGGTGATAATCTCATGCGACTGTATAGGCCAAATTCTTGGACCATTGAGAAAAAAGGGAATTGATCAAATCCTTTGCTTTTTAAAACAAACCCAAATTTAACATTTTAAGTTTCACTTGCTATCAACAGTCATCATCTTTTGATGAAGACAGTCTAAACCAATTGCTGGGATTGAATTCCAAATGTGGATAAACAATGGGAAAATGCCTTACTCAGTTCTGCTGTTGTTATATGTGAATGGATTGAAAAAGATCGAAAAAGCATTGTGGCAAAAAGAGAAATTACTTGTGAAAAGCAATTTCTCCTTTTGCCACAATGCTTTTTGAAAGCCGTCTGCTGCAAGACGCAAAAATGTGGTGTTAATTATGTAGTAACATGTTAAAGAATGAGGAGATTTGTAGAAGGGTGGGAGAGTGTGACAAATCCTGTGTGTAAGATCACAATATCGTTAATCAAGCATGACACAGCCTGGACACTGTTTACAGGGGTTGTCAAGGTAGGTGACCCAGAAAGCATTGGTCTTTGTTCAGAGGTAAACACGGAGGTTACAAATTAGAGCTTCTAGCAGATCATGATTGGTGGGGGATTAACTCCCCGTCAACAGTTTTTCAGATATATTTCAGATATACTACAGCCTTACTTGGATTGCTCAGTACTAGAACAGAGCTATACAGTCTAACTTGTGTTAAGCAACCACCCTTTTAAGCAGACAACCTGCCTTAAACAACCACTACAGAAAGTCTCATTGTTAGATTTATAGTGTACATCAATTTGTGTTAAGCAGCCAACCTGTCTTAAACAGCCAATTTACTCTGTCCCATAGGCTGGCCTCTTAATACTAGTTTGACTGTATTAATAAAAACCATCTTTTCATCGCCCTGCTGATAACCAAGTTGTAAAGACTTTCTAGAAGAGAAATTGGGGGTCAAGCGTGGCCCAGTCGTAAAGGTGGCAGACTCAGAACTTGGGGATCCAAGGTTCGAGCCCCACAGACACCTCGGGTTTCATAGGAGTGACCTTTGTCAAGTCACTTCAGAGCCCTAGCCTAGTACTGGTGGATCCAGGAAAGCTGTTACATATCTAGAGAATTGTTGTTACACAATACAAAGTAAAGATGGGAATTGTGTCAAAATGGTTCCCCTCAACATTAAGTATTATTGATGGTTTTTACATAAATTTCTAATCAAAGCTTAATTTATTTTTATTCTGAATTTTTGTTGGTTTCTGGAAGAGGGCATTATTCATCTACAGGAGAGAACAGCCTGATGGTTCAGTGGTTACTCAATGAATATAAGATATAATCTTTTCACTACTCTTATCTAGCAATAATGAATAATATTCCTGAATAATATTTCATAATCTGGTGCGATTTTCAAAAAACCTGTAATATGGGCTGATTTGTATCAGAGGTTTAATAGCCATTTTCCCTTATTATCTCAGTCTCATGCATGTGTGACAGAAGACTTTGAAACAAAACACTGTGAAAAAATGATTAATTGCTCCTCATTAGCAGGTTATTATTTTGTCCTGATGGTTTCTTTTCCAACCATTATCAGAGGAATATATTTTTTTTTTTTTTCTTGAAACTTTTGGCTACCTGCTGTTGCTTTTAGTTTGGACCATACGCAAATTTAAAATTTACCCATTACCAAACAATAAGGACATTTGACCAGTTGGTTGCAGACGACTCTGGAAAACATTGTTGGAAAAGGAGAAATTGCTCGTGACGAGCAATTTCTCCTTTTCCCACAATATTTTCTGTGCTATCAAAAGATTATTTTCCAATTTTGAAATGTCGTCTGCAAACTCTTGCAATATGGGACAGTCCAAAATTTGGTGTTTGGTAAAGGGTTAACTATAGTTAGTGCTTATTTCAGTCTTTAACTGACATATTTGGATATGATAGATAACAATAGTTACTGTAAACATTTACACAAGATGGTGCAAATTCCCTGAAATCAGTCCAAGTATCAGTTTTTGTGGTTTTCCATGTGGCGTTTATGGTACAAAATAGGGTCCTGCGTGGCCTTGTGGTTAAGTTGGTGGATATTGAACTTGGGGGTCGCGAGTTCGAGCCCCGCCAATTCCCTTGATTTCTTGGGAGTGACCTTTAGTTAGTCTCTTCAGAGCCTAAGCCTAGTACTGGTGGATCAGGAAGGCAGTTACTCAAAAATTGTTGATACGATGTTGACCCCCATACAAATAAACTAGGGATGGGAACGAATAGTGAAATCACTATTCGAATATTCGACTAGAACTATTCGAATATATTCGAATATTCGATTTTAGAATTCGTTTTGACGTCCGAATGCCTGCATGTCCGAATACTAGTACACTAGTCCTCTGTTCAAACCTTTTGTGTATAGCCGATATCTGTAGACATGTACGTGCATGCAATATCAAAGCAGTAATAACCATTATTTTGTTTTTTATCAACAGACAACTTTTCCAGTTTCTTACAGAGTTGGTCCATCAGAAACTTAAATAGTTGTTGATGGATGCTTGCCATTGAAGTGATTCAGTAGGTTGGATGTTGTATTCTTGAATACAAAGTCCTGGTTACACAGGTTACAGGTCGCCTTCGACTTGTCGGCAGAACGAGTAAAGTAATTCCAGACACGTGATGGAGACATTGTAATGTTTATCGAATAGATGTAGAAATTAGAATGAAGATAAGTTTGACAAATTATTCTGAAGAAAAATATACTTTTTAACACATTATTTGATTGGTCTTCGTGCATATGCAATCATGATTACGATTGGTTATTGAAAGAGTAATTGTTTAATTTCACGACAAACAAGTTACGTGATTGGTTGACACTGACAATTGTCAATTAGCGTGATTGACTTGTTTTGGATAATAAGGAGCAAGTGCAGATCATTTAGGTGTTTGATTTGGCGGCTTAAAATCGACTATTTTCACACTTAGGAATTAATCGTTTTGCAAACTGTCAAAAGATGTGGTAATTTGTCACAGGTGTTTTACTGTGTGACATACGTTGTGAAAACATCGTAACTGCACCTGGGAGCTAGGCACGTTCTTCGATATTTGGGATCGGTTTAGAGGAAGAAAATGAAAATAAAACAACATTATTTTTGAATAAAATTTATGGTAAACATACAGTAATATGGGTTCATTAAAATCGAATATTCGAATACTATTTTGCTATTCGAATATTCGAATAGTGGGTCGAATATTCGAATATTCGTTCCCATCCCTAAAATAAACAAATTATTGTGAAGTGTCAGTCCATTCTGCATGTAGATTACTTGAATATCTTTGCAGCAGTTGATAATTGATAACATGTTGATATTATAAGCAAATATCATGTATGAGCCAATCTTCCACCTGCCAAATTGATGTCAATGTTTATTGAATAGGTATTATACATTGTACCAGGGGTAAATCAGGTTTTTTGTTGTCACAGAGTTTATTGTTGTCACGAGCAAATTGATCCTAAAATAGAAAAGGTCATACAGGATTAAATATTCTGATTATCATGACTTCACTATATCATACACAATAAACTTAACCTGCTAAATTAACCTTTATTCTAACAATTCTATATCCAGTTTATGTTTTATATAAAACAGAATTAAGGTAATATCATTAAAAAGAAATATAAGAGAAAATTACATCATCTTTAAGAATAAAATTGAACTATGACGTTTAAGTTTAATATCATTTTTTTTTATTTTGTTTTTTTTTTATACTACATGTATATGTTTATTCCTTAAATCTTGTCAATTGGTTTTAACCCTTTCCCAAACAGTAACGACATTTGACCACTTTGTTGCAGACGACTTCAGAAAACATTGTGGGAAAAGGAGAAATTGCGCATATCGAGCACAATGTTTTCTGCACTATCAGAAGATTATTTTCCAATTTCGTCACATTATGAAATGTCGTCTGCAAACTCTTTCAGTTTGGGACAGTCGAAAATTTGTTGTTAAGGAAAGGTTTAATGAAAGGGTCAACAAGCAATAATTCCAATTGGAAAATTCTAATCGTTTGAGAGTTGAGATATACATAGAGGTACTGTGGCACACTTGTTAAACATGTGTTATTTTAATGAGTTTTAAATATTCAAGGTATATTTATTTATGTGTTAATGCAAGCTTATTTAGGAATTTTATTTTGACATAAAAAAGGTGGAGTGTATTCTGTAGTGTTGGATTTAAATTAGAACACTCTAAAGCTTCAACACAAATAAGGTACTTGTATTGACATATTTAAGGTGCCAATGAGGCGACATGTGCAAGATATTTTCTAGATCAACTTGAGAATAAAAGTTTATTCTTCAGAATCATTAAAGTGTGTTGTTTTCCCAATATATAACTTTTAGGTTGTGTCCATTACATAACTAGCCAAACAAACTCCTCTCAGTGTCAATGGTTCTAGTTGGCTAATTACGTTGTGCGCACAACCTAAGAAATCAATGAATTTTAGGAAAACAAAACTTATTTAGGAAAACAAAATAAGAAAATTATGTCCTGCCCATGTCTATATAATGCCGCCATTATTGTTGGTATCTAGTTAATTATTATTTTTCCGATGTTGCTTTACTTAATTAATTACTTTTTTTGTAAAGATTTCTTGAAACAATGCTCAGTTCCTAAGTATTGTGATCTTTGATTTGAGAGTTTAGATATTATTGTATTATTGAGTTTGCTTAACATTGAAGCTGGAAATGCTTTAACCCATTTTTGCATTAAATTTTACTTGTAATGAAACATTTTCAACAGTTGACCCCAAAATCATTTAGCCATAAGAAGGATTTTTTTTCATTTTACTATATACATTGAATTTTCCTACTTTATTATTGTTGAATGCTGATGTTAGTAGTAAGTAATGTCTGAAATCTATATTGAAGGAAATAGTTTAAAATCAAGACTACAGAATGACTTGCTCATATATCTGTTTGGCATAATGCTTTCAGTCGCTGTTAATTGTATCACAAGTAATGTTCTTAACACTTAGAATGCTGGGTAATTTTCTAAAAATAGATTTTTGTGTCATCTGCTTTCATAAACCTTAAATATCTGCTTAATTTTGTTGAGGAAAGATACTCATAGTAGCAAACAGATTAGATCACAGGCAAGCTGCCAATTTACTTGGCGGCTGGCCTTGATATAAGCTGTTTGCATAAACATTAAATCAGTTCCAGCACTATAAGGGTTAAGACAGGGTCTCAGTGAGTGAGAGTCTTGTCAGCTGCTTAATTTGTTACAAATTACATGGCCATCAATAATAGATGAATGCATTTTGTAATTCTTTGTTGAAGTGCCATTATACAATCCATCCAGATACAATCGACCCATTTATAGTCAATAAATACCCATCATTCACACAACATTGACCCATTTTCACCGAACTCCCAGTCCATCATGATATCTCATTAGGCAGCAGATCTTCTTAAAAACTTCTGTGTAGAAAAAATAAATCACATTGAGTTTTACTTATTCATTTATTTACAATAAATCATTCTGAGTTTTAAATAAAATAAAACAAATTGTCACAAAATGAAAAATTCCTTTAAAAAACTAACATATATATCTTTGGTCAATTTCTTTTATAAAATTCTTATCACATGTAAGCAAAATGTCTTTGAGGGATATGGATTAAATACACAAAACATTGATTCCTTCTAGAAAAAGCAAATTTCTTACTTCCTATAATCTTTAATTTTACTCTGAAAACAAATGAACTAAGTAACCTGTAGGGAAAACTTCTTTCTTTATAAATTATTCTGTTAAAATCAATTCCTTGGCATGCTGCCCTAGTGCCAATAGGTAGAAAGTTTCTCATTTGTACTCTTACTTGGTCTCAATAGTTAAACCATTTCTTCATGTACCGCTATATGTAGCTGTTGGACTTGGCATGAAGCTACTTTACTCAGTATAAAGCTACTGTAGTCAGTATAAAGCTGCTGGACTCCGTATAAAGTTGTTGGACTCAGAAATAAGCTGTTGGACTCAGTATGTAGTTGCTGTTCTCAGTATAAACTGTTGGACTCAGCATGAAGCTACTGTACTCAGTATGAAGTTTTTGTATTCAGTTTGAAGCTGCTGTACTCAGTATAAAGTGGCTGTACTCAGTTTAAAGCTGCTGTACTCAGTATGAAGCTGTTGAACTCAGTATAAAGTTGCTGTACTCAGTATAAAGTTGCTGTACTCAGTTTGAAGCTGCTGTACTCAGTATGAAGCTGTTGGACTCAGTATAAAGATGCTGTACTCAGTATAAAGCTGCTGTACTCAGTTAAAAGCTGCTGTACTCAGTATGAAGCTGTTGGATTCAGTATAAAGCTGCTGTACTCGGTTTAAAGCTGTTGGACTCGGTTTAAAGCTGCTGTACTCAGTATAAAGCTACTGTACTCAGTTTAAACCTGTTGGACTCAGTTTAAAGCTTTTGGACTCAGTATAAAGCTGATGTACTCAGTATAAAGCTACTGTACTCAGTTTAAAGTTTTTGGACTCAGTTTGAAGCTGCTGTGCTCAGTATACTATAAAGCTGCTGTACTCAGTTTAAAGCTGCTGTACTCATTATGAAGCTGCTGTACTCAGTATGAAGCTGCTGTACTTGGTATAAAGCTGCTGTACTCAGTATACTGCTGTTTTAATCAGTATGAAGCTGCTGGACTCAGTATAAAGCTGCTGTACTCATAAGCCTACTGTTCTCAGTACAAAGCTGCTGTTCTCAGTACAAACCTGCTGTCCTCAGTACAAAACTGCTGTACTCAGTATAAAGCTGTTGGGATCAGCATGAAGCTGCTTTGCTCAGTCTAAAGCTGCTGTACTCAGTATGAAGCTGATGTTCTCATTATAAACCTGTTGTTCTCAGTACAAAGCTATTGTACTCAGTATTAAAGGTGCTGTACTCAGTATGAAGTTACTGTACTCAGTATAAAGCTGCTGCACTCAGCATGAAGCTGCTGTACTCAGCAATAAGCTGCTGTACTCATTATATAAAGCTGTTGGACTCAGCATGAATATTCTCTTCTTAGAATGTAGCTGTTGGACTCTGTAAAAAGCTGATCAACTCAACATTAAGTTGCTGTTGAAGTTGAGGGCCCCATTTATAGAATCTTATGTCAGCTAACTGTACATGAAATAAGTAACTTATCAACCTAAGTTGAAACAGTTTCCAAACAATACATGAAATTGTATTTGATTCAGAAGATTCTTTTTTAGAAAGGATAAATCTTTGTTTTTTAAATTTGAGAATATAGCCTTTCTTTTCTTCTTTTTCAAAAGCTGGTTTATTATGGGTTATGTCTTTTCTTATAATTATTTCATCAGTGATCTTCAGGAATCCCATGAAAGCATGTGATTGTTTTGAAAAAAGGTTACTTACTCTATGAAACCTTATTGTTTCAATTCTGCCGCAGAAGACATAAGGAACCACTGTGACAAAAGAAAAAAATGGTCGAGATGAGCAATTTCTCCTTCAGTCACAACAATTTCATCCGAATGTCATGAAGACTTTACTTTATAAATGATATCTGCTATTGCTTTGAATTAAGACCAGTAAGGAATTCCCATATTAGGTAGAGTCGTTCCTTATAGTGCTGGAACTGACTTCATGCTTATGCAAACAGGTTGGATCCAGGCCAGCTGCCAAGTGAATTGATGGCTGGCCTGTAATATAATCTGTTTGTTGCTCTGAGTATCTTTCCTCATCAAAATTAAGTACATGTAGATGTTTAAGGTTTTAGAAAGCAGACAACACAAGAATCTATTCTTCAAAAAATTGCCCAGCATTTTATGGGTTAAGACCAGTCAGTAATTCCCATATGGTTTAGAGTCGTTAGCTGTATCCTATACAAGGACTTTCAATATTTGTACACTCTTTGGAATTATGCCAGGGTATTTGCTGGCATGTTTTCACCTTTAATTCCCCTAACATTATACCAGATTATAATTAGTTTGGGGGTATATATTATGTAATAAAGCATTTAAAAGCCTCTTAATCCATTCCCAATATGGATGTTTTGTAACACACAAAAGCAACAACAGGCGACAAAAAATGCATGATAAACAACAGGCCTTCAAGATATGGTAGGGTACAAGTCTTTAATACACTGGTATAAAAAAACTTTTGAGGCAGATGAATTAAGAACGGAATTAGGGTTTAATCCTTTGCCCAATAGAATTTGTTTTTGATATACCATTATTTTCGAATATAGGAAACGTTTAAGAAACCATTGAGTCAAAAAGACTATAGCTATAATTATGTAAAGGCTTTCAAAATTTGTCGCAATGTTTCAATACCACATGAGATTACAATCATCATCATAAATAAGATTATAGCAATGGTATTTATTCCCAACTCCCTCTGTGGAATTATATTTGGTATGACAGGTTATTTATATTTGAAAATAGAATAAGATTAAATAGCTCAAGGAGTTTAAAAAACATAATGGTTTATCATAAAAGACAATCTTATAGTTTGGATCTGCATAAAATGTCATTACAAAATTTATCTAAATGGTTTTGTTTGTTTCTAGAATTTTGTTTTGGTAAAGGCAATGGTGCAATAAATAGACCATTCCCTTATGCATGTATGTGTTTTGTGAGAGCTTTAAATTCAAGCAACAGTTGACTATAATTATCATATAGATTTAAAAAGTATCAAAGCTATGATTTCTGTGTGATATTTTGACCATTGAAAACTATTGTAACAAGTAAAGAATTTGCTGATCACACAGTTTCTCTATGTATGTAAATTGTTTCTTAATTCTTCTGCAGAAACTGTTATAAGAAAAGTTTATGTGGAGAAAATATTAAATCAAAACGCAGGTAGATGATAAAAGAGATACATAAAACAACCTTTGATAATTGAAGATTTTCTTTTTTTCTAAATGGGTAAAAAGTACGGAGGGGGATTGAATTAATAAAAAATATCTGTCAAATTAAGCTGATGAACTGGTAGAATTTCTACTGTAAGAAAAAATGTGAATGAATGTCTCTGTAATACATCTTAAATACTGGTACACAACAATAATTTCTTTTCATAAGACCTTTTGTTCAATTCATGTTTATTGAATCAATTTATTAATATGTTCCTTTTCTCAGATTCACATTTTTATTGAATCAGTTTATTAATAGGTTGCTTTTCTCAGATTCAAAGTTTGTTGACCAAAGCTAAGAGTTGAGCAACTTAGTAAAAAAAGAAGCAACTCATGATATATCCTTCTGTATCAATTTTTTGGTAGGAGTTAATTGCATTTTATTACAATGAGGGAATAATATTTACACATAAATAAGCAACAAAGTTATTTCATGTGAAGGGTTAATAACTTGTAAGCAATCTGAGGACAAAAACTGTCAATATCATTGCAATGTCCATTTGCCAATATTTAGTTTGTTTATAACATGTTGAAAGTATGAAATGTCTGACCCTTACCTGGATTCTCACCTTCAACATAAACATTTCTTTCTATTCGAGTAAGTGGTGTTTTTTTTTAAAGATAATAAGTGACATTTTTTCGTATTTAAAGACTTACAATGGTGAGTTTTAACCAATATCCCCAAATGTCTCAAACATCAGGGGTATGTTTTGTTATACCGCAAGTCTGAACTTTTGAGCTAAACAGAAATTTGCTTGTCATGTTTAGATTTCTATTTTGTTTCAAACATTGTATTCTATAGATGCATATAACTTTTTTATTCAAGTGAGAAAGGCTTAGTTCCATACATTGGAATGTACAGATTAAATCTATTCATGCTTTGATATACAAGGTATAAATATATGGATTTGACTAATATCATGATTTACATAATGAAGGAAATAGGATTAATAGTAAGTTGTCGATATCAAAACTATTTTAGTCGGAATTATTTAGAATGGAACATGGGACTTGAAGGGATATATTAAACATTATAGCCAGGTAAGTCTAAGATTTAACCGCTTTTATTTAAACATGTAGAGAGCTGTATTTAGATCTCCGAACATATTGATACATTTTGATAGTCCCAAATTGAAGGACCAATTTTCAGATGATGATTTGATACCTTGATGAAATTAGAAACAGACCTAATGGCTTATATAATAGATATAATTAGAAGATTTTTTTGCTGGAGAAGTTGTATCATTTAGCGGATTAGTTCTGAAAATCTTTCGGTCAATGATGCAGGGCTGAGAGTTGTCTCTAAAGTTGCTTTATTACAGTTCATTAATAATTCTTCAATTATATTTCAATGCCCATGGAGAACGACCCCTCTCTTTACTGCCTATAAGAGCCAATTGAGGAGTTAGAACTGTTGGCATACTGTGAGGCTGTGGCCAGAGTAATACTTCTAATAAAAATTCAAATCAAATGTTCACGGCAATAATTTACTATGTGCTTCAAGTTTGTGAGGCACTTGCTAGTCTTGCATTGAACCATCAAAATGTACCTTTGTGGGCCAAAGCAGAAAGTGCTCTAACCAAAAGTCAAAGGAGGCTTTAAAGAGCTACCGATATTTGAATTAAGACATTCTGTTAGATTAGGACTAATAAAGGCACTCTCATTATGAAATTTTCAGATGTTTAAGATAACATTTAATTTGATTGTATGATGTTAAACACTATATCAACAATTTTTCAGTTATTTAACAGCTTTCCTGGATCAACCAGTACTAGCGTTGGACTCTGAAGTGACTTTCCAAAGATCTCTTCATTGAAAACAGGGGTGTTGTTGGGGCTCTAACCCAGGACCCCCAAGTTCTAAGTCCACCAACTTTACCACTTGGCTAAATGATAATGTTGTCATTATGATGATTAAAGTTTGAAATTCTCAAAATGAAAATCAAAGGTCACTGGTTTTCAAAATAGAAATACAATTGTAATCATATATTTTGACCTTTGACTTAGTTAAGCAAAGGCTTATTATTGCTTGATTATATTTTTGGGCTTGGTGGCTCCAGCTAGTGGTTAGAGTTCAGAATTTGAAATCACATTGGCCCTCTCCATGTGGGTTTCAAATCCTGGCCGGATACATAATTTGGATTTTTGTGAGAGGCAGTCTCTCGACAGACTTGAGGTGTGATGTTGGCTCTACCTGGCTTGACTAGCCTAAAGTATGGCAGTTGACTGTTGGGTCTTCTTCCATCATCTAGAGTCTGGCATCACAATATAACTGAAATAATGTTAACGTGATGTTAAACCCATTTAAATAAATAAATAAAAATCCAATAAAACCAAATTTAACCTCTGCGATAAATCAGATTTATATAAAATCTGCTACAAATTATAAGGAGGGGTGCTGCTTGGCCAGTGGTTATTGTAGCGAACTTAAAACTCGAGGGTCCCGGTTTTGAGCCCCACCAACACCTCTGGTTTCGTGGGAGTGACCTTTGGCAAGTCACTTTCAGAGCCTTAACCTAGTACAGGATCCAGGAAAGCTGTTACATAACTGAAAATTGGTACGGAGTTAAACACCATATAAAACAAAAAAAGGACCATGAGTAGGAAAAGGGTAAAATCAAGTTTCAGTGACATGTAATATTGACCTGTCTAGTTGTGTCTATAGCACTGTTGAATATGATATGCTGATCAAATAATGGTTATTCTTACTAATAAGGGAGTTATTTTAACATTGGTTCTAGTCAAATGACTAATAAGGGAGTTATTTTAACATTGGTTCTAGTCAAATGATCCACGATACAAGACATATAGAGATAAGTACAGGGGATTTGATTACCTGGATGTGAACACAGCTTGTTCTCCGTCATAAATGAAAACACTATGTAGGTAACATCTTTAATAAACCATTGTAATACAAGGATGACTTACTTGTTGTAAGCAATTAGTCTTTTTGCCATATTGGTTATAAATTTTTTTGCAGTGGTTCCATGAAAGACTACAGCAAGCTATGGTGTTTCACTGAACGATTTATATTTTTATTGCTTGATTTGAATGAATCATTTTGTTTTGTTATGGAACAATATTTGCTCCCAATGCTTCACATATTATACATATATAACTTATTAAACAAAGTTAAAGATATGAGTTTAAAGCGTCTGGAATCTATGTTTGTTTTTGAGCGAGGGGTAAGGGTGATATATCAGTTAATGTGAACTTTAATATTTGTTGATGGATTATAATTGTTATCAAATACTTCCTAAGATGTCTAACTTGAAGATCTTACCCTAGTAGCTTGGCCTCCTTGCTCATTAAACTGATATCTCCACAGAGCGTCTTACCAGTTTATTTACATAGGTGTGCGACCTGTGTTAAAGCTGCTTGTTCACAAATTTGAGGAAATTAAAAAGTAAAAAGTTTACTAAGAACTTAACTACATTACAACTGTACTATATCTGTACTTTTGTATGATATGAACTAAAGAATAGCTATTGGAAGCAAAATAAGTTAGTATTTCAGTTTTAAAGCTTGTACACAATGAAATGAGTCTCATCTATTTTATATCAAAAGCGTTGCAAAGATTTTTAGTGCTTATGCATTTAGACTGTACTTACTAATCTATGTTAGATCTTATGCACTTAGACTGTTAGACTGTACTTACTAATCTATGTTAGATCTTATGCATTTAGACTGTACTGTCTAAAATATTTTGTTGCCTCTTATATTATTCCATCATTTTCGATTTTGTGCAAAAGCCCAAATTGAGAGCCACAACAGACAATCATTTTAAAGTATGAATACAGTATTTTGTTCTTCTTTATCTAGAGAATTAATCAATTGTGACGGAATGAAAAATTGTTTCCCAAGATAGACTTTTTTGTACTTAACAATTGTCTCTTAGTCCTTTATGGCAATTGCTGTAGAGTCATTATGGAGTAAACTATTATACAGTCTTCCTGGTAAAAACCTTTGTGTCCTGCAAGGCTGCAACCAATAGAAAGTTTTGATTCATTTAAAAGCCAAACCTGCTGATTGAGTAATCTTCTTGAGTGGAAATTTGAACTTTTTAGCACCCCAGATGTCTTTTAAAGGAATCTTCCCATGGTAAACTATTTTTTGGAAAGAATTCGTGGAATGTCTATCTTACATCTGAATTTAATGTTCTTTATCAAATGAAGCTTTTTATGGTTGACAAACTTTTGCAGTAAAGTAAGAAAAAGGTCGCAAGAAGTTATTGGCTTAGATTATGTTCAATCCATGAAGCATTTCATTAATTTATGAATGTCATTGAACTGCTATCATTGTTTGCGTGAATACAGTGAAATACCTCTTATATTCAAGTTTAAGCATGTGTGACAATAAGCTTTCAATCATTGGATCAACTGCCTGCTCCATATCTTACTGATGTGACAACCTCCCACATATTTTATTTGTTTAAATCATCACTTTATAAATACTTATCTTTACACACCTGGGGAGGGTCCTGCATGGCACAGTGGTTAAGGTGATGGACTTAGAACTTGGTGGTCCAGGTTAAAGCCCCACCCACACCTCTGGTTTTGTGGGAGTAACCTTTGGCGAGTGACTTCTGAGCCATAGCCTAGTACTGGAGGATCCAGGAAAGCTGTAACATAATTGAAAAATTATTGATACAGCGTTAAACATCATACAAACCTGGGGAGCGCTTTTTCAAATGATTATAGGAATGTATTTGCACTAGTCAAAATTGATATGCATAGATGTAATCTTAAAAAATATTACAATATTGTCATGTGACATATTGTTGGGGACGTCCCATATAGATGACTTCAATGAAGTGTTACTTTGCAATATTGCTTTTCTCATCATTGTTATAAGAAAAGATGTTGATTTGAACTTATGCAAAATCTAAGCATAAGAATGTTTAGTAAAACCATACCCTATAGCTAAGCCTTAATTTAAGGGTTCAATGTAAGACTTGAGCAACATCTTCACAAAAGTAAAAGACTCGCTACAGTCTTGCAAGGAACTCTCTTAATGCTCAGTTGATAATAAAGCTAACAAGGTAGACAAGGGTTTGGATTGTGACACCTGTCTCAGTTAATATTCTTCTATTGTCATTATTCTTTCTGTTGTTAAAGGCACATCAAAGTAGAGGAGTACAAATAAATTACAGAAAAAATATATGGAGTTCTTTTATTATGGTCATAAAAGTCATGAGAATTAGTTTAGGAATGCATTGAGACCCTATTTAATAGACTCATTTAAAATTAAGTTATTTTGTGCTTGAAATATAGTTGTCTCCAATTCAATCATGTTTATCAACAACCTGTTTGTTTACATATTCAAAATAATGAATTTTGATTGGTTGGTCAAAAATGTGTGTATAAACTGTCAGGAAATCTGAATTATAAAACTTGCTAATCTGGGTTATTTCTGGTTTACTTTCACATTCTAGTTGTGCTGATGGTTTTTTCTGGTGATAACTATTTGAATCTGTCCAAAAGTTTACCAAATAATATAGTTTGATATAGCATTAATCTCCTTTAATGGGCACTTAAAATCATTGTGATATGATGTATTTGTCTCTTGCCAGTGTTTTATATTTTTCCTTTTCTTTAAATTTGCTTTAAATTTGGACTAGTCAATAAGCCTAAACTAGAAGATGGGTAAGGTTTGATGATTAGATAACCACCCAAACTCCTCACAGTGATCTCCCCTTGCTACGCTGCATCGACCACTGCCACCACAAGATTTTTCATCCAGATTTGGATGAAATTCAAATGATGCTGTTTTGTTAAGAGATTACCGGATATCTTAGTTAATTTAGTAACAATATCTTGTATTGATTTCTGACCAGTTAAGTTGAAAAAAAAATTGGTTTTGTTTATAGATAAAGCACTAATGGGTTACAATATTTTAGTTTTGCCCCCATCTTGTTATGCCATTTTCGTTTCTAAGTAGGTGGTCACGTGACATTTGTGATGGCAGTGATCATCCCCATACAGGGAGATCACTGTGAGGAGTTTGGATAACCACCCACATGATACATCTGTATATCTCACATTCATATCATTTATCTCTAAACACCCCCTGCAAAGGATTCACCAACTGTTTTCATGAACAGACATGATTGTCAAATTTCTGTTCATAAACACAAAGAGCGTGTTCATGAAAACATTCACATTCATGACCATAGCTCTTGAATCTTTGGCAGGGAACCTTCAAGCCAGCCTATATAGCGTTGTTGGTAGAATGTCAACCTAGGGATCCATGGGGTTGGGTTTTGATCATCCTTTGCCCAGGCAATATTCTTTTTTTATGTTTAATAAAAACCAGCGACTAATGATTCATTTATCTATCACTACAAGTCAGGTTTGTTCTGGTGTAATAGCAGTCAGTTTCTTTGAAAGAATATTGTCCAGTTCTGATAAGATAATGCTTAGATATGGATAAAATACCTTCACCACCTAAGATAATCCAGTCCAATGATATACACCTGTCTTCCATGACCTTTTATTTTCTTTTATGAAAATGAGAGTTGATCATATTAACCATATATGTTTTCTCTATTTTGTATTAAAAGTAAAGATAGGATTTCAATAGATGTTTTGGTTCTTAGCTTATTTTCTCTTACAAGAAGCTATTTAAATCATTGGAATATAGATGCAACATACAAAGCCATTCAAAAGACCAATGACTTTCACTGTAAGACTTCTTAAGCAGACAGATTTTTTTGCTGAATAGGCTCGTCTCCTGATAACATCACAAGTTGTTCCAGTGTTCCTATGATTAAATTTCGTGAATGGTCTATGCTAAAAGCAACAGCAGAAAACAATGATAAGGTTTATAGTATGATCATCGACAAACTCATTTGCTGTTGTAAGATTTCTTGTAAGGGACATTTCTTCCTATTTTCACCATGATTTCTACACATATCTAAACAAAAGAAAAGGTTATTTTCTTTTTATGTTTAAATAACTTTCACCGGCTGTTGCATTTAATTTGGACTTTCAGCTTGAACTAATCATAAATCAATTGAAAAATACCTTTGAAAAGTCTGACAGTTTGGGTTGATTTAAAACCTGGGTGAGGCATTGTCATCATACATATTTTTGTTGGTTTTGATTTCTTGATGAGGCTTTAAATGACTTTAAACATTTTTTTATTGCTTTGCATCCTCAACGAGGTGTTAATTGTTATAATACGCTTTTGGGTATGAATTACGAAAGAAGTGTATGCTAGTTGCACAAGTGTTGACCCTTATTGTGCTAGAACCCACTTAATGCTGATGAAAACAGGTTAGATCAAGGCCAGTCACCAAGTAATTGGTGGCTGGCCTGTGATTTAACCTGTTTGCTACTCTGAGTTTCTTTCCCAATCAAAATTAAGGAAATATTAAAGGTTTTGGAAAGCAGACGACACAAGATTCTAGTTTCAGAAAATTAACCAGCATTCTGAGTGTTAATGGTGCAGAAGAGGATGTGTTTGTTCAGGGTAATTAAGTTAACAGATTGTGCGTGATCTAGTTACAGCATTTCTATCATGGACAAATAACGGCCATTGATTGGTAAGGTCCCAGTCTTGCAGATAATCCAGTATTGTTTTTAGCTCCTGGTTTTTTCTCCAATATGTCATCTGTGACACGTGTACTGGATGTTTTATCAGTTCATAAAAAATGAAAAAAAGAAATGGTAATTCATGATTAGTGGATATTATTTGTACTTCCTGTCCTTCCCCATAAAACATATTTCAATCACTTTGGTGCTAAACTGTAAGGAAACCACAGCCAGTAATGACTGACATAGGAAAAGTTCTTTCTTAACCCTTAGAATGCTGGGTAATTTTCTAAGAATAGATTTTTGTGTTGGCTGCTTTCCTAAACATGAAAGATCTGCTTAATTTTGATGAGGAAAGATACTCAGAGAAACAAACAGGTTAGATCACAGGCCAGCCCACCATTTACTTGGTGACTGGCCTGGATCTAACCTGTTTGCATAAGTATGAAGTTGGTTCCAGCATCATAAGGTTAACCTGCTAGGGAGAGGGTGGGGGTTTGGGTTGACATCATTTTGCTGAATTGACATACCAAAGAGCTGATTGCCTTTACAAATTCTGTTTGTGTCTTTTAAAGTCGATGTTGTATATTCTGAGTAATGTCCCTGCATAAAATGTTTACTATCAATAACTTCACTTCAAAGTTCTTTCCAGATCATAGTTCTTGAAATATGCACAAGTGAATGGTTACCTCGATATAACTGAAATGAGGCTGAAATGGCATTTACCCTTAAAGTGCTGGAACAGGCTTCAAGCTGGTGCAAACAAGTTAGATCCAGGCCAGCCACCAAATAAATTGGCAGCTGGCCTATGATCTTACCTGTTTGCTACTCTGAGTATCTTTCTTCATCAAAATAAAGCAGACATTTGGGTTTTTGGAAAGCAGATGAAACAAAATATATTTTTAGAAAATTACCAAACATTCTAAGGGTAACAACATGGTATGTGGATATAAACTTTAGAAAGATTTCTCCTTGTTTTAACTAAATTGCTCCAAGGCAATGGATACTCTTCTGACAGATAGAAATTTGTCACACAATTCTAAATAGCGACACCATGTGATACAGCTTTATCTGCACACTTCGGGAGGAGAAAGGTAAATTCATGATAAAGTTGATCAACCTGCATGTGAATATCTAATCACGTTCAAGGTTGACAATTGATTCACCAGGAGTGTGGGGGAAGGTCGTTATCCCTACATGTCTTATCAAGTCCTTCACCGAGTAGTGTGTGAAAATTACAATGAAAACAAGCTGACATGTTCAAGTGTAGGTTTCATAACCTTTTTACGGCATGTTCTTTTTTACACCTGATAGTATTGTGTCAAAATTACGCATGGGTAAATGCACGTACGTTGTAATGAGGAAGCCAAATTCAGCATGGACTTAACCCATTACCAAACAAAAACAACATTTGACCAGTTTGTTGCAGATCTGTGCAGAAAACATTGTGGAAAAAAGAGAATTTGCTCTTAAAGAGCAATTTCCCATTTTCCCACAATGATTTATGCCCTTTAAGAAGATTGTTTTTCAATTTCATCATATTTTGAAATGTCGTCTGTAAACTCATTCAATTTCGGACAATCCAAAATTCAGACAATCCAAACAGGCTGACCTACGTTTGACAATGGTCTTCCTTCATCAATGATGAGCCTGACATTGCAATATAATTGAAAAATTGTCGATGAAAAGTTTCAACTCAATTCAACAATTTAAAAAATGATATAACCCTTTTCTGTAATCAGAAAATTTCAGATACATTTGAACTTGACAACATTTAACCCATTACCAAACAATAACGACATTTGACCACTTTGTTGCTGACCACCCTGGAAAACAATGTGGGAAAAGGAGAAATTGCTCGTGACGAGCAATTTTTCCTTTTCCCACAATGTTTTCCACCCTGTCAGAAGATTACATTGTACTTTCCATTTTTCATCACATTTTGAAATGTCATCTGCAATCTCTTTCAATTTGGGACAGTCGAAAATTACTTGTTTGGGAAAGGGTTAATAAAGACTTTGTCCATCATGAAATTTGGTATTGCAAATCATTTTGACCAGAAGAGAGTTAGATATTTTTGCAAGAGATGCATATAAAAAAAATCGTATAAAACAAACAAAAGCAACTGTAAGAGATATTGAATATCATAATTCATGGTGTTTGCCATGCATTTCAAAATGCCATGCATTTCAAAATGTGCTTTATAGAAAAACTAAAACCACAAAAAAGTAAATGGTATGACACTTTTATTATTATTTTTTTTTTTTCAAAATTGATGCATTGGCATATTTCATAGGTCTTTTTTATTTGTGAGACTGTCATGATTATTATGAGCAAGATTTTTTTCTTTCAAAGTGTTTTTAAGTTACATACTCAGTAGGTCATTTATTTTTTTTTTAATTGTTTACTTGAACAGTATTAGCTTGTTCTCAATAGCACAGTTAGTATTGGAGGACAAAAAAGGTTTTATCTATTGGTTAAGTCAAGTCACAGTCATTAACTGATCTGTTTTAAAGCAATTTCCATAAACAAAGGCATCATGAATAATCAGGACATTACGCCATTACCCTCCCCTTGAACTGTTGTGCCTACAGTTGTGTTTGGTACTTAGTGAAAGTCACAGTCGTAGCTTTGCACTAGTGAATCCCAGGAAAGCTGTAATATAATCGAAAAAATATTGTCACAGTGTCAAACCCTACTAAAACAAATTTTAGTAAAAGCATTATAGACAGTCAATAGAAGTTAAATGATTCATGTCATAGAGTGATAATATTCTTTCTCTCAACTCATAACTTCACATTTTGATGGTTCTAAGTTAGCAAAAACAGAAGGTATAAGAACAATTATAACAAATGAAGAAATAATATAATGAAAATGTTACTTTCGTACTTTATAAATGTCGTCTGCTGTTGCTTTCAATTTGAACCAATTACAGAACCTAATATTGAGAGTTCAATGCAATACTTTAGTAAGTGCTTCATGTTTGTGAAGCACTTACTACAATCTTGAATTGAACCCTCGATATGAGGGATAGGGTAAAAATACATGTAGCTCATTTACAATAGATTTGCTTTGTATTTCTCTATTTGTCACAAATGACTCCTTATCATCTATCGAAGATAATATAGTGCTTTTGTCTTTTATTTTTTATGATTGATAAAGTTCCAAGTTCCAAGGGAATAATATCAATCCATTCACTACTTTGAGGTGTTTTGCATTGTGACATACCTTAGGGAAATGGTTATTTTCAGAAATACAAGCCTGCATACAGTTCTGAACATGTTGGGAGTTTTTTGTAAAGACAATTTAGGAATGACATGTTGCATGTTCAAACAGAAAACACTAGAATGGATCCTCAACAGCAGTAGGGGATCTATTTAATCAGCCATTTCCCTCATACAGAAAGTTGCATCATACTGCAAACAAAGATGGAGATGCTCCCCAGTGGCTTACCTGTTAGATTAAAGAACATATCACATGGCCCCTCCTATGGGGGAGGGGTTTCATGGGGAGAGGTTTCAAATCAGGGATAAGTAGATTTGGGTTCTCATGAAAAGTAGTCTCCTGTCTGACTTACAGAATGTCGATGGTTCTACCTAGTCTCAATAATGAACTGCAAACGAAGCTTTTTTCAACATTTGGACATTTATTGTGCTTCGAAGGCGTCAGTCAATATAGCAATAGCCTTTGAGACCAGAAATCTGGACTAGGTTCTACCCAACTTAACCAGCTCTAATGACCTGTTGAGCTTGGGGTCTTCCTCCTTCTATAATGAACAGTAGCAGGACATCATAATGAAACTAACCCATATTTATAAATCGGTCTTTGGTAATGAGCAGTGGGACTGTGAAGTTTTCTGTCAAAAGAAATATGAGTTACAAATACATAAATCTCTCTGACACTGTGTTTATAAATAGTTCTCTATTAAGCCATGTGCCTTAATAATTATGGACAAAAGTGTAAAAACTTATTAATGCAAAAAAGTGCTATTGACAAGAAAGAGTATGTTATTGTTAAAACTATCCTAATTTTTGTAATTCATTATTTGTTAATCTAACCTTGATAGGTACAGCAATTCAAATTGTCACAAATTGTTAGATATGATCTAAGACATTCACTTTGTGTGATTGAGTGGAATTTATTGCAACTAATAGAGGGAAACGATTATTAATCTATCGCCTCTTATTGAAATTGATAATTTTCATATTGAAATTGCCACCGGAATGTCATTATGAAATATGAAAAAAGATTTCTGTGTGACACGGGGTAGAAACAATTCTAATTATGTTATAAAAGGAAAAATCTGCTTTAAGAAGCAACTTCCCCTTTTACCACAGTTGTTGCTTTTAAATCTTAAATTACAGTTGCAATAAATGAGACAATCAAAGGCTTAGTGCAAGTGAAACATAAAATTGTCTCACATTCATTATATATAAAATTGTGAAGTATTGAGATTTGTTTTCTTTTCTTCCAAACATTTCTTTTATCAACTACTAGATATCGGTCTCAAGGAGTAAAATCTGAGTAATGAGTTAAATTTGCTGAAAGGGTTTAACAAATGAGCGTGGGGTTAAATTCCAATTGTGATTAAATCAAAATGGCTGGGAGTCCTTGATGTGTAAAAACTTGTTAATATTATCATTTGTATTGGACATAGTTTAATCCCCTGCCATCCAGTTTAGCTGGCTTCCCTCACAAATCCTTAAAACATTCTGTGTGTAATGCCATATGTTAAAGTATCAGCAGATGCTTGTTGTAGGTTTGGAGATGCGGACAAACAATAAAGAGAATTATTTGCCTTTTTTTAACAATGTTTTCAATTTGCTGTCTATATCAAAATGGTGCTAGTGGTAAACAGGTTATAAAGTGTTCAATTACTACTCATATTGTCTATACTTTTTCAATATCATTGGTTACTGTTTTCCAGCGAATGCAAAGGGTAGAACATTTAACCATTACTCTTTATATTCTCAATTTAACATCAGAAGACTTTTGACACAATTGTTATCAACAATATCTCCTATTGTCACAATGTTTTCAATCTCATTTGATGAATAAAATGTCAATTATCGTAATAAACGTTATCTGACATCCTTTTCAATGTACCCTTTACCAATTGTCAAATTTTCTACTGTCCCATATTGAAAGAGTTTAAAGATTACATTTCAAAATATGATGAAATTGGAAAATAATCTTCTGATAGGGTAGAAAACATTGAGGGAAAAGGAGAAATTGCTCGTTCAGAGCAATTTCTCCATTTCCCACAATGTTTTCCAGAGTCGTCTGCAACAAACTTTTCAAATTTCGTTATTGTTTGGTAATGGGTTAAGCAATTTACCATATGGGGTAATCTGTTCAAATAACGGGAGAGCTATCAAGTTGAGTTAATACCCACAACGCCTCAATAATACTTTCTTACTTTATCGGGGAGAGTTTGAGTTGCTGTTACTCGTATAGAATATCAATATAAATGGGATATATAATACGGGAGTAATAGCGATGGCCAATAATGATAGATGACTGTGTGTATCGATGAAACACGACAACCGTTTAACAATTTCTCTTTTTAAACCTTATTGTTAAGATTCATTCAAGACTTGGTTGGCCTTGGTGTAGGTCAATTTCATTTGGAATGAGGATTTGGAATTAAGATTTATTTTCATTGCAAGTCTTGTCTATTTTATCTAAATGCTTTGCAAAGAGGAACATTTGTGTTGATGTTTTAGTTAAACAGATTGTCGATTTTAATTGGACAGAAATCAATTTGATTATGTGTTAGAAGTGATAAACAAGTATATTAATTAAACATAATAAAGTGGTGGGAAATATAGCTGTTAAAAGGATTTAATAACAGTAATGCAATTGATGCTATCAGCACGCCATTCATTGAGATTTTTTATATTGGTTTTGCAGCTATCTATAAAACATGGAATAAAAATTCAATAGTGTATTAACGACTTGAGACCAGTGTTTTTGTTTCCTATTTTATTGATATATACAATATCAGTATATTCACACCTGATTTTGAGGAAAATGATACAACAATGGTTAGCTTGAGAATGAATGATTTAAATGGAGTTAAAATGCAAGATTTTCACCGAAGATTGGATATATTTCGACTTAAAAAAACGGTAATTACAGGTTTTGCTTCGTCATGTTATATTGATCGATAGTTAACCCTTTTCCAAACAATAACGACATTTGACCACTTTGTTGCAGACGACTCTGGAAAACATTGTGGAAAAAGGAGAAATTTCTTCTTTTCCCACAATGTTTTCTGCCCTATCAGAAGATTATTTTCCAATTTCATCACATTTTGAAATGTTGTCTGCAAACTCTTTCAATTTGGGACAGTCGAAAATTTGTTGTTTGGGAAAGGGTTAAGATATATTGTTACATTATAGATTTTTTTGATTACCTTGTAACTGGATCCAAATAAGTATGCATGTATTGAATTACATGTATTGCTTTGGTATGTAATTATTGGCAGTTTTAAAAAAGAAATTGCTATAAAATTGAACAGTGTTCCTCATCTAGGATAGAAAGAGGACAGTGGTTTAAGGGTAGAGTCTCAGCCGCTGTACACAAGGGTTATGGGTTTGAACCCTGAAACCAGTTGGGTCCATATTGCCAAGTTAAATTAATCCACATTAAGAGCAAGTACTGGTTTTTATCCAGGAAAGCAGAACTAAGAGTGATGAATTTATCAAGTTGTAAGAACTTGCTTCACAATTCTGTTCAAATAAATATTTAAAGTTAGAATTTAACTAGGATAGAATTTATTTTAAAGGTGTAGCAAATGTAAGGATTGCTCATAAGGTTTGAATGAGTAGATATTTTTGGAAATGGGGGTTTTGTACCATAAAGGACTTTTCCTTTATAAAATCATATACCTTTGTGCTAGCCTGCAGCAGAGAATTTAAAAAATAAATATGGAAAAAGGAGAAATTACGAGTATTGAGCAATGTCTTATTTTGTTGCAATATTTTTTACCTGATGACATGAAGTAATGTCTACTCTCAGACAGACATATAGATCAAATTGTTGTCTGCTTATTGCATGTATTTTGGAACATTTGCAAATTCCTGTATGAGGGAATTTGTTGGCTTCTTGACATACAGATTGCATTGATGCATTCCCAAATATAAGATTTAATTACTGGTTCAAACTCAAAGCAGGTGCAGACGTCAAAGCCTGTTGGAAAAAGAAGATTTTAAAGATGATATTGGGAAGAAACCATTTTGGACACTTGATAAAATGCCTAAATATAAGCAATTTATTTTTTGCCATTGGTTTCTAGAGTCTCACCCTTATAGTGCTGGAACCAACTTCATGCTTATGGAAGCATGTTAGATCCAGGCCAGCCGCCAAGTAATTTGGCAGCTGGCCTGTTATCTAGCCAGTCTGCTACACTGAGTTTCTTTCCTAGTCGAATTTAAGCAGATATTTAAGGTTTTGGAAAGCAGACTACACCAAAATCTAATTTTAGAAAATTACCCAGCATTTTAACAGCTAAAATTATGAATAGGGCAAAATGAGGCATCATGAAGTAAGGGGTTGAAATAACAGATAACAAGCAAATGAATGTTATCTTTGTTTAAAACCATCCCTTCAACAAACATTGCAATAGACTGCATTAAAAAAATTGCGAGGAAAAGAAAAATGTGCTAAAAGGTGATAATCTTCCCTTATGTCACAATGATTTGAAAGTCCATTATTCATTTAAACCTCTTTTCATGGATTGATATCCTTGCTTCTTAAAAGTCATTACAATCCTCTAATATTAGTAAGAAGGCATGAGGGTTAAAGGTGCTTGTTCACTCATGAGACAATTTGGGGGTTAAAATAAAATGTCTGCAAAACATTATACAGTTTCAATTTTGCAGTATAATATTCAATGAAAAGTTGCTCCTTTGATCACAATTGTTATTGCGTCTGTTGCAAAGCCTCAAAATTTGCTGCACACATGCCAAACAACACAAGATATCAATTTATCTCTCACTCTCAACAAAATCAAGGGTTCAATGCAAGACTAAAGTAAATGCTTCATAAATATGAAGCGCTTACTAAAGTATTGCACTGAACCCTCGAATTGTTGCACAAAATAGATACAGTCCAACTTGTGGTAAGCAACCCCTCTTTTAAAGCAACCAACCTGCCTTAAACAACCACTACAGAAAGTCCCATTGTTAGATTTACAGTGTACATTAATTTTTGTTAAGCAGCCAACCTGTCTTTCACAGCCAATTTTCTCAGTTCCATAGCCTGGCCTCTTAACACAAGTTAGACTGTATATGATCATCAATTTATACATTTTTCCACTTTCAGTTGGAGTCTGCCGAAGATGCCAAATTGAGTCAAATCCTGTACAAGCAGAAGGTGCATCAGCAACAACTGCAGGAGCAGCGTAAAAGTACACAACACTGGAATATCCCCTCCAAACTTTCCCCTCAAGGTAGGTTACAGTTAACAATGGTGTAGCTAGCCTTTAACCTATTACCAAACAATAACGACATTTGACCAGTTTTTGCAGACGATTCTGGAAAGTATTGTGGGAAAAGAAGAAATTGCTCATAACGAGCAATTTCTGCTTTTTCCACAATGTTTTTTATCCTATCGGAAGATTATTCCTCAATTTCATCACATTTTGAAATGTCGTCTGCAAACTTTTTCAATTTGTGACAGTCGAAAATTTGGCTTTTGGTAAAGGGTTAATGAATATGTTGGCACTTCATTATAGGAGTCCAGGATAAGTTCACTGTGAACATAAATGCATTATAATGCAGCTCAGGTGCAATTTACATGTACCTCAATCAAGCCAGTTGGGCTTTTGTTTTAAGGACTTATGTCAGTTACCAGCATTTATGCTAAGAATGGGAGGTCTTCATGGCTTAGTGGTTTGAGTACAGAACTTGAGATCACATAGCCTATCTCCACATGGGTTCAATTCCCAGTGTGGGATATGGATTTCCATGAGAGGTAGTCTCCTGACTGACTTACGACTTACGGTATGCTGACCTGGCTTTATCGGCCCTTATAGGCAGTAAAGTATGGGGTCTTCCTCCATCATTATAAGTATGGCATCCCAACATTACTTAAATAATGTTGACCCAATTTAAAAACCCGTATAAATAAATGAATTTGAAGAATGGCTTCACAAAAAATGGAAATATATTGCATTGGGAAAATAACACAATATGCATACTCTGTAATTTCTCAATGTATGTATCCAAGGTATATTTAAATCTCTTTGGAACAATTTTGAGTATGACTCAAACACTTTTTGAACCCATTTAAAGAATTCTAAGCCAATTTATAAAAAAGGAAATAAACTATTTGAATTCATGATTTTTCAGGGGGAGACAATTCTAACATAACTGAGGCTGGTTCCCCGGGCCATACTACTGGAAGTCGACAACCAGTCAGAGCCTGGAGTGTTCATGGAGGTAAATTTTTATTCATCATCTACATATCACAGACTCAGTGCATGACTAGAGTGATATGTGACCTTGGACAAGAATGCATGACTAGAGTGATATGTGACCTTGGACAAGAATGCATGACTAGAGTGATATGTGACCTTGGACAAGAATGCATGACTAGAGTGATATGTGACCTTGGACAAGAAACTTCATATCCCAGCTTAATACAGGTGAATCCAGGAAAGCCATTAGATAACTCAAGTACTTTTCAGCCTTAAAATGCTGGGTAATTTTTCCAAGAATAGATTTTTGTGTCGTCTGCTTTCCAAAACGTTTTGAATATCTGCTTAACTTTGATAAGGAAAGATACTCAGAGTTGCAAACAGGTTAGATCACAGGCCAGCTGCCAATTTACTTGGCGGCTGGCCTGGATCTAATCTGTTTGCATAAGCATGAAGTCGGTGCCAGCACTATAAGGATTTATCTCGACATCAACAAAAGATTATAGTGACCTAATCTTCAAGGACCCCTGATACACCTGCTTTGAAGTTTATAATAGCTGAGGCAATTCATGTAAAACAAAGTGAAAAAATATACAGAAATTGCAATTTTACATTGATATTAATGTATTATGTCTCCCTTTTTATCACTGCCATAGTTTGCAGTGGTGTCCCCGTATAAAAGTATATCAAATTTCTCTAATTGGCGTTTTGCAGAATAATGTCCACTTTTTGCTTAAGAAATTTTATGTAAAACTTTTGCTCCATCTTTGCTTGACATAAGCTTTCAATAAAATAGTAGATAATTGGTAACCCTTTCTGACTCTGCTCTCGCTATTTTGTTCTCTTTCTTTCCTTTTTGTAGAATACCCTTTCCATTGCATGTGCAACTTGTCATGAAATGTCTTCATGTAAAGATCAAAAATGGTTTTGAGTAACTGATAATAGAAGCTTATTCTTCTCTTTACACAATTATTTGGAGAATTCTTATGAATACCAAATACTTTTCAACCTGTAATGATTTAATATACTTTTATCCACATCATGATGATGCACGCTCAATGACCTGAGCTGTTGATGCGCCTTAAAACACCATTCATTTATTCTTATGAATACCAACAAAATAGGACTTGCCAATAATGATTTGAAAAATTGCAAGCAATTAACTCTCACGCCACCTTCTTGTCCAGACCATAGCATACAATCTGATTTATATTTGAAAGGGTTTAATTACCAATAAAATCACTTAATTGAACTGTAAGCACAGAGGTGTTATGTAAGGGACTCAACAGTTGAACAAATATGATCCCCAGGTGAGAATTGATTTACTATTTGTTGATAGAGTGACCAGATTGTCTTGATTTTTTCCTCCTGGTTGATGACAATCAATATATGAGAGAGAGGGCTATATATCTTTACCAAGTCACACATTATTCCTTTTGTTCCTAATTGATTTAGCTCGCATACAACAGGCTAAATGGAGTTAATGATTGATTTCCATTTGAATGAATAGAAAACATTACTTTAAAAGAAAATTTGCTTGATTTTATTCACTTCATTACCTTTGATAGTTAGCTGCAGCAGCTTTGCAAAAACTCTTTCACTTTGAGATAATATAAATGTGTTGTTCTGTAAGAATGACGTTGGTGTGAATGAGAATAATGTCCTATTGATGAATGTTGAGGAATGCTATAAATTTGGAACTTTTACAAAATTACTTACTCTAATTATAGTTTTGAAAGACCTTTATTTCTTAAAAAAAAAAAGAGAGAGAGATGATCATGTCAGTTCGGTGAAAGACTGACATTCACTCAACAGCTATGATGTCTATTTCATACATGCAAGCATCTCTGTCAAGACTTGGCAAAATACATAGGCAAAGCAACTTTGATAGAAGGAGATAGCATAGTCTCACCTCTGCCGTCAATATAACACACCAAGCAAAGGTTGCTCAAAACATTTTTACATCTGTACAGTGTCCAACACTGAACCATTATGATGCCTTTATGTTATATGCATGCTTGTTCTTTGCAACAGTGCATAAGGTATCTCAATTTACATGTATATTGGTACATACTACAAACATTACGTAAATCATGTGGCCAACAAATATATTATTTAAATGCAACCCCATGTCCTTTGTAACAAATCAAAGGGTATTTCAATTTGCATATACATTCTACAATCGGTACCTGTTACATCCGGTCTACAAACGTTACATCTCAAGCAATTTATCTCCTTGATAAGAAAAAATAATTGGCCTCTGTCATTGTATTGTAAATTGGAGTTTTTACACCACCGGGAAGGTAAGCTCCTTAGTTGTTAACCCTTTCCTGATGTAGAAGATGTGCAACATTTTTCTGGCAGAGGATATTTGAAAGCATTATGACACATAGCCTTGAAAGGAGTTTATTCTCATGATGTCCCAATTCTTTGCTCTGAAATCATTCTTCTAAATTAACGGGTTTTAATCTTTACGAATTCTTATATGTATTTGTCATTTTAAAAATAGGGTCATGTGGTTGGATACAATTGGCTATAAACGGTTCACACCTTATTCCATCATCATTATTGGCTTTGACATATCTGCTGCAGAAGTCTTAATAAACCAATGTAGCAAAAGAATAAGTTTTTTGGTAATGAGTAATCTATCTTTTTGACACAATAGTATCTACCCAATATCATAAAACAAATTGTGTTGCTTTTATTCATGAGAATTCTTGCAGTGTGCTGTAACTGTTGCTTTAAATTTGGACCACCCCAAATTCTCCTATAGGGGAATGAGCTTAGATAAAAATCAAACAGCCTGCAAATCCTCTTAGTTGGAGGGCGTTTTCTAATAGATTTTTTTCCTTTTCTGTCTTAGGTAGCATATACTTCATTGATACTTATATCAATGGTTAATTCTGCTGCTCAAAAAAAAGAAAGATATGAGAATGTGACAAAACAAACATGCAAGGGTTAATGCAAGACTTCATTCAGCAAGTCCGACTTGCAAAAGTTTTTCATTGATCCATTAGTATGCTATAATCAAAATAGCACCATGATAGATGACCCACCCATTCATACTTATAGATTGCTACAGTTCATACTGTACAATTCCATATATTGTCACAGTGTTTGCTTGTCAATACCAATATTAAAATCTTATTTTTCATAATTTATTGATTTCCTTTCTTTATTCTCTCTGTTTTGACACATTTTTAAATTTTCTAAATGCAATAAATGTTTAAATTATAACTGGAATCATGCATTAATGACCTGTGGTCCAGATCAAATGAAACAAATGTTAAGTTTGTATTGGTTTGGGTTGATAAAGAAGACATCATGATGTGACTAAAACAGAAATTGAGCTTTGATAGCAATACTTTTAAAAAGTGTGTTGTTGTTTCTTTTTTCATTTCTACCACACTGACTCTTAACATGATCTTAATTCCTACATGAAAACCTTAATTTCCCTTTTATAAGCCTAAACTGTTTCAAGCATTCAGTGCAAGACCATAGTAAAATATCAGAAACATGAAACTTTTACAATACCCAGAATAGTATTGTGCTTAACCCTTATGGTGCTGGAACCAATTTCATGCTAACCTGTTTGCTACTCTGAGTATCTTTTCTCATCTAAATTTAGCAGATATTTATGGTTTTGGAAAGCCGACGACAAAAAATCAATTTTTAGGATATTACCCATCATTTTAAGGTTGAAATAGATGTTACTAAATGGCCTTTAGCAGCAGATCATATTAAATACACATCATATTAAAAGAGATTATAATGAACTCGTTCTCATTTTCATAACAGATTCAATATTTTTTTGTTTAATTATGAAGTTCTTCATGGCATTTCAGGTAGTCATTTTTAGACTGCTTAAAACCGCAAAACAGTTAAATCAAATGCATGGAGTATTATTTCTTTTAAAGATATGGGTCATACATGTAAAAAGAAATGTTTATTAGAACAACAATTTTGTTATGGCAACTGGAAGATTAATTAAATGCAGGTCTCAGATTCTGACAAATTGTATCTCGAACTATTAAAGTAGGTTAACTCAATACCCATTATGCAGGTGCAAGTCTTTTTCAAAATCAAATCACTACTCCAATGAAAACTAAGAAATGCATCAGTTAAAGTTTAAAGGTCCATGTTTGCATTGAAGACAATTTGCAAGTCAAAATAAAATGTGGTTAAAACAATACAGTTTTTGTATCGATCGTGTAAATCTTATAAAAAAAATGATTTAGAATGTGTCATTATATCTAGATATTGACAGTCTTTATATACAGGGAAGCCTCGTTTATCCGGACCCCGATAATCCGGATGTCTCGCAATCTGAACGCAATTGTACGGGAACGGAATTATTTGACCAGTTTGTTTCAGATGACTTTTGAAAACATTGTGAGTAAAGGAGAAATTGCTCGTGACGTGCAATTTTTCCTTTTCCCACAATGTTTTCTGCCATATCAGAAGATTATTTTTGAATTTCATCACGTCTTGAAATGTCGTCTGCAAACTCTTTCAATTTGGGACGGTTGACAATTTGCCGTTTGCTAAAGGGTTATAAGTATACACATGCATACAGATCGTTTATGTCTTAATGTGTATAAGAACATGCTCTGCTTCATCAGTCCGGATGATTCGATAATCCGGACATTTTGTTTGGAATGGACGTGTTCGGATTAACGAGACATCACTGTAATGGATTTCAAAATTGTTGCACTGCTTTTTGATCTGAATACATAACTATGTATCCATTGTATATCAGCTGTAGATACATAAATACCAATCTATTGAACATTATATGGCTATTCTCTAGTGTGTCCCATACAACTCTACTGCTACTTTGCAGTTTTTCAGAAATAAAATCTGAATTTCCAAGTTTCCTCACACTTGTGAACAAGCAGATTTAAAGCATTTAATTTAATTTAGCTCTACATGAATTGAGATATGGATATGTTCTCTGAATTAAAACACAAGCACAAGGTAGCCCCCTGTAAATGATGACACTTCAAGGGTTTTTAGAAGAACAGAAAACAAGTCTTTCAATTAACATTCATGATTAGCTGACAGACATTAATGTGACCACTTCATTACCAAACCATGACAAGTGCATTACCAAACCATGACAAGTGCTTTACGTCTGTGAAGGACTCACATAGTCTTGAATTGAACCCTCAAAATGGTGAAACATCTTTTATCATACTGTTTCCAAGTTTTGTTTATGCATCATAGAATATTGCTAAAAGCTTTTTCATAAATTCTTTATGTCACAAGTTAAGAGGGCAAGACAAGAAAAATCTTGTTGGCAATAGAACATTTGTTGTTTTGAGCAATATTTCCATTACCAATTATGCAGAGATTTGAGAGTTCAGTTCTGGACAATGACATGCCCATCAAAAAAGTGAAGGACTTCCGTTTGACCATAACCCTTAGAATGCTTGATAATTTTGTGAAAATTGATCTTTGTGTCGTCTGCTTTCCAAACCTTAAATATCTGCTTAATTTTGATGGGGAAAGATACTCAGAGTAACAAACAGGTTGGATCACAGGCGTGTCACGAATTTATTTGGCAGCTGGCCTGGATCCAACCTGTTTGCATAAACATAAAGTCGGTTCCAGCACTATAAGGGTTGAATTAAATATCTTATTTGATACACAGACTTTTTGATAAGTTTTTTAAGGGTTAACCTTGAATCCTTGTCATTTCCTTTTTCTGGCCTTGTAAAAGATTTCAGGCATTGAATAATTGAAAGCTATTAACAGGACCCTGATTAAGTGGGTGAGATTCAATGGCAATCTATAAATGTTTTTTTCTCAAGTCTGGGCAACTCAGTGTGTGTATTGAAAGCTATTGATCACTCCATAGAAGTTGAGTAATTGTGAGTAAAACATTATTTTGAAAAGTAAACTGGTTTCAACATGTTTTACTCATTTAATCTTTTAGGAACCTCATTACTCATCTTACAATGAAAAGAAATTTTTGGTGTACCCTTTTTTGCCCAGGGGGAATGGATCTTTGGTGGTTTTAACATATTTATTTTACATTGGTTATGACAGAAACTGGAAGTTTATTTAATTCAATCTCGATTAATTGTTTCCTGGATACATAAACAGCACTCGCTCCTTGGTTTGGTCCCTGCATTTTGACCTTAGGGATTGAACCCTGGACCATCATTTCCAGAGGTGGATGGTCTATTGCTGTTGCCCACCATCTGTAATGGAAAAGTGTTTAGCCCCTTGATTTTGAAAATGCTCTATTCATGTGACCTTGTAATGCAAGAGGAGTTATAAACTCTTTATAAAGTAATGGTTTTTTGTCCTCTCCTGCATGATGCAAACAATTACCAATAGGTCATAAAAGCTTTGCAGGAAACTCACCCTTAACTTAATTATGAGCTTGACTGAAGTACTTCAAGGAGCCATCTTCAATAATGCAATTAACTTCATTATGAAGTATGACATGTTAATATGAAATACAATAAATTAAAAACCTTTAATTATTTTGTCACTGTATTTGAAAAAAAGACTGCAATTTGGAAAAAAAAGCCTTAGCTTAAAAACCAATGAGATATACAATTTTTAATGAAGCGAATTCGAAATTTAATGATGAGATATGTGAGCAATCGCATTTGACATACAAAACTTCTTTATCTGATCTTCGTTTACCTATCATATCTTCTATCTACCGATGTTCTAGGCTTCTCCTCCTTATTTTCCTTTTATGATAATTCTTTAATTAATATAAGAAAATGCCAAATTATATTAGAATCAGTTACATGTTTTATCTGGTTACCAAATTAACTAAAGCTTAAATTGTTATATATTTTATTGTATTCACATTGCATACATGTAATTCGAGGGTTCAATGCATGACTATAGCAAGTGCTTCATAAACATTAAACACTTGCTATAGTCTTGCATTGAACCCTCAATATCTGAAATAACTGAATAAAAGAAAAAGAAAAAACTGAAGTGTTATTAATGATTGTATGTTTCTGTCTTCAGATACGTCAGTGAGCTCATCACACAGTCTACACCATGGTCAACAAATGAACGACCTTTCTGTACAGGATGTGAATTCTGAAGGTAATTAGTTACCCGGATTTGGTAAAATTGTAACATTACAAAACTAAAGGAATTAACCTTTATTATTCCTATCACAATCTATCTGTCAATTAATTTAAGTTCTGTTGATTTGATTTTTGGCCATGTTGCTAAATCATTTTGTCTGCCTTTGAAATGTGGATTCTTGTCATTTGCTAAAAAATGTATTAGTGCAATCTTTACTTTAACACTCAACATACATGCATGACTGTAGAAGTATTTTACCAATTGTGTTCTCTATGGTAAAAGCCTGTCATGATTGAAATCCCAATTTCCCTGAAAATAATATTTGTGATAAACCAGACATTCATTTTATAAAAACAAACTTCATTGCATATAATTAACATTATTGACATATATCCTGTTTATTTATAGATTATGACAAAAAGAGCACATCCAGTTTGTTGGATTCTGAGTCCACATATTTACCTGTAGAGAACGTCAAGTCAGCAAACCGACCAATGACAGCACCATCTGTGTCCATGCTCTCGGCGCCTGTCACTCAAAACATCCTCGACATCATCACAAGGGGAGAGAACCGTCCCGCCACCGCTATCGGGGATAATAAGTACGATGCTTATGATAGACGACCAATCAAACCACTCAATCAGGAAATGTATAAGGGAATATTTAAACCTGACTTTAACGTGTCGCAGCCTCAGCAGTCAGGTACTGGACCCGCTGTCGGCGCAAAGAAGAAGGTCCCGCCTACTGCACAGGCTGTGGATTACGACACAAGTCAGGATGCATCACAAATGGAGGAACTTTTGAAAAAGGAAAAACCAACAAAGGATAATGTTGAGAATATTCCCACTGAGGAGCTGAGTTCAATAAGGAATGTAGCCTTGAAGAAATCTAGAAGTAATTCACATAGATCTAAAACCGAGGACAATAAATCGGCCCGGGGGAATAATAAACGTAAAGATCGCAATGATCATAGTTCACACACCCACTCAGGAAATAAGACTTCGATACCCGTCGCGAAAAGTTCAGTGTCGCGGACTCAGTCTGAATATGTGCCAGGGCGGTATTCAACAACGCATCGCGCGGCAAAGTCAGAAAGTTCAAAGTCTCGGAATGTTAAAACAATCTCTGAGAAAGTGATTCATAATAAAAGGTTGAATGGTTTACAGACTGATAGACGGGATACACAGAATGAGAGTTTGGGGGATTCGGGTTTTATATCACGACCAAACAGTGATGCTGTATTGGTGGAAGGTATGATTATTGGACTTGAGCTCTTATGAAAGCATTAATTTATATTGGGGGGTGGGGGATGAGAAATTCTTTGTTCTTTTAAACCCATTACCAGACAATAACGACAAGTTCGTTGCAGACGACTCTAGAAAACATTGTGGAAAAGGAGAAATTGCTTGCAAAGGGTTAAAGAATTAATATCTCATTTCCTGTTATGGTATGGCTGAGTGAAGATGATGGTATTTCTGTAAAATATGCATCATATCTCAGATATATCCTTTCTTTTAATTCCTTGTTCTAGATATATGGTATACGGATATTTGCCAGCCCGGACATTTTCCCTCTTTTTGGTATAGGGAGGACATTTGCCCCCTCGCCTTAATGTAGCGGGCGGACAATTGCCCCCTTAATATTATTTTTTTAACTTGTTTAACCTGATCATATTCCGTTAGATAAAGACAGGAATATTCCTCCTAATCCCCTATAGGTGTTAAAATCGAGTCGACAAATGGAGAACACACCGACGGCACTTGGTCAATTATGCTCATCCAACCGTGAATCTTACTGAATTAAAGTTTTAACCAATTTACATATTAATTACATCTTTAATCTTATTACTGATTGTCACTCAAAGCTTACAATCCAACACAAAGGAGCCATAGGGTTTTTCAACTTGTGTCTGTAGGACAATCACAATCACATTTGATTACGAGAGAAATAATTAAACTGAAAATAAGAAAGTTAACGTCGAATCATCTTATGAACGTATACCACCGTTTCACGGGCAAATGTCCGCCCTCTTCATTACGGCGAGGGGGTAAATGTCCGCCCGATACCAAAAAGGGGGCAAATGTCCGGGGTGTTAAATGTGAGGGGGCAAATGTCAGGGATTCTGAAATATAAATACCCTATTTTCTAAGTTACATGTACAGTCACAGAAATGATTTTTTTCTTGATAATTGACTTATTTACCTTGAAATTCTTGTGACCGAATGATAGTCAGTTCATAATTATCATCTTTTTTGTCGCAATGTTTTGGAATACCCTCAGCTTTAAAGGTATTTTTCAAATGGTTTGTTAAAGGTGCTTGTTCATAGATGTGAGGAAATTAGGAAGTTTAAAATATCTTCTTTAAAACTGCACATCAGCTGTACTGTTATATGATACACACTGTAGAATAGTAATTTGAAGCAAAATTGGATTGTTAATATTCTTTAAAGCGTGTATAAAGTGAATCAGCATGTATTGTAATCAAAAAGGGTGACATTGCTTTTGAGATCAACCCCATATTAACTGTACATACTTAAATAGATTGACGCTTCTTGAATTAATTATGTTTTCAATAGCTACTTTTAATTGCATATCAAATAATAAATCGAAATACATGTATGCATTGTTTCAGGAATATTTTTTTTGTGACAAATTTTCGCTTTTTTATGTACAAACACCTTAAAACCAAAACGGTTAGCATATAATGAAAGATCTACATCAAAGACTTTCCTATTATTTAGTAAGCACATATCCAAATGATATCTTTTTATAGATGTAAGGGCAGCTACGAAGATACAGAGTTTCTGGCGGGGTTACTACACAAGAGAGTATGATGTAGATGCTGTACGTGTACGCAGGGAAATCCGAGCAAGACGAGCAGAAGATCACATTGTTGTGTTACGAACAGAACTAGATAAGTATGTTTAAGGGTATACCTAATCATTTGATTTTTCAATGAGATGTAATGAAGGTTTATAGAATGTTTGAGGTCAATGTTAAAAGCATTAGAATGGAGGAATGTTATCGTTCATTACATATTTTAGAAAAAATCCTCCAGACTTAAGAAAATTATATGCCCATAAGGAGAAATGACAAGAAATAACTCCTTTTTTTTAATTGTTTCTAACCAATATCAAAAAAAGAAATTTGCTTTTCAGACTTAATAGTTGACACCTTCTGCTTTATTATGGACACTTAACATTATGAATAAATATGTTGACTTAAATGCTTACATTTGTATTGCAGACAAAGAAAACTATATGAACAAGAAAAGCAACTGAGGACTTTACAGCTTGAAGCTATCAGGCATTTATGGAAAGAGGTATAACACATTTCTTGAGCCCTGATTGTTTTCTCTAATGAATGAGTTCTTGTTTACCTGACTAACTTTGACCCACATGCAAGGGTCCTGTGTGGACCAGTAGCTGAGGTGGTGGACTTAGAACTCAAGGGTCCCGGGTTCGAGCAACACTGACATCTCTTGTTTCGTGGGAGTGGTCTTTGGCAACTTCAGAGCCCAAGCCCAGTACTCGTGGATCCAGGAAACTGGTTAGATTACTGAAGAGTTGTTGATTTGGCGTTAAATAGCATACAAACAAATTAACCCAACTGCAGCAGAAAAGTCAGGAAACCTTTGTGACAGAAAGAAGAAATTTCTTATTATTTGTAAAAAGTTTTTGCATTTAATTTAGTTGGTTAATTAGATTTCATGTTGGGGAATGGATTACCTTAAGGCAGACCATTGTTGTAGACCTGTTAGAAAATAGATGTTGTACAGAAAATCCACAAAATGCATAACATGTGCCCATTTATAAATACGAATGTGCTTTGTCCAGTAGTGTATGTCCAGGTATTTAGTTTACATTAACTTGTTATTGATGGTTTTTGCAATGAACAAGAAATAATATGACAAATATGAACCCTAATGAAAGGTGATGCATAAGCCATTGTTTAAGTTGCGGTCTAAGATCTTAGGGGTCACAGGTTCAAGCTCCACTAGGACCTCTGGTTTTATGCGAGTGTACTTTTGCAAGACAATTCATAGCCCTAACCTTGTATTGGTGAATTCAGAAAAGCTGTAACATAACTGAAAAATGGTTGACAAAGTGTTAAGCCCATTCAAAGTAAATTAATAACGATGAATCAAATGAGTATTTGGGAACAATGTTTAAACTGTTGAAATGTTTGATTTCAGGTTCAGTCCTTGCAGAACTGGAAGAATGAAGTACTTCAGTCCCAGACGTTTATCTCACCAGAGACCAAACGAGAGCATGAGTACAACTCATACAACTCCAGTCTGGAGATACAGAATACTCTAGCGCGGGCAGAAATGTTAAACCGTATGGGTGAAAGCATGGCAACTACGACACACTCAAGCCAGTATACCATGGATGGTAGAAAACAGCAGGAGCTGGAGAAAACTTGCTCTTCATTACAGTCACAGGTTAGTCAAGAAACATGATAGAGAATAGATGGTTGGTGTCTTGAATTGGAAATCTCATCATGAATCGGATAATAATTTGAAGCTGAGCTTGATAGCGTTTCCTATTCAAAGAAACAAACCATCTATTCTATTTATTCTTTTACCTTTATGGAATCTCATAAACAAACAGAATGAAAACAAAACACAAAATAAAAGGAAACAAAACAAAGTAAACAAGCAGAGAATACTGTATACATGAACTGTCATGTGACTGCATGTTACGTAGTTAGTGCCAAATATCACAACTGCTATACTGCACCTTATTATTGGTCCCAAAATGGCATTGATGACAAGAGCCATTTGTACATGTTTTTTTTGGTAAAATATTTTGTTTTGAAACAGTTTCAAAAGGATTACCAGTACATGACAATTAAAACAGTCCTGTTTAACACTTAGCCTTATACAGGCAACTTTAGCAGCATACATTTAAAAGCATTTTGATAAAAAAAGAGTTGTTACATATTTCTGTATTACATTATAATCTCAAAACAACACCTTCTATCCAACTTTCAGGTCCCTGACTGGTTTACATGTAACAGAGCTACTTTGTTATTAAAAATAAGGCTAATATTGTTAAGATTTTATTTTTCATCAATGATTCATACTTTGTCAGAATTCTTATCACCATATAAATAATCATCTTCATATTCTGTCAATATTGAAACAGTCCAAAGTGTGTGTTTGTGATTTTATAATGGATTAATCACTTGTTTTGTCTGGTTAGGTGAGCCAGCTGCAGTCTGCACTAAACACTGTATCCAGTCTGGTGTTACAGAGTACCGGCGGGTCCATGCAGGGGCTCATGTCCCAGACCACACCCAGACCTGAGACCAGTCTGGATATCAACACCAATACAAATAAATCAGGTATGTATTAGTAGTTAATGCAGGATATTTCTTACATTTTGTAACATTGGTTTTTCACCCTTTACCAAACGCAAAATTTTTGACCGTCCCAAATTGATAGAGTTTGCAAAATGCAATGAAATTGAAAAATAATCTTCTGATGGGGCATAAAACAATTTGGGAAAAGGAGAAATTACTCATTAAGAACAATTTCTCCTTTTCCCACATTGTTTTCCAGAGTTGGCTGCAACAAACTGGTCAAATGTCGTTATTGTTTGGTAATGGGATAAGGGAACCTTCCAAATAAGTTTCTTTAAAGTCTGGTAGTTTCCTCAAAAAAATAAATGTTTCATCAGCTTTCTTGTTCCCAGTTCTGCAATTCTCATAAGTTCTTTACAAACTCAGCATGGCTTTGACCTATATAAAATTAATGAATATAAAGGTGATTGAAATGTTCTGTAGTCTTCTAACATGAGATTGGTTTACTATGAATCTTTACCAAGTTTTACCATTTGTCCCAAGTTAAAAAAGTTTAAAGACAGCTTTTCAAAATATGAATTTTATTAGATTATTAGAAAAAAACCTAAGAAAGGATAGAAATTATTTCTCATAAGAGCAATAAAAATTTTCTCAATTCAAAAATAATTTGAAATCATCTGTCATTGACCTATGATATGCTGGGTTGGTACTTTTATAGAATTATTGGTATATACTTGATGTGTCTCAATTTGATGATAACAAATAAAATAATTTCACTGCAAAAGAAGTGAAAAACAAAAATTCTTACAAAGAGTAATATCATTTTTTGTGACATTTTCATATTTTTCTATCCAATTGCTCATCATATTACACAGACACCATTTGTTGTATAATCCATAAACTAATGGTCACAATCTTTGGTTTTGAAGTGTGTGAATAATCAAAGCACAACTCCCCATCCTCATAATAAAAATTAATTTAGGCTTTTCTTTGTTAATTCAAGGTGACCTTTTTGTCCCTGATTGAGTTTTGTAGGTTTTGATTAAATAATAAGTGTAATTACAGGACGGTTTGAAAATTGCCCATGGTTTTGCTGCTTTGTGTGAAATTTAACAACAGATTTTTGTGCTATTGGGCGTAAAAATACTTAGAAATGGTCTTAGAAATGGTCACATCATACCTATATATATGTTTTAAAGTGAAAGAGTATGTATTTTTGGCAACTTCTGAACTTTTCAAAGTGTTATTACTTTCAATTTGGATTAATTTAAAGATTCACAGGGAGGAATGGGTTGAAATATTGTGGGAGTTATTTTAGCCCAGGTGGGCATTGTATGGTTTTAGAAGCTTCAAGTCTATCGTCTAGTTCTTTTATTCTTCTCTCAAAAACCTAATCCTTCCTTCATTTAGGCTCACATGTTCTTACCTACAGCAGAGAATAGAGGGTCTTGTGTGGCCCATTGGTTAAGTTGGTAGACTAAGAATTGGGGGATCCAAGCCCCACTGACACCTGGTTTCTTGGGATTGATCTTTTACAAGTCAATTCAGAGCCCTAGCCTAACACTGAGTGGATCCAGGAAAGCTGTCACATATCTGGAGAATTGTGGATACGGCGTTCAACACAATATAAACTGCAGAGATTTATGAAACCACTGTGACAAAAGGGACAATTGATTGTTACAATGTAACCGAAGAATTGTATTTTTTCTTGTTTTATATCCACTGTCTGCATGTTTATTTTTATCTAATTTGGACAAGCCTTAAAACTAAGCCTTTCGTTTCTGACACTTTATTCTGCTCTATGATGCTTGTAGGTGGTAACATAAATAACCATCATTTAAGTGACATAATAAAGGACATAAGGATAGATACATATATCTATATGTCATTGTGACAAAAGGAAAACTTGATTATCATGAGTAATTTCAGTGTTTAAGAAAACATATCTAGATCTCTTTAGGACTAATTATTTATTTAGGGGAGGATATTTAGGTATTTCAATAATTCAATCGAAGGCTTTTATGGTTTCTTCCCGTACTGTACCAGCAATAAAAGACTTAAGAAAGGGTTTTGATAAAAAGAATAACTTTACATATCTTGAATAACACAATCCTTTTGTCTAAGAAAAATAATTTCCTAGACTTCACTATAAATATTTCTATCCTTTTATTGTAGTTTGTTGATACTTCCTTATTTTGAACCAGTCAGACACTTAATTAAGTCACAAACCTAATAGTAATTTGAAATGGGTCATCACAGGAACTTTAACCCTTAGAATGCTGGGAAAATTTCTAAAAATAGATTTTTACAAACATGAATGTCTTACTACCTCTTTCATTTAACCCGCTGGCTAATTTTCATAGATCTTCTTAACCCTTAGAATGCTGGGTAATGTTCTTGAAATAGATTTATGTGTCATCTGGTTTCCAAAACCTTAAGAATCTGCTTAATTTTGATTACATAAGATATTTAAAGGAAACAAACAGGTTAGATCACAGGCAAGCTGCCAATTTACTTGGCGGCTGGCCTGGATCCAAAAGGTTTGCAAATGCATCAAGTTGGTTCCAGCACTGTTAGAGTTAAAATATCTTCTGTGATGTGTTAAGCAAACTGCATTGAATTCATATTTTATGTTCATTTTCATAACAAGTGTTGTGATAAAGGCAAAGTAAAACCATTAGTTTTGACATTTTCTATCTGAACATTTTTAATTGTAACAAGTATAACTTATGTAGAAAGTCATACAAAGTCAAACAAGGGTCACAACCATAACTTATTGTGTTTTAAAAAAGGTTTTGGTTAATTTATTGTTCTGAATTTCTGAAATAGCTAAAGATATTTATAGACAATAGTTCTTTATATCAACTTATCTGTAATTATTCAACAGAAGAAATCGAGGATATATTGGTGACGGGAGAGTTTGACGAGATCGAGATCTCGGAGTATGACTCAATATATGATAGTCACTGGGGTAAGATCCAGGCCCTCTCTCACTCTACTCTGGTGTACTGTGTATCCTATAGCATGCATTTAGTCTTTGTTGTAAAGGCATCCTATAGCATGCATTTAGTCTCTGTTGTAAAGGCATCCTATAGCTTGCATCTAGTCTCTGTTGTACTGTATCCTAAAGCATGCATTTAGTCTCAGTTGTAAGGGCATCCTATAGCATGCATCTAGTGTCTGTTGTAAGGACATCCTATAGCATGCAACTAGTCTCTGCTGTAAGGGCATCCTATAGCATGCATTTAGTCTCTGTTGTAAAGGCATCCTATAGCATGCATCTAGTCTCTGCTGTAAAGGCATCCTATAGCATGCATCTAGTCTCTGCTGCAAAGGCATCCTATAGCTTGCATATAGTCTTTGTTGTTAGCCAGTAATGGCATCCTCTAGCATGCTTTGAGTCTCTGTTGTAAGTGCATCCTATAGCATGCTTGAAGTCTTTGTTATATTGGCATCCTATAGGGTGCATCTAACCTCTGTTGGAAGTGCATCATATAGCATGTTGTTAGTCTCTGTTGTGAGGGCATTTTATGGAATGCTTCCAATTTCTGTTGTAAGTGCTTCCTATTGCATGCATCTAGTCTCTGCTGTAAGTGAAACATATAGCATGTTGTTAGTCTCTGTTGTAAGGGCATCTTATAACATAGTCTCAGCTTATCTCAGTCTTTCTCAGTCTTATGCACATCCTGTAGGAAGCTATCAGTACCTCTTGTCAGGGCATTCTTTTGCATGCTTCGTAGGGGTGAATATTAATTACTATAGTATACTTATATCATGTTAGCATGTCACCATTTTATCTTTTGTAACTGTTAAATAGTAAGCTTATAAACCACATATAGCATGCCTGAACTAATTATTTTTTCTTAGTAAAAGCAACATGAAGGTTGCATTCTAAACCCTCCTCTTTTACAGGAGTTAAGGTCCCGCATTGCCCAGTGGTTAAGTGAATAGACTTAGAACTCGGGTCCCAGGTTCAAACCCCACCAACCCCCATGGTATTGTGGGGGTGACCTTCTTAAATCTGTCATAAGTGCAAAATTATATAAGAAGGAAATGATGAAGAATTTATTGTGGTAAATCTGCAAATGTTCTAAGTTGCAATTTTCCTTCGTCACAACAATTTTCTTTTTGGTTTATTTTACATGAGAATGTCATTTGCCAGACTCATGGATTTTACTTTTTATAATTCATTGAATTTGACTTGGTCTTCATTTCTATAGTTCACAGAGTCTTTAAGTTACAGTGCCCTATAGATTGCTCCAGCATTGTGCTGTATATCTTAATACTGAAATTGTTAGATTGAATACTGTTGTCATTTGAAACAGCATATTCCAAAAGCCTTCATAATGATAACATATTTAAAAGCATAGGAACAAAGTGCTGATGATGGTAATTTTATATAAAAAGATGTGGTAGATAAACAATAAAAGCAAAGGGATTTCAATATGAAGACTTTCATATTTCTTCTTGTTAAGGTTCTTGTTCACAGAAGGTAAAAATTGAGAGAGTCAAATTAAAATTGAAACAATAGAGTTTTTGAAGTGTCTTTTGATATACAATTAAAAGCAGCTATTGAAAGCATTACTAATAACGTCAATTTATCTGAGTATGTACAGTCTTTAAGCTGTAGATCTCAAAAGCGATGACGCTTCCTGATTGAATTAGTTAAGCTTTCAATAGCTATGTTTGATTTTATACCAAACAACAATACAAAATCTGTATTTATTCAACAACATTTTTTTACACTTCAAATGTTCTCTTCTGTGAACAAGCACTTTTATGAAAATTTCCAAAAGAAGTTTTGTCTGTGTCTTACTGAATGTACCTGAATATGCCTTGGTATGGAAGGTTTGGGGAAATTGGAAAGAAGCTCAAAAAGTAAACATGCAACATATTATATGTTATACTTATTTAAACTCATGTAGAGGGTGATGGATAATATATTGTGTAGAATAGTTATTCACTTATGTTTGTGTAATCATACTTATCCTTTCTATACTTGACATTGTATGCTTCTAAAATTCAATTTGTTGTATTAAAAGCTCATAAACAAATTCTTATTTTGCCAATTGCTATTATGTATTTTAGTCTGCTAAAATGTCTTAATTTTTTACGTGGAGCAAATACCTGTATTATTTTAATGCTGAAATGGGATGTTGCTCATTTGGGTAGCTAATGACCTTTATCTGAAAGGCATTGTTATTTTGGTTGAAAATTTACAATTACAATAAACAATTTTTCCACCTAATCAGATTTTGTTTTTCTTAACAAAAAAGCAAACTGTTGATATTGACTATTACCAGCTGCAAATTTGCTCAAGATAAAAGTGAAATGCAATAACAAGGTTGATATCAGTTATTAAAACGTCACATATTAATCAATAGACAAATAGGCACTTGACCAATAAATATTCAAATTATTATGACAAAAATGATGCTTTACTAATAAAATGAGATTTTTTTTTTTCTTCACAATGATTTCAAATGTATCTTGGCTTAACCAGTTCTCACATTAGGGAATATCACACTGATTCCAATTGGAAACAACAGTAGAAAATAAATAATACATGTAGTATGGAAAAAACAAGAATCTATAACACAAAGTAGTCAAATATTCTCTTTATACATGGAACCAATCTGAACTCATTGGTTTTATCCAATGAAAACACCTCTAAAGTAATATAGAAACCACGATATTGTTTCTTGAAAGACTTCATTGATTGTACTTTCATTTTCAAATATATATCTTAGTAGTCATTCAATTTGATTAAAGAAACAGATATATATCACAACTTTCTCTATCATTTATGAGTTAACGATCAAAAATTATGATTTAAAAGGATGTTCAACATCTCCATATACTTTGAACTACTCAATGTGGACGCTTGTAGGAAATGCGTTATAAGCCGGGGACGATTTTCCTGAATAATTGTAACCATACACTTATGTACAAAGTCTTTTTCTCAGCTCTGGGAAATACCCAAGTAGTTACAATTAACATGGAACTAGACATGATTTTCATGTGAACTCTACTACTCTTCTTTATTGCATGATTTCAAAACTCTTTCTGTTTCACCTGCATGAGTGATAGCTTGGATCTCCCTTCCCAGATTGTTATTTTCCTTTCTATGTTTGTCAATTTTTTGCATATATTTACTTTTTAAGCTCACCAGAGCATACTGTTTTCAAGATGAGCTTTTGCGATCAAGTAATTTCTCAACATCATATGTCAACAATTGATTGTAACCTCTCTAGAGAAGATGTTTTGTGTGATTTATCTTCATCATAAATGTTGGTTAGAATGATCATATCAGTAATTTCTTGACCAAGTTTAAAACTGGATAAAGAGGGATCAAATTGTAGGTCACTAAATCTTTTTTTTTTTTTTTAAAGAAAACAACCTTAACCCTTTCCCAAACAATAACGACGTTTGACTTCTTTGTTGCTGACGACTTTAGAAAACATTTTGGGAAAAGGAGAAATTGCTCATAAAGAGCAATTTCTCCTTGTCCCACAAGGTTTTCTGCTCTATCTGAAGAATAATTTTCAATTTCATCACATTTTGAATTGTCATCTGCAAACTCTTTCAATTTGGGACAGTCCAAAATTTGTTGTTTGGGAAAGGGTTAAAGTAATTTTTCCTAGAGGCTATAACTATCAATCTTCATGGAACTTTTCAAAATGTTGGTCTCCATATAATCTTGCCCAAGTTTTAAATTGAGTCATTTGGGGTATTGAGCTTATAATGTCTTTTTTGATAATATTTTGAAAATTTATGTACAGTACCTTTCTTAGGTTACTCTTGACAAGTGTTTAGAATATAAGTATTCATGAAATTTTTGCCTCGCTCAAAACTGGGTCATGTGTGGGGTCAAATATGAGTCTATAGGTCAAAGTATTGAAAGTTTTAGTTAAAACACTGCACATTTCATTTATAAGCTAATCTTTATGAAAATAGGCTGTAAATGATGGTAAATGATTAAAGTTGAATATTTAACGCAATTGATGACTCTCTGTGATGGTGGTGGATTAGTTGGCATTGGAGTTTCGGGACAGGTCACTTTGAGTTCAATCCCTGTAAGTGGTTTAATTATTTCGTTGTGGTGTGTCCTTGGGCAAGAGGCTTTCCTGGGCAAGAACTGATTGATTTGCAGTTACCATGAATAAGTGATCTGTTCTCATGATACTACTGAAAAAATGTTAAAAATAATGTTAAAAATCCATTCAAGTTAAAAAAAACAAAAAGAAAAACATAATGACTCTCTTTCCTTTGATTGCAGGGACGGTTCCCCACTCACTGTCTCCATATCCATCAGAAGAGGAAGAAACCTACTTCAAGACGGTTCCCCACCCAGGCTTTCCTACCCCACCCAAAGGATTGAGGCTGGAAAACAGGGGCAAAAACGCTTTAGTTTTACGCTGGCAGCCCTCGAAAGTGCTGAATGGAGAAGGAAAAGAGATGAATAAACCTTTACTAGGTAAAAGTTTGATTGATTATATCATATATCATGATTGATATGCAGAGGTCAATTTAGAACCCTATATTGTGGGAAAATTTTAATCATTATAGTGTTGGTACCAACTTCATGCTTATGCAAACAGGTAAGATCACAGACCAGCTGCCAATTTTCTTGGCAGCTGGCCTGTAATCTAACTTGTTAGCTACCCTGAGTATCTTTCCTCATCAAAATTAAGCAGATATTTATGGTTTTGAAAAGAGACAAAACAGACATCTATCTTTTGAAAATTACCCAACATTCTAGGGTAATTGTTTGCATGAGCTCTCAAAAGATATATTGTGCTTAACGATGTTCTGTTTTGGAAGACTTCATGTGAATAACCTTTTAGGGCACCGTTTATAAATATTTGATATTTTTTCGGAAACAAGCTTAAAAAACAACAACCAAGAATGATATAAAAAGCATGCTTTGTTAAGCTTAATTAAACTACAGGGGTATGAGTTGTTGTAACAATTGCATGATGTTGATTCTGTCTGCCTGATTTATGATTTTACAATGTTCAGCTCGGAAATAACTGGCACAAGTACAATAAATAAATACAGAATACAGACAATTTATTTGTAAATGAATCTTTTATCCAATGCTGATATTTTTATTAGGGTATTAAGCTTTTTTAGAGTCATAACAAAAATAGTCATTGCTGCACAATATTCGTCCTAGCCATAGACTGTTTTCCAAATTGGCATTGTTGTTTATTGTTTTCAATACACATCGTTATATTATAGTCCATATTGTTTGCCCATTCAGAGATTTGAAATAGGGATCTAAAGATGAGGTTTAAGGGAGGATACCCATAACCGTCAGATTACTCCTGTCATTCATGGTATACATTGGTCTGAGCCGAAGCTATTTGTAATGGACCGAATAGTTCCAGGCCCAACCGGTGTATGCTCAGAGCGACAGAATTAATCAGACGAAAGAAAATGTTTTAAAAAGGCGGATTATGGTTATTCTACCTTAAAGCAGTCTGAGTTGAACTCGTATCAACTAATAAATAAGAATCAATGCATTGAGAAATGAGTCTGACCAAAGAAGAAAGAAATGCACCAATACTGTCAAAAAAAGCTAGTTACATGTTGGTTGCTGTGTATTCCTTGATAAGAGATTATATAACATTTTTATTTTCAGGGTACCGAGTATTTGTTAATGATAAACCAAAAGCCATGATAGCTGCAACCAAACAGAAGGCGTTGATAGAGGGGCTAGATCCTACTCTTACATATAAGTGAGTTATTGTCCATTCTCTCAATATTAGATGTAATGCCTTTACTAAAAAAAAAAGTTAATTGGCTGTAACCTACTCTAACATACAAATGAGTTCACTTCTTTCATTTCTCTTATATTTATGAAAGCAGATTTTAGGGGTCCTGCATGGCCAAGTGATTGAGTTGGCGGTCTTAAAACTTTCGGGTCCCAGGTTGGAGCCTCATGGACACCTCTGTTTTGTGGGAGTGACCTTTTGCAAGTCATTTCAGAGCCCTAGCCTAGTACTGGTGGATCCAGGAAAGCTGTTACATAACTGAAAAATCACTATTATGGCGTTAAACACCATACAAACAAATAAGATTTTGAAAGAGGGAATACATCCTTGATTACTTCTACTGTCTCATTACTTGCATCTTTTTGGATTTTAAAGACGTGCTGCAGAAAACTTTCATAGGAAAAGGTTAAATTGCTTTAATGATGCAATTTTTTCTTTTTCAGATATTTTCTGTTACTTTAGATATATATTTATTATGTCAATTTTGTCTGTAGATATTTTTTTTAAGTTTGGGATAAAAGAAAATATCTCAGTCAAGTAAAGGGTTATCTGGTATTTTGCCAAGTTTATGCAAAGGTGTGTCGCATACCATTGTTATATATATGAGGTAGATTATTGACAAGTCATTTAGTACCATTAGAAGTTTTTTCAATAAGACTATTTTTGTCTGAATATACATGTACCTGGATCTAAGTTTAGAAAGACATGGAGTCAATCTAGGGTACAGCTTTGCTAAACATTTGCCCAAGTTCAAACCAATACTCCCTCTTATTTCAATATTGGGGTAAGTAATGTTGCAAAGTAACACTACATTGGAATCGTCTCTCAGAGACGCTTCCAACGCTGTGCCACATTGCAACATGGTGCTTTCATTTAGGGAATGTTTATTAGTTTTGACTTGCGCTAATATTTTTCTTAAGTCATTTAGTGAAACGGTACCCTGGTCTCCAATGTGTGCCCTCTATTATTATTTGCATCCCTTTCTAACTGAAGTTTCTATGCTGCTTTAACCAAATAGATTTCTTCTTAGATAAGCTTATGTCTCATGCTATGATGCAATGTCAAGTTGGGCAACGGTGGTGCAGAGGTAAAGTGTTGGCCTCTTGTACCAAGAGTCTCAGATTCTATCCTCATTAGGCAAGGTGAAAATTGCCAGGACCAGCCCTCAATTTGGCGCAAGTACTGGTTTAGTATCTAGGAAGCAGTCATCGAGAGTGAATTGAATGACCTTCAACCTTCCTTCCCAATCAGTTTGAATAAATAAGTTTAAACTAAGGTCAAGATGTTACATACAGCAATCTACTCTTTCTTCCTCTTCTGCCAACAATGAATTATTTCACATGCAATTTCATTTTTAATGTGTTGTTTCAAAAGTTTTCTGCTGCTTAAGTATCAAATTTAGACCCTATGAAGTAGGAAATTAGTTGTTTACTTCAAGTTTGTTGCAATTAGAAATGATTTTGTGCGGTCATTCTACTTCCAGAATATATGTGAAAGCTGTGTCGGATCTTGGGGAGTCTAATACGTCGGATGTTGTAATGGCCGCATTATCTAAAGGTAGCAGACGACGGTCCTCAAGCAGTGACAGTAATCGATCTTACGACAGTGATAGAGAGTCCACCAGTAGTGAACTTAGAACGCCTCATCGAAAAGATTCTCGTAAAAACCGCAAAACCAAATCTCCTCACCCGAGTAAGAGTGAGAAAATGGACAGGAAAGAAAGTAGTCTGCAGGACAGTGGGGCAATGGAACGACCCCCGTCGAAACTAGAGTTAGAGGCCGAGGGCATTATGACACAACCAAAGTTACACACCCATCGTAGAACCCGGAGTAAAGACTATCAGAACAAACTGAATGAGGATATGTCCAATCTGAAGCCAAAACAAACTCCCAGCAGTCCGACTCAGAGAGCACAGAAACTTTCATCTCAAGAGTCCCAAGGATTTAGCTTTGATGAGCGAAATAAACATGAAAATATATCAGACTCGCAGCAAAATCTGTCCTCTACATTTACTATTGACAGCCAGAGTTCACTGTTAGTTGCAATGAGTAAGAATTTGGACCCTGATGTGAGTGATTCCAAGGACAGTGGGAAAGGTCATCGACGGAGGAGGAGCAAGGATTATAAGACGGAGCAGAGAGGAGATGTGTCCGATAGTTCCTCGTCGGTGTCGAGCGTCGCCATCATGATGGGCGACAGGAGTCAAAGTGGGCGTGACAGTCCCTCGGTCAGGGGACGGGAGGATCCAGACTCGGGATCGTTCAATCGCGGAGATTCTCGCCGGGGTAGTAACGTAAAGATCAGCCCTACAGCAGGAAGTCAGGGCGTCCCTGTGATTGATGGTAGGCGTCGCCATGGTTCCGGTAGTAGGCCTTCAAGCCCCGCCCACAGTGACATATCAGAGACACGTACCTCCACCCAGACCGGGGACAGACGCCGGATGCCGATTGCGGATCTCCTGGAGCAGAGATTCTCTGGTCGAGTCAGTCAGAGTGCCGGCAGTGCTGCCTCCTCGACCACCACACTAACACAGAGCCAGGCTGATGCTTCAAGTGCGAGCGATCTCCCGCCACCTATACCCCGACGGGAAGGTAAATACTCAAGTCTTGAAAATCTCTCGTCTCGGGCATCCCAGGATTGTAATAGAAGTCCCACAGACAGATACTCGCCAACAAGTTCAGAACGCAAGAGGACGAGTTCCACGTGTTCGGAGAGTGATATTGTGACGGGCGGATCACCGGCTGCTAGGCAACTGGACATGGACAAGAAAAACACAAACTCAAATAGTGGGGGAATAGTAGCCAAGTTGTTACAAAAACTACAGACCTTTTCTAAAGCACAGGAGGACTCGTTGAAAGTGAATAAGATAAAGAGGAAGTCTGGTGACCCTGAGGATATGCCACGGAAAGCTAGCGGAGACAGCGACTGTAGTGATGTGGTTGCCCCGGCGCCGGTGCATAGCGACAGCTCTGGCGCTCATTCCGACGACAGCCAACAAGTGAAACGACCAAGTCACAGAACCCATAGAAGGTATTTGATAAGAAACCATCAGTTTTTAATAGATTTTAAGCCATTTCCTTTTTGCTTATCATTGTATTGAATGGTAAACACCTGCAGGCGAGTCTTAACCCTTTACTATTCTAACAGTTTTGCTTCAAGCAACTTAAATACCATTTGTCAAAGTATAAAAAAAGATATTCATGGAAAAAAAATCAACTAAATGATCTTGACAAATTTTCTTGATGATCATGTTTACAAAAGATATTTGCTTTACTTAACATCTTTTTTTATTAGTTCAACAATGAAGAAAATAAAGCAGAGACAAAAATGTTAGCAATGAAAATGAGCATCTTATTCAGTGCTCTGGTTTATAGAAAAAAGATATTGAATTATTCACCGTTACTATCTACATAAGCTTTTATATGGAATCATTTGGCATAATTTGATAAGCATATAAGAAAGCTCACTTTTACTTGAAATAAAGTAATAATTAAAGACTTTCATGAGTTTAAGTTAAGTGTAAACTTCTTTATTTTTCATCAATTATGAAACAAGTTTAACTATTAAACAATCTACATTCTGTTTTCTGAATACATTACCAGTACAAAATTTCAAATATGGATTGACGAAAATTATAAGTTCAACCCTGCAGGATACCAGCCAATGACTCTTTTGACCTGAAGCTGGCACTCGATCCTAGAGTCACTGTTCTTAAACTTTCTTAACTCTTAGAATGCTGGGTAATTTTCTAAAAATAAATTTTTGTGTCATCTGCTTTCCAAAACCATAAATATCGGTCTCATTTTGATGAGGAAAGATATTTCAGAGTAGCAAACAAGTTAGATCACAGGCCAGCCCCCAATTTACTTGGTGGCTGGCCTGGATCTAACCTGTTTGCATAAGCATGAAGTCAGATCCAGCACTATAGCAGTTAACAAATGCCAGTTTTCGACAAAGTATAATACTGGCATAATGTGATTTAGTTTGTTCAAAATAAGTCTATCAGCTCTGTCATATGTTTATGCATTTTATTTTACAGTATATCAGCATTGAGTAAGCATCTGAGTTTGCTATCCTTGCATAGACTGGACAAGTTTTAACTATAAGATGGAGGGGAGGAATTAATTTTGTTTTAAATGTGAAAATAAAAACTCAAATAATGTGGTAATTAAGGCACTGTGTGTGATGCAACTTTGGCTTGGGTGTGGAATTCATTTTATGTCAATTAATTGTCATAAACCAATTTTGAGTTTTCTAAGACCAGCAGCAAACCTTATATCTGTTAAAGCATACAACATTTTTTTTTACAGATTGTGCTAAAAATAGAGATTGGCTCGGATCAAATTGTCCTTAGTGGTGCACTATTTACACTGTTTTCTATCTATAGAGTTTTGTAATAAAAAGAAAAGAGAATTATTTCGATAGCTATGGATATTGTGTACTCTTTCTTTTTTTCATAAGTAAGATACTTCTAACATGGTGCCAGTAATGTTATATTGAATATTACTGAAAAGTGCTAGAGTTCTTATTTCTAATTGTCAATTTGAAGTGATTTGCAGTTTTCAAGAGTGAGGGGAAGTGTGTGTTTGTTTGGTTTTGGGTTGTATGGTTATTGACTTGTCACATGCTACTTGTAAAGCCAGTATCATAATTCCTTGATACAGTTAACTCTTTCATAAATCAATACCTACTATCCAGGGTTCAATGAAAGACTATAGTAAGTGCTTCATGTTTATGAAGCACTTACTATAGTCTTGCATTGAACGCTTGCTATGGGGTATATGATTGGTTGAATGGGAATGAGGTGTTCTTCCAATTTGTGTTGTTTTGAAATGCCACTTTGTCATATTTCAATTTCATATCCATTAAACAGACTTTACTATGTCTTGAACTTTTTTGTTGTTATCATGTAATGCCATCTTGACCAATCAAGAGTGTCAAGAAAATGCTTTGGAGATATATGTCTTTTTGGATAAAAGTAAAGAGCTCATTCTGGGCTATAATCATACAAGCTCCTTGGAGAACCTACCAGTACTAAATTAGGCAATATATTGATATGTTGTGCCTAAAGGTGCCCCATAATGATAATAAGTGGCTGCCATCTTGAATCAAACCTCGGTTGTTTGATCCCAGGTCCAAGATGCTAAACACTACAACTGTAAATGTTGCTGACCCTATAACTTTGGTGAAAGGTATTTTTTGTGAGATGCATCTTTAAACACTAGGCACTTCTTAGTAGAGTTCTTATTTCATGAATGTGGGATGACCATTATTTTTTAGCACATCCCCTTGATAGATGTTTCCTCAAACTCTGATTTAACAAGATACTATAAGCATTCTTTAAAGAAAGAGGGATTTAATTCAACAATATTTATCTAGATTCATGCTATAAGCAACTATTTGTTAATCACCAATATTTGTACATGATAAAAGGAACTCAGAATTAAACATGTCAGCCTCCACACTAGACTTATTATTTACAAGCTGGGATTCGGAGTTAGGATTATTTGGAATGAATGGCTATATATATCTACCCCCAAAGTTTCCTAACTACAAATTTCTGTGCAGCTGGGTAGAACTTTTTGCTTCCTATATGGGATTTTTCAGAATTAATTGATTGTCATAGAACAATTTAGCCTTCAGGATCGAGGACAGAACTTTGAGATGTTTCTTTGGGGTTTTCAAGAGAGGTAGTTTCCTGTTGACTTATGGAACACCAATGGTTCAATACCCTGTAAAACCAATGACAAAAATTGAATAATCTTTATTTCTAATGCATGTTTTTTTCTATTTCCATAGCCATATGAAGGTCAACAAATGGAGATAAATCAAGCAGTAAATGATACACAATACGTTAATAGGAGGAATTGATGATAATGTAATAAATGATCTTTATTTTTGTTTTCAGGACGTCATCTGATCACCGAGGAATTCTTGTAAAATTGACAGACCAGCGCCCCCCTTCACCTTCACACAAATCTGACCACAGTCCAGTTATCCGAGATTCATCCAAAACCTCCTCCTCCTCCAACAACATTAAACGTCACGCATCATTTCATGGTATTCTCCCGTCCAAAAAGGAGGACTTGGTCCGCAGTGGATCAACAGTAAGTTTGTTTTTTAATTATATACATAAAAGCTTGTAAAGTCATAAAACACTTCTTTCATATGTATATGTTGATCTGTTTAATTGGCCGAGGGCCCAGGTACTTGAAAAATAAATTGAGTCCTCTAGATAAGAAAGTGTAGTTTGGTCTATGGCACACAGTATTTCAAAGATATAATGACAAATCCTATTATGTTGGAACATTAAGAATTTTCTCCCCAAAGAGTACCCACATCAAACGGTGTAGAGATGAAATTGGGAAGTAAGATAGAGAAATAAGTCTTATTTGGGTGTCTTAATGTGACATTAAGGAAGAAATTGATTATAGTGCAAATTCTCATCTAATGCCCCAAGGATTTACCTGCAGAGACTTTACTTTTTGCCACACATCAGTTCAAGCTATTTTCCTATCCAAAAAGGAAGAATAATTCCCCAGTTGGTCAAAAACAAGATACTATAAGTTTTTACATATTTTTGCATTGTTTTGTCAAAAGGTACTTTAACCCATCTTGGGTTTTTGTTTTGAGACTTGTAATGACAGAGTATTCCTTGACATCCCCACCCCCACACCCCCACCCCCCACCCCCCACCACCACCAACTTATATAGTATATGACCCCAGAAAACAACTTAGTGGTAATAAAAACAACTTCTTACAGCAATTGACAAGTATTTAATGATTGAATTGCCTTTTAGTCCACAGTAGGTAAGATAATAAGATCCTGGGTACCGTTTTACTAAACAACTTGGGGAAAATATTTGTGTAAGTCATAACTGATAAACATGGATAGTATCTTAAATGAAAGTACAATATTGCAATGTGTCATTTCATTGGAAGCATCTAGTAGAGAAGATATCAATGGTATGTAACTTTGCAATATTAGTTTGCCCGATATTGCAATAAAACAGAATGTTGTTTTTGAACTTGCGCAAACTTTTAGCATAAAATGTTTAGTAAAACAGTACCCTGAAGCATGGAGATTTATTGTAGAGCAACTCAAAGGTTTGATTCAATACTTTAGTAAGTGCTTCATGTTTGTGAAGCACTTACTACAGTCTTGCATTGAACCCTCAAAATTAGTTGTATTGATACCTTTAATAGAACAAATTAAGGGGCAACTAATTACATGTTTAATATTGTTTTCTTTTTCAGGAAAATCTAAATGAAAAAGGCACTTCATCAAATAAACAACAAAATATAGTAAGTAGATTTATAACTGGTCAAATTAATCTCATGGAAGCAAGCAATATATTGAAAGTATTATGAATAAGGCTGTGGTTGATCGTTTTTATCGCTGTTTATTTTATAAGTGGCAAAAGGTTTTCTGTATTGTTTCAAAGCGTTGTGACAAAATTGGAATTTGCATATTGTGAACAAACTTCAAATATTTTTTCAATAATTTTTCATTTCCATACAAACAATTGATTTCAATTTAGCACCATTATTGCAGAAGTCTTTTGAAATGTCTGTGATAAAAGGATAAAGTGCTCCTAGCAAACAGTTATCCTTTGGTCGACATGGTTTCTACCCAATAGTATAAAGAAAAGATGATTTTCTTTGTTTCTTCTTTTTCGTAAGCTGTTGCTTTTAATTTCAACCAGTGAAGAAATTCTCAGATGGAGAAATGGATTACAGTTTCATTTTTAGCTCTTCTTTTGAAGCATTTAACAGAATTTAACAGAATGTTTAATGTAATTATTTTATAGGCAATTTCGTAGTTCCTCTTGATAAATATGTTATTGATAGCCAGAAAACATATCACATCCTGTTTCCAAATGTAATTTTAGTGTTTTATTTAGTTCATCTTTAAGTTGTTGCATGAGTTACGTTTGATTTTACTTTGATTCCAATAGTACTTGTGTTTTATGGAAAATTTTAAGAAAATACTCTTTAATTTCAAAGAGAATAGATACCAACATTATTTTGTTTTTGAAATGCATTATACTTGTATATACATGGACTCTGTTAATGCAAACAATGCTAAATCTATCAATATATAATTTAAAACAGGTACAGTAAATAGGTAACAATAGATTGTTGCTTACTTTGCATCATTTGATTGGCTGATTAATGCAGTGTATGCTAATGATAATAATAGTTTATAGTACATGTATCTAAGTTAACTCTTTACCACCTACAGACGACAAATTATTACTTGAAACAGATGACTTTTGAAAAGCTTTGTAAACATATGAAAAACCTTTCAGTTCTGTTGTAGGGATACATGAATAGATTGAAAAAGCATTATGGCAAAAGGAGAAATTGCTTGTCACCATTTCTCCTATTGCCACAATGCTTTTTGAAAGTCATCTGCTGAAAGATGCAAAATGTGACTTTAGATGGTAATGACATTGTGTTAAGTCAATTTTATTTCAGCCATCGAAACATTTGTACATACAGCTACAAAGATTTATTGTAGATATTTATTCTATACTTCATACCTACATGTATTCATTTGGTTCTGGTGGTATATGATAACCCATTACATTTGTATCATTTATAACGGCCTTATATCTAACACTAGGCAGAGAAATTGCAGTTGAAGACTGATGTTTTGGACATGCGGGTCCGTCGACTGCGATTTTTCTGACATGTTTCATATACCGACAGAACAAGAAAGTTGATTGTCAACTCATGCAGGGTACACAATGTGGCTATCAATGGCAAAAGTTGGTAAAAAAAATACCTGTTATGTCATAGGGGCGGCCATCTTGATCTGACATAAGGTCGTAAACATTAATCATGTGACTCCCCTGCCTGAGGATTATTCTGCTGTTAGGCACATAATAAATCGAGGGTTGAACGCAAGACTATAGTAAGTGCTTCACAAACGTGAAGCACTTACTATAGTATTGCGCTGAACCCTTGAAATGTTCTCTGCATTTTGAAAACTGTTTATAATTAATCTGTTGAATTTTGCTTTCAACATGTCTGTGTGCTAGTTTTTAACTACCAAAATGGTTTTTTTTTGCTTGAAAATTTTAGCTTGAGTGTCTAGTACTTTATATCTTATTGATTTCAAGATCAATTTGGCAGCTACAAATTTAAAGTTTTTTCTTCTTCTTCATAACACCCTTTTTATCAGCTTAAGAAAAAATGGTATAGAAAAATCATGTTTCAAAAAGAAAAATGTTTCTGCCTCAATGCCTTTCATTGTTCTTATTGAATTTGCATATTAAAGGACTGCTAAATACATGTATGATAAACCGGACTTTGAGAAATAACTGAAGTACTGTATTGCAACTTGAGATGTGAAATTAAAAGCTTAAGAGTTTTACGCAAAGTTTAGCAGGTTTTGCTTGTCGGTAGTGAAACCACCTCTTGTGAAAAATATATGAGCATGCAGCATGTAATTTCACATGGAAAAGAAATTAATCCCTTACTGTATAATATCTCACTTTCCACATCTGCTGCAGACGTCTTTAGAATCTACTGTGACTACAGCCTAGGTTGCTCCAAATAAGCATTTTTTCCTTTGTCACAGTGGTTTCTATGGGTTCGTTACCATTTTTACTAGTCTGCTGTTGCTTTGAACTTGAACCATTCACAGTTTTTGTATTGTTGGAAAGGCTCAAACATTGCAAGAATTTGGTAATGTATCTAAACATGTATTGATTGAACACTGATAGATGACTGGTTTTGACTTATATACAATTGTTTTGTTTTTGAAACAGTTTTGGATGTATAAGGTATATATTTGCATTCTCTTTTATGCTCAGACTTTGGAAGTTTGGTGCATAAATGTTTTTGATTGTCTCTCTGTACACTTATTTGATCAATAGCTGTTTCAAACTTAGTCTTAATTGATTGATATATTTTGATATGTCAACTAACTTAAGTATGGACAAATAATACCCAAATTACCATATTTCTTAGATACTTGCTTATTTGGCATAGGATGAATGGCTTGTATAATTTGTTTTTTATGGGATGACCATGTTTGTTTTCTTGTTAAACACAAACAAATTTTATACCATTTATATAGCCAATTTTTATACCATAAAATATCCCCTTGAAACATGGAATATTCTGTAATGATTTGTCATATGAGTTTTTCTTGGAGCCATTGAAAATAAAATCTTGATGGAACAGAAGACATGATAAGAGAAGTGAAATTCCATGTTAACTTTTCACTCAATATTTTTAGTACTCCTTGTTGAAGTCTCATCATGGCAATTCTAATGTTAATTCTCAGCATTTATTGAAGTGTTTGAAATGCTGCATAAGTTTGTCAATGGTTTTCAACTCAATCCAATCACAGTTTATTGGATTTTTAGATAGGTTCAAACTTTCCCCTATAATGTTTTCTAAGGTTCAGTGGTTAAAGTAGAAAGATGTCAGTGGTTTTTTCACATAGCTTGCTCACTTGAAGTTTTCTATATACTCACACTTTTTGGATTGGTAACCTTTTTCATCCTATGGATTTCACAATTTTTTGTAGATGTTCCATTGAATCGTTCTTCACTTGCATCTACAGTGACCTTTATTTACAAATTAACTTCAAATTTGAAACTTGTCATCTTAGGTGTTAGGTTATTGCTATTGTCAGCAGTTTAAACCAGTTAAGCAGTCAACATTAAAACAAATTTCAAATCTGGCATGCAATAAAAATGAAAGCTGAGCTTGTTAAACTAATTATAGAAATTCTAGAACATTGTTACAGAGGGAGAATTTACTCATTGTGAGCAAATTTTTATTTGTAGCAATGCTATAAAACATCAACCATTGGCATGTTAAGCCTTTGTATAAGAAAAAGAAAAGTCACCTACTGTTATAGGATTAACCACTTTCCCTCAAACCTATGCATTTTAACCCTTTCCCAAACAACAAATTTTCGACAGTCCCAAATTGAAAGAGTTTGCAGACGACATTTCAAAATGTAATGGAATTGAACAATATTCTTCAGAAAGAGCAGAAAACCTTGTGGGAAAAGGAAAAATTGCTCATTACGAGCAATTTCTCCTTTTCCCACAACGTTTTCTAAAGTGGTCTGCAACAAAGTCGTCAAATGTCGTTATTGTTTGGGAAAGGGTTAAGGTAAAATACCCATAATCTGCCATTTTGAAACTGATTCTTTTTTTCAAAGTACTACAGTCTTTCTGGGTAAACACTGGTTGAGGTCGGAACTATTCGTTTAAAGTGAATATTTTCATCACAAACAGATGTATACAGAGAACTATCGTAGTAATCCAATGTATGAATGAATTTCAAAATGGTAGATTATGGATTTTCTTCTTTAATGCAATTGTAGCAAATGTCTTAAGACAAAATTGAGATCAATAGAGAAATTGCTCATGGAAAGCTCTTTCTCCTGTCATCACACTGCTTTCTTCCCAATCAAAAGTGAAGTAATTTCTATACTTCATTATTGTTGCCTGCTGTTCCTTTCAATTTAAGCCAGTCACACAGTCACATGTCAAGGGTTAAATGCAAGACTACAGTAAGTGTGTGGCTCAGTGATTATGGTGGTGAACTTAGAACAAACTCAGGTTCGAGCCCCACCAACTGCTCTGGTTTCTTGGAAGTTGCCTTTGGCAAGTCACTTCAGGGCCATAGCCTAGTACTGGTGGATCCAGGAAAGCTGAAAGAGTCACAGACTTGGCATTTATCCTACCCAAATGGTAAGCTGTAAATATGAGTCATTCACAAATGTGAAGCACTTACTATATACATTGAAATCTCAATATCATGGAATCATTTGAATAACTGCAGTAGAATAAGGTGTACAATTAGAATGGATTAGCATGCTAACATAGAGTTGGAGTTCTGTGAGAATGCAACATACTGGTATATTGTTCAACAGACTTAACTTGAGACTAATTTACTTTCGCGAGACCTTTTTGGTGCTTCCATATGGGCCATGGTTCCGGGCCATGGTTCCATACGGGCCATGGTTCCATACAGGCCATTTGTTCAACATAAACACATGTTGTTACAACTGCTATTTAATGAACAAAAATCTGATCTTTATCAAACGACATTACCCAAACAAAAGGTCATAGCATACAGATTCTCCCAAGTAATATCCAGTTATGTTTGTTGAACAATAGTAGTGTTTGATTAGTCTGAAGTGGTATGGAAATTGTTAACTCCTTCTTTTATACAAAAACCAGATACTTTAAAAGTCTTTACACAAAGAATATTAGAAAACATGGTGATAAAAGTTGACATTTCTCATTCTGTGTAACATCCTTTTTCAGAATTATTTTTCCTCTTTTTCTTATTCAAATAGTTTAAAGTTGTCTTTCTCTGATCAGAAGACAATATATTAACTTGAAAGCTGTCTGACAAAAAAGATTTGCTACTTTCACAATGACTTCAATATTTCCTCAGTAATTATTCAGCATCTCATTGATATGTTTTCTGGTGTTCATATATTGTTGCTTAGAAAAATGTGTACACATTAAATCTGCTGCTACTTACAAGTAATGAGTTTAGAGTTATGTTATATGACATGTTTGTTACCTAGCTAAAGGTGATTAGATTTAACACAGTTCAGACTGGTTATTCTGGGATGCATTCTTTTGCTATTCTTGCCGGGCTAACAACCTTTTTTGCTTTTGTAAATAAAAGTTATAGAGTAAACTGCTTTTGAAAATTATGATTTAACTCTGTTTGTTTAGGTCCCTTCTTAGAATATGCCTTTGAATTAGGTCTTTACATTCTCTGGATGTAAGACAATTATCCACCGGAAAATTTCCCATGTGGATACATACCCACTATTTGATATAAAACTTATTAAAATTATTTTTTGTTTCATTTGTTTGGCTATTGCAATATAAATATATATTCAAGTGTAAATTGAAGAAATTGGTTTGAAAATATATTTTTGATACATTTTTAATTCAAATTCTTGAGAGAAAAAAAAGTTTAATGACCATTTCATTTTATCAATGGGGAATTGTCCAATGGGCAATGGAGAATTGTCCAGTGGGGAGTTATCCTGTGAATAATTGTCCTGGTGGCGAGAATTATCCTAGTGGTGAATTGTCTATACCCGATTTCTCATAGCAGATCCTAAATATGATTTGAGGGTGAGACCTTTTTGTTGACAAGGAAAACTTAAACAGATGGTAAAGAAGTTATAATCCTCACAACAGCAATTTCTGCTGACATTGCCTACAAATAAAGGAATACCTCACCTCATTGAATTGGAGGATTTACAATAGTTCTTTTTTGGATTTAAATGTGCGGTTGAAAGAAAGAACAAATGGTCATTAAATAGCAATTTGTTTGATGGAATAAAGTCAATTATCTATTATGTATGTATCATATTATCTTTCAATTGTGTCAGACTTATTTGTTTAGATAAAAAGAATTTTCAAGTAGATTTCAAGACTTTTAGAAGCTCTTTTTTTAAAGAATGATAAAGATGCATTTTATTTTTTCAGGATATCACTGTCCCAACAACACCAACACGCAAGACGCGTCCCCGTTCACGATCAAGAAGTCCAAGCGGTTCCTCGTCCCACGTGCCCATAATATCTGCTGCCCAGCTACAAAAACAGAGCAGAGCCTCCTCTACCCCACCCACCTGATGTTACATACTAGATAGTGGAAAATACCTTCATTCATCACTCTATCCTACCGACCTGTTGTTTCATAGTGAAATAGATTTTCATCCTGGAGACTTTTAATGCTATCAAACTTGTTCCTTCATAAGTGTTTTGTGACAAGGCAAAATTGAAAAAAATAGCAGTCGACAATTATAAAGTAAAACAAATACATTTTTACTTGGGATTTTGGTAAGAAAAAACTGTGAGAACAGGAGAAATTGCTCATGGCTGATATCTCCTGATGCCACAAGTTCCTTAACTTCTGCAGCAGGTAAAGTCCAAATGATCCAGATGTAGATATTTCATATTACTTTTGGATGCATTCTCTATCAAAACGCAGCAGAGCAGATATCGATTATTCATGGTTATCTGGTTTCTGATTGGTCCTTATTTTTAAATCTCATCGTGGATTGGTTCCCTCTGGCCTAGAGGGGGAAAGCTAATGCATGTTTATCGCATAATGCCTCCAAGCTGTAACACAAATACAGCTTGGATCATCTGAATTTCTATAATTACATTAAAATGTGTGTTTATGATGGGAGGGGCTGACCAGTAAATTCATTATTCATCATAACAAACCCATACAAGCTGACTGTATACATTTGTATTTGCCCTTATAGGGCCCATTTACTATTATTTGTACTGTGACTTTGAAGTCTTGGATAAGATAATAGGAAAAACGTTTTAATTCATCAATTCTGCATTTGTAAGTATTCATAGAAAAATGACAAGGAAAGATCACATTTATACTTCATATAGAAGTCATTTGTCTGAACATTATAATGTATATCTTCAGTAAATGTTAAAAAACATCATTAATGTTTAATGCATTTTTGTATCTTATAAGTATCATTTAATGTGAAAAGATATGTGAAAATTATCAAACTTAAGGACTTAAATATCTACAATACACCTTTTGTGACATAAAGAAATTTATTAGAAAAGAGGAAATCTCTATATAGAACTTTTATTGTATATTTTCACAACTTCTTCTCTTCAATAATATTAGGTATGTATCTTAAAAAATAATTTTCCAATAGAAAGAAGTTTCAAGTGTTGTTTGGTGACTACATGTACTTCAATTTGGGGTGATCAAAACTACATTTGTTAAACATTAACAAATTAAGAGATACAATTTAAGTATAGGAAATCATAAAGACATTCCATAATTATTTATTTTTTTATGAAGGCTAATGGTATGTTTTTATGATGCACACTTAAATTTCACTTTTACAAAAAAGTATACTGAAGTTTAATCCTCTAATCCATAATACCTGAATTTACTGCATGAATCTCCAGAAAGCATTGTGACGTAAGGACAAATTGCCCCAAATGAGCCAATTATCTTTTTTCACAATGATTTCTACCAAATACCTTGAAGAAAATGATTTTGTTTTTTTAATTTCAACCTGATGTAGTCTGCTGTTTTCATGTTGGTGTCGTCACAGTTGAGGAATGTGTTAAAAAGATATGATCAGTGACAAATAAAAATATCAATAAAATACTGCATAATAAAAACATTGTAAGAATTATTATATAATTTATGTGCAGATGTCAAAATATTTTGGATAAGTCTACCACAATGTTGTTGATGGTTGGGTAATTTGGTTACTTCATATTTTCCAAAAATAGTTCATAAGAAAAAGACTGGATATGGATTTATTTGTCTGCCATCTTAGTCAGTTCTGACGATAGAACTCCTGTTGCTTTAAAGTTAATATAGTTGCTTTAAAGAGGTTGACCAATATTCTCTTAGGAGGTTATACTACTGGTCAAAATTGAAAGCAACACAAGATGACAATTATGAAATATGAAAGGAAATGTTTCCTTAATAGTTTTGGGGGTAGGAACCATTGAAGCAATAGGAGAAATTGCTTGTTTAAGACAATCTCTCCTTTTTTCATTCACCGTTCACCGTATTTGTTTTACATCGATTGTGAAGGAAGCTAATTAAAGCTTGTCTAAAGCCACTCTTGATGACTGCTTCCTGGATACTAAACCAGTAACCAGCAATTATGAAATATGAAAGGAAATGTTTCCTTAATAGTTTTGGGGGTAGGAACCATTGAAGCAATAGGAGAAATTGCTTGTTTAAGACAATCTCTCCTTTTTTCATTCACCGTTCACCGTATTTGTTTTACATCGATTGTGATGGAAGCTAATAAAAGCTTGTTCAAAGCCACTCTCGATGACTGCTTCCTGGATACTAAACCAGTAACCAGCAATTATGAAATATGAAAGGAAATGTTTCCTTAATAGTTTTGGGGGTTGGAACCATTGAAGCAATAGGAGAAATTGCTTGTTTAAGACAATCTCTCCTTTTTTCATTCACCGTTCACCGTATTTGTTTTACATCGATTGTGAAGGAAGCTAATTAAAGCTTGTCTAAAGCCACTCTCGATGACTGCTTCCTGGATACTAAACCAGTAACCAGCAATTATGAAATATGAAAGGAAATGTTTCCTTAATAGTTTTGGGGGTAGGAACCATTGAAGCAATAGGAGAAATTGCTTGTTTAAGACAATCTCTCCTTTTTTCATTCACCGTTCACCGTATTTGTTTTACATCGATTGTGATGGAAGCTAATAAAAGCTTGTTCAAAGCCACTCTCGATGACTGCTTCCTGGATACTAAACCAGTAACCAGCAATTATGAAATATGAAAGGAAATGTTTCCTTAATAGTTTTGGGGGTTGGAACCATTGAAGCAATAGGAGAAATTGCTTGTTTAAGACAATCTCTCCTTTTTTCATTCACCGTTCACCGTATTTGTTTTACATCGATTGTGAAGGAAGCTAATTAAAGCTTGTTCAAAGCCACTCTCGATGTCTGCTTCCTGGATACTAAACCAGTAATATTTTGTCATAATGGTCTCTTTAGTGATCTGTTTGGCTGATTTTAATAGACATATTGCACTAAGAACTTTCCAAAGTTCAAAAAGAAGTTTTCACTTATTTCAAAACAATGATGTAAAGTGACAAAGTATTGTTAAGTGTGGCTCTGAGATGCTTCCAATGTCATGTCACATTACAATATCCAAGCATATTAATTTCAACTAAGGTAAACTTATTCCTTTGGTTGTTTCGTAAAGATCTACCCTGATGTGTTAAATTGTGATATATGGAGGATAATATTAAGTCTACCACATACAGACGATATTTTTTTACTTTAAGCAGACAACTTTTGTTTTTGCTCTTGTGATATGTGAATAGATTGAAAAAGCATTCTGGGAAAAGGAGCAATTGCTTGTGACAAGCAATTTCTCCTTTTGCCACAAAGCTTTTTGAAAGTCGTCTGCAGCAAGACACATAAATGTGGCGTTAGATTGTAATGTGTTGAGCATGAAAATATTCTAAAGCCGTTGAGATACAACCTAGAGATCATGTTAAAACTGTGATATGACCGTCCATTATGTATAAATCTGTGATAGACATGATTGAACAAAACTGTTTATGTGTTAGAGAGCCCTTCATTACAAGATGGAATCGGAGACTTCATAATGGTTGTTGAAAAACATTTTATCCCTTTTGGCAGGTTTAAAACCCTTACAGAGGCAAGCTTGAATAAATTGTGACAAAAATTAATGGAACATTTTCTCATGAGGGATCTTTCTTGTCAAAATTATTTTTTAAATATTTGAAAGAGGTTTGTAGAAACGTATGCCTTAAATGTTTCACAGAGATCATTATATTTTATGTTTGTGATATTGACACGGAAATCTTGAAAAGAGGCGTAGGTTTTTTTTTGCTAACTTCTTTATTTGTTCTCAACATACAATGTACTATTGTATAGGTACTAATTAGAATTGTATGAGTAAGACTATTCTAACTCTCAATAAAAAGAAAGATTTTTCTTTAGGTTTGAAATACTGATATTAACAGAGCCTGATATGATATATCTGCCTCTGTTATTTGGACTAGCTAATTTCTAAACTATATATTTATCATAAAAGCAAGAAAAGAGTTGTCTGCCTCTTTTCCAGCCCATTTGTCTGTGAGTGTATTATGACAATGTTTATGAAATTTACAAGTAATTTGTTAAATGTTTATTATGTTGATATGATTGTTTTGCCATTCCAGACTTGAGACAAAAGAAGATAAACCCGTCTTTATTAGTACAAATAGTGATGTTGTATTATTTAACAGTTTGGTTTATCTCTTGCAATTTGTCAATTAAGTTAACACCAATTTTAATTTAGGTGTCTATATTTGATCAATGCTATTGTTATATTTTTTTGTTTTGAATGTTCTACTCATTTTGCATTTATGATAAAAAGAAATACTTGTGTTCATTTTCCTTGATTTTTTATGAAATAAATGTTTCATAGTATCCAAGTTTGAAAAAGGGAAATTGTTTTCATTCAGTAGTTTCTCTAATTTCATCCTTTTTGCTGATATTGTGTTTATTTTATATGTTATAGAGTAGAGATGAAATGTTCCACTATTGTGTCTTGCCTGTGTGGGATCCCATTCCAAAATAAGTATTTCTGATTGGTCTAGATTAAGCCTTAGAATGCTGGGTAATTTTCTTAAAATATATTTTTGTGTCGTCTGCTTTTCAAAACTTTAAATATCTGCTTAATTTTGATTAGGAAAGATACTCAGAGTAGCAAACAGGTTAGATCACAGACCAGCCCCAAATTTACTTTGCAGCTGGCCTGGATTCAACCTGTTTGCATAAGCATGAAGTTGGTTCCAGCATTACATTGGTTAAAAACAATTGCAGAGGAAATATATATTATGAACAAAACATGCTGTCTTCATGAAAGGACTATAACAAGTCCTTTACAAAGATAACGAACTTATCCCTCAAGCCTCAATTATTGAATTGTGTTAGAAGAGACCACTAAATATGTGAGTATGCAAGATAATGTTTATCTATTTCTAGGTTTTTACATTGAAATGGCCTGATGAATAATAAAAGCAAAATTCTTGTTTGTTTGAGGACGAAAATGCATGGAATAAATTTAGTTTTCTTTCCTTTTTAGAAGCTTGGGTATTTGGGTATTGTATGAAACTTGTTTTTATGATGTAAATTGTCGTTGCTGCAATTATTAAATATTATTGTATATTGGATAACAAATAAACCCTGTAAGACATCCATCCTAATTTTGTTATTTTTTTCGTCAACCTTCTATCACATTAGCATGTCACGCCACATTTTTAGTCTTGCAGCACTCGACTTTCAAAGATCATTGTGGCAGAAGAAGAAATTACTTGTGACAAGCAATTTCTCCTTTTGCCACAATGCTTTTTCAATCTATTTACATATCACAACAGCAGAAAAGAAAGGTTTTGCACATGTTTACAAAGCTTTTCTAAAGCCATCACCTGCAAGTTAAAGAAAAATGTCATCTGCAAGTGGTGAAGACTTATTCAGTTGAAGAATTGATAAATGTCAAGCTTTCCAGTGAATTGTAGACTAGATAAATTGAATTATTGATTATTATTGATCTATATTGAAAGCATTGCTTCAAATGGATAATGTGTAAGGCATTTACTACCAGAGTACCCAAGTTGATGTTGCGCACACGTACCAGAACTGGATATTATTTTCCCTTAGATCAATTAAGATTTCCCTCCCTTAGATTATTGTTGAAAAGTGGAATGGGTGCACAAAGCAGCGGAAAGAGCCTTGATAAATTGCCTCATCAATAATCCATATTGAAAAATACAAGAGGTCGCAATTGACAAAATTACCACAAGCACCAGTGGAGGGTTAAGTGCAATACTATAGTAAGTACTTCATTTTTATGAAGCACTTACTATAGTCTTGCACTGACCCTCATAGATCTATACCACACAGAATATTGAGTAATGGTTCAAGCCGGGAACTTCCACGCTCTTAAGACTAACTGCAATGATCGAAACAGAAAAAAATGTTGATAGTTGACGAGCAGCCTTCAAGTTGGAGAGTCTATAGAGAGAGTGTGCAACGTGTGTTGAGAAATTGTTTGGGAGGCAATTGATTGTTAGTTTGGGATTTAGAAACATCTGATTCACTTGTTGACAAGCGCCTATCTATGTGGATTTATAACCCAGGTAAAAATAAAGTCGGGTAAGAGGTAGAGATTTGCTACCTAGGTTACAGCCTGTACCTGTCCAAGTCCTAATCATGAGTATAGTGTGTCTGTCTCATGTAGTTTTCAAATGCCTGTTGCAAAGATGTTAAACATTTGAATAAGCCAACATGCTGAAAGTTAGTATGTAACACAACTATATACTAGTATGCTTTTTCTTATTCCCTAATTGGTGATTTTACATCTATTCAGAATTGAAATCAGACAGATAAAATTTTATTCTGATATTGGGATGTGATTATTGTTTTGGAAGCAGCAACAGTAATTTATTTATATCAGTAATCGTTCAATCAATGGGTGAATACCCGGGCCTACTGACCATAATGTCTGATTAAGCCGAGTAGAACCATCAGCATTTTATAAGCCAGCTTGGAGTCTACCTGTCATTCAAGTCTTCCATTTACTGTGATTTGAGCACAAACAGAGACCATATTTACAGGCCCTGAATGGCCCAGTGGTTAAGGTTGTAGATTTATAACTTGGGTTCCCAGGTTTGAGCCCCATTGACACCTCTGGATTTGTGGGAGTACTTGAACCACTAGGCCAAAGAGGCCCCTCCAGACCGACAAGATATTTTTCAATGTTTATTTGGAACAGATATTTATCACGTTTTCCAGAACTGTCCAAAACAAACTGGTCAAATGTCGTTTTTGTTTGGTATAATGGGTTAACTCACTTTTAACATTGGTGTTCCTCAGGCAAACAACATGCTACTATAAAACAAATGTGATTAAAACTGTCCCTTTCACATCCTAGTAGACACTTTGTTGGGATATATTTCTCAGAGCCAAAACCTGAGAAAGCATCTATTTGAAGACATGTTTGCTACATTTATGGAAATTGAGTATGTAAAGCTCTATTGTGAAATCCAAACTTACATTTAATCGACCACCTGCAGAAGTCATTTTTTACTTGCAGCAGACTACTTTAGAGATGCTTTGTGAACATGTGAAAATCCTGTCATAAATTATGTGAATAGATTGAAATAGCATTGTAGCCAAAGGAGATATTGCCTGTGACAAGAAATTTCTGCTTTTGCCACAATGCTTTTTGAAAGTCGCCTGCTGTAAGATGCAAAAATGTGGCTTTGGGTGTTATATGTCTTGAATCAAATGTATTACCAACACCCAGTTAGACTTTGCTTGTTGGGTATAACATACAAAACAGAATGCCTAAGGTTCTATGCATCTTGACCAGGCCTGCTATTCTGGGTGTACAGCCTGGCCGGAAATTATTTTTCTAGTCCAAGTTCAAAGGTCTTTCACGCAAATTGCTCACATTGTTTTTTCCTAATTCCTTCTATCTGCAAGGTATGCAACCTTTACATCCAGTTTTCATGGCGATAATCTTAATCAGATGGATAATAATAGTCTTTCAATTGATTTAGAGTTAAACATAAGCATCTATAAGACAATGATCTTGAAAGAAAAAACAGGAGGCGCCAATTGGATGATAAATAGCCTCTGAACAAAACAACTCCTTCGTAAGTTCTTATTGTAGACTCAGCGTAAACATAAGCCTTAAAAGTATCAGGACCACAGCAATATGGACAACATTATATTGGAATGACCATCGCTGCTCCTTAAACCCAGAAGTCTGGCTCAGGCGGAAAAAAGCAGGCATGATCTTGACCGGCCTTTGCAGGCCATTACCAAACAATAACAAGATTTGACCAGTTTGTTGCAGGCAACTCTGGAAAACAATGTAGGAAAGGAGAAATAGCTTGTTTTAGAGCAATTTCTCCTTTCCCCACAATGTTTTCAGCCCTATCAGAAGATTATTTTTCAATTTCATCACATTTTGAAATGTCTGCAAACACTTTCAATTTGGGACAGTCGAAAACGTTTGGTAAAGAGTTAAACAGGGAGTCTTCCACCACCCATGAAGAGCCACACATTGCAATATAATTGAAAAATGAATGGAATGATGTATATGCCTAATTGATAAAAAATTAGGGGAAGATTTAAAAAAGAAAAAAAGGAATACGAGATGACACTTACGTTATAATTGGTTTAAAACTTTAAAGGTATTCCATCACTATAAGAAAACTTGTAGCCAAGTCGGAATAACAAAGTCAAAGATTTAACAGAACAATTATCATTGAAACATCAAGTTTTGTATCATAAGACTTTATTATTGATTGAAATTCACCTTTCATCATTTAATCTTAATTCTAATGTAAAAATTGATAATTGAGGGAGATAATAAATATGGATTTAATAACATACTTAATTCATTGATATTCATTTCTTAAATCTTTTGTAAATAGAAATACTAAACAATACAAATTCGGAATAATTGCTTGGGGAGTGCCTTGAAATGATTAATACTGTCATATTCTAAATTTAAATTCATTTTTCAACCAAAGCAATTACAAGTTTTCCATTAGGGGTGGAATACCTTAAAGGAAATCTTAACTTTGGGAAAGAAACACAATATCTTGTATACCGTACTAACTAGAAGATTTTAATTCAAATTTATATAATATTCAAAACATCATCGCCATTGCTTTCCCTTTTTATGGATAACTTCTGTGAAGACTTGTTCTGCTTCCACAGGGTTTATAGTCTCCCTATAATGTTTAACAATGTCTTCTTTGTCCCAGAGCTTGGTAACTTGAGGATGACTCTTCAGTCGTGTTAGTTTCTCCTTTACTCGCTGGTTTTTGTATACAATCTCCTGGATTCCTTGTAGGTCGGCCCTCTCCCATCTCTCACTCCAAGGTCTTGGATTTAAAGGAACCTTTATAAAAAAAATTGGAATCATTGATTAATCAAGTACCTTGTATGTTATTTTGATACGCTTCATTCAACATAGTATCTAATTGCAGACAGCAACTCATGAATAAAACTGCATTTCTTATATATATTGGAGAGAAAAGAATACTGGGAGACAAAAATGTGATAAACAGTTTTTGTTCATTACAAGAAGTTTCTTATTAACCCATTACCAAACAATAACAAGAGTTTGTTGTAGAAGGCTCTGGAAAACATTGTGGGTAAAGGAGAAATTGCGCTTAACTTAATTGCTCCTTTTTCCAAAATGTTTTCTGCCCTATCAGTAGATTGTTTTTCATTTTCATCACATTTTGAAATGTCGTCTGCAAACTCTTTCAATTGGGACAGTCAAAATTTTGGCATTTGGTAAAGGGTTAAGTCATGATAATTTCTTAGATCTCACACTGCAGATGTAGAATGTGAAAATTTAGCGTAACCCATCATTGAGTTTTATGAATATGCTGCATATGACTTTATTACTCTTGAAGGGTAGAAGAAATAAGTCATAAAAGAATCTTTCAAACACTTCCTTCTTTTAGCTAGCCTAAACAATATGAGAAAGTGAGCAGCCAAACCAAGCCTCCACTTACTGTACATTGCTATCGTTACTGAGTAATTTGGACTGCATACACATAATTATCAAAATTGTTAATTATATAAAACCAGGCTATATAAATAACTTCATAGAGTTATCTTTATAACAATAAACATGATTGCTCAAAATCAAATCCTCCTATGATCGGTAGAATCATCTTACATAGAAATAAAGAAACGAGCAAGGGAGGTAACAGAAACTGCTTTGCATGCAGAATTTGAAAAAAACCTTGGTAAATTATATCTTCTAAGTTCCCACAAAAAAAAAGAGATTAAGAGTTGAGCAACATAAATATGTCCGTTTTCTGAAGCCATGTCATATCAATTACCTTAATAGTATTAATTTTGATGGGCGCATCTTTGAATATAGTATCAGGCTCCATGTCCTGTGAGAATGTACTATACTCTAGTGGACAGTCCCGAAGATATCTGAGGTTATCATCAAGTCGCTTCTCTAACCGAATCACTTCTATTGTCTGTAAAAGGGGACTGTACATATTGTATGTTATTTCCATACCTGTAAGGAAAGTGTAATGAGTGTTGTTGAAATCTGTAAACCTTTGGAGAAGATTTAATCATGAAATTAAGCAAAATTCTAAGGATCAAAATTCTAAGAAAAGACTCCCAACTAAATAAAATTGGGGTTACATAAGGATCCTTTTTTTGTCGCAAAATTCACTGCCATACACATATCAAGTAAAAACACAGTAGAACCTGCTTATGATGCTTAATATATGTACATGTATTTACTTTACTCAAAATATTTTCACATGTCAGCTACAAATAATCATAAAACAGTGATTTTTTTCTAAATTTAATCAATGGGCTTTTTTTAACAAAACTTAAAAATCAATGGGTTTTTCTATAAGAAAATGATTAAAATGAATGAAAGTATTGAGTTTTTTGGGAAATTTTATGGGATTTTTGGGCCAAAAATTATCGCTGATATTAAAGTTACTTTTGCTTTGTTAGGTTGGAACAAGAAACATCACAATTTCTCTGTTAAGCGCAGAGGTTTTTCCATTTTTTCCTGTCATTGTTATAAAACAAGTATAAATTCATAAAAGGTTTCACTCAGAGCAATGCTTATTTGCAAGGTTTTTAAAACCGTATCAACAATTTTTCAGTTATGTAACAGGTTTCCTGGTACCACTGGTAGTACTAGACTAGGGTTCTGAGTAAAGTGACGTGCCAAAGGTCGCTCCCACAAAGTCAGAGGTGTTGTTGGGGCTTGATCTCCGGACCCTGGACCCCCACTCAATAAGATCAAACTTGGAATTCTTGAACCTACCTTGTTTGTCAATTACATTCCTAAGTGTGAAATTATGCCTTAATCCATGCCCAGACCTCTGAGTACAGATCCCTAAAAATCGACTTTTTTTCCCCGGTGAATATTGATCAGAAACCGTTACTGCTACTATACTTCCTGTAAAAATAAAGAGAGTTTTATAGTACAAACGATATGGTCAAAAGTACTTCTTAGGTAATGCCCTTAGCTTACCGGTACTTAACCCATTCCTCCATATAAGGTTTTGTAACTCTTAACCTACAGCAACAATAAGTGGGTACTTCATCTGTTTGTTCTTAAAATTAAATTCTCCAACTCTTTTTTTTCTTAAAATTTCTTACAATAACAGTCAAACTTGTCAAGAGCAGCCACCCAAGTGACAATGTTAACGCAGGAAGGTGTTATCTTTTACATAAAAAACACATTTACTGGTAAAGACTGACAATTGATTTAAAGTTAATTGGGATTAATCAGACTGGCCGCTGACCTCATCAGAAAGAATGTCGCTTATCAAGCAACTTTTAAGAGGCAATTTGTTCAATAGCACTTTAATATGGTTGTTGAACAAAGAGGACGGCTGATCACAATTTTGACTGAAGTTGAGAGGACGGCTGATCACAACTTTGACTGAAGTTGATACTTCATTTGATTGTCCTTAAGAGTCAATTTTCCAAATTATTTATCTAATAGTTGGTAAACCAATCGCCCAGAGTGACCAAGTAATTCCAATAGCAGACAAACACAAAATTCAACCATTTAACTCTTGAAATAGAGAGTGAAGCATAACATGATTCTAATGGATACCCCCAACCAAACGGATTAAAGGGAAGAGGTCTACAATGGGCACATTTTTATTGAGTATGCCTAACACCAATGTATTCATATATAGGTATGATATTCTTATGAAATAATCCCTGAAGAACTGATGTTGTTTGAAGTATGTGTGAATTAATATTACATGATTTGTATGTAAGACTGAATAATCGGATCATGAACTCTTTAATGATTACTTTTTATAGAATTTCCGTAATTGAAACTTACAGGGACATTTGAAAACTTCGGGGATGCCAAGATCGCATAAAGAAAAATGTTGCTGTTTGGATCCATAACTGTCATGTGCCTGTTTGCAATGATATCCGATAATAGCAGAAAGCCTTTGGCATATCCATTGAATATTAATAAAACATCGTTCTTGTCATGATCGATATATAAGAAGATTATTACAAACCCTACATGCACAATCTAGGATTTATTCTTTCGTTGGTATTTATATGTGACACTAAGTACCAGAGACATTATTTTAACTATTACAGACCTTTCATTGTAGACCACTTCAATTTCAGAGACAAATCAAAGAAGTCAGCAAGGGAAAATGTCTATTTCATTTAAGCAATGTGTTAGTAACCTTACCAACATAAAACTCAGGTATCTCAAGCTTTGCCCTCCTTCTGTACATATCCTCCCTCTCTAGTTTCTCCCTGATCTTGTCTCTATAGGGGGCATGCGGATCTGGTAAAAAGTCTGGTAACTTCTCCCGCATTGTGTCCAGAGTCTGTTTGTCCATTCTCGTCCTGTTTGTTTGGTTCTGTGTATTGTCTCCATACAGCTCTCTGTCTTTGTATAGCCGAGATGTTCTGCTGCTCTGCACTTCTTCGTCTGTCAATACACTTGTTTGTACTTGACGGCCCATTGCAATTAGGCCAGCTATTTGAAATACAAGTAAAGGTATGATAAGTATAAAATGCAACCATAATAAAGTATCACAAATAAATATTGTTCAAAATTAGGGAAGGTTTTTTATGTATAAAGAACTGGGGCTGTTTCATTAACGATCTTAAGTGCGAATTCGCTATTAAGTCAGATTTTCTCTCTCAGGCGCATTTCATCAATTTTCGCTCTTTGAAGTTACGAGCGAAAAACGCTCTTAACTCGGGGCTCTCTTAAGTGCGATTACGTCACAGAATGGCGGCCATTTTTTTAAGACTCGATATATATACTGTTTATAAATGATCTAGAACTACACAACATGGATCATTCCATTCGCACATGTACATTATCGATTTTAAAAAGTGAGGCGCGCAACAATATGTACTCGTTCACCTCTAAACAAGTTGTAAATATGCGAAGCGAGGGCATGAAGAAGTGTCAAGCCACGGTATACCGGTATCACATATTTTATGTTCAGCCAGGTCGATGTTGGAAAATCATCATGCAACCAATTTTTTTCTATGTTTTTTCATCCTTTTTATGCCTTATTTTTATGATAACCTGGTAATTTAATGCATTAAATGACAAATATTTTTGAATCAAGGTTTAAACTACTTTAAAGGATGGTTAGGATATGCCTAAATTCCGGTACAATGTGGTAAAATTTACGTTAAGCCGGCCATTTTTGTAAATATGAGATAGTTGCGAATGTTTTGATTTCGCTCCTAACTTATGATCGTCATAAGCAGTTGCGATTGTTTGATGAACTGCACATGTATAAAAACAGTCTTAAGTGTGATTTTAATCGCTCTTAGCTAAGTGCACTTAAGACATTTGATGAAATGGACCCCTGTGCAGTGATTGATGTTTTTGAACAGAACATTGGAGACTCGTAGGGATCTTCGCTCTCTTTGTTGAAAATTGGCGGCTATGGAGGCTAAGAAGCCTTTCCTTCCTAAAATTCATACAGTATGTACCCTTAGCAATGAGAATCACTAGTGACTCGTCACTCATTACATTATCAGCGCATCCAGTCATCCCTCCTTTACTTTTACAAACACAAAAATAATTTAGTATGCCTTGATCACAATCATCTTACTCCTACACAAAATCTGAACTATTTGATCCCACAGTCCCGCACTCAGTACCACTCAAATTCCTATTTTCCAAGGACAATACGACTTTGAAAGCCTTCTCATCTTTATACAGTGTAGCCCCAGTCTTGAATCTTTTAGATCAAGAATGGCCACTGTGACCCTATTGTAAAGTACTAATTGTTTTTAACCTTAGCACCTGTAGATCTTTTTTTAACCTGTTAGAAACCTAACAATGTCCTGATGATGGCGGTGTTCCCTTCCAAAAATAATCGTGAACGATTGTTGGAAGTATCGTATAGATGTAGATGTAGATTGCTTCTATCCGGCTACTAGATACGGTCGCATACACCACCTATTTCAAGATTAAGGTTAAATGAAAATCAGAGGATTTACAATCCAGCTAAAAGATTCCTGGCAATTCAAAAACATATCATACCCCTTTTATTTCGCATTGTATGAATCAGCATCCTTCCTGACCGTAAAGACATCTTTTTCTAGGTATTTTTTCGTCGATGTGAGGATTGAGTAAGAAAGGGTAACCTTGATTTGGTTACAACTATTAACCGGCTTCTAACTCTCGTTGCCGAATTTCACAAAATTGACCGGATCATGTTAAATCTTTAAAAACCGGATAGTTGGTGGACATCTTGTCAGTGTTACAAGAGGTAGAAGTCATTTTGTCAAATTTTCTGATATTGTATCCTTTTCTCTGATTTTTTTTAAGGATAGCATGTCATTGCACAGCAAATAATCAGCCACTGTCAGGAGGCTCAATTCGCTTGATCAGTGCAGACAACAAAACCACTCATTTTATATAGCATTGGGTTGCTGTTTTTAAGAAAACAGGCTTATCAATGCTTGATTTATCCACGTCCAAAATATAGATCTACATTAGAAATATTAGGCCTACCACAAGGAATCAATACAACACAATTATTTATTATAACATTTTGCAAAATTGCAATACAGAGCTCTGTGAAAGACTGAATGTATGTACAGGGCCAGGAAAGAACTAGGCAGGAGAGTGTGTGCACAGGAAAACGGGAAAACATCAATCAGATATGGAAACAAACACCAACTTTTCGACAGTCCCAAATTGAAAGAGTTTGCAGACGACATTTCAAATTGTGATGAAATTGAAAAATAATCTTTCGATAGGACAGAAAACATTGTGGGAAAAGGAGAAATTGCTGATAAGTATAATTCGGGTAATTCGCGCCAGTACGTGTATACGCCTGAAGGTGTCTTTACTGTAACGGAAGAAGAAAACACTGTTTAAACAGTTTTTCAGTTAGCATGACTTTGGCAGTAAGTACTCCTTCTCTCACCACCGATTGTTTGGGCTTATATTGGGAAGCAGACTATGTAAGGTTGGTGTTCAGTATTGGTAAAGAGAATCATGAGTAGGAGCGCCAATGGTAAACTAGGTAATGAACCGACTAAATATGAAGATAATCAAATAAGTCATTCTCTCTTTTCCTACAGTGTATCATTGAGTACTTTTGCTTTTTGCTAGTTATGCTTCTGATTGATAACCCTTTACCCCTAATCTTGGCATGACTCCTCACAGAGTACCCCCTCCCCCTAACAGTAGCCCCCCAGTAGCCGCGCCTAAAGCAAAAACATTCTCATTATGAACGACGATTTTTTTCCACGCTGCTTCATTAAAAAAGTACGCTGAAAAAAGTTAGAGTAAGGGGACCAACAGCAAGTTAATTGATGGGGAAGAGATGAGCAAAGTTGTCTCCCTTTCTTTGTTATTGGTTGAAAACATGCATAAACAGTTCACATTCCTCATTACAGAAGTCTTTTCTCATACACGGTTTTCAAAATATGCTAAGGAGGAGGAGGAGGAGAAGGAGAAGAAACTGAAGGAGAAGCAAGACGCCTGACTGATCAATATTCATTATCTATTCCAGCCAAAGATATCTTCATCTTGGCTGAACCCATTACCATAGAATAACGACATTTGACCACTTTGATGCAAACGTCTTTGGAAAACATTGTGGGAAAAGGAAAAATTTGCTCTTAACGAACAATTTTTGCCTTTTTCCACAATGTTTTCTGCCCTATCAGAAGAATTTTTTTTAACTCATCACATTTTGAAATGTCGTCTGCAAACTCTTTAAATTTGGGACGGTCGAAAATTTGGCATTTGGCATTTGGTAAAAGGTTAAGAAAAAACAAGCCTCAAAGTTTTTTTTATGGTGAGATGGCACATGGACAGTGAACCACGCGTACAGCGACGGCCTTGGAACACGACGGTCGTGGATTCGATTCATTTCATAAGCGGATCCAAATTTGTCGCCAGTAATGATTTTATATTCAGGAAGCTAAAGAGAGAACGATTTGTCTAAGTTGTTAGAACCTCTGTCATAACCGATGTTTATAACAGCTTTTAGCCTGATTATAACATCATTGTTTTATCTTAAAAATATGTGAATTCTTTGTCTTGAACAACGCATTTAATTGTCAGTTTTTGTCAACAGAATCGAATTGTGTTTTTTCAAGGCTTTTTTTTTTCTTATATTTTTATTTTTCTATGTCTTTTAGGTTTTTTCATTTAGCTGTGACAATAAGCTTCGCCTCTTACGAAGAATACGTAGAAACTTTCCGAACTTGAGGCAATTGAAACGACAAAGTGAAAACGACTCGTGGTTTTCTGCATTTAACGTATAATTCGTAATTAACAGTTTAACCCTTAACAAACGCCAAATTTTCGACTGTCTCAAATTGAAAGAGTTTGCAGACGACATTTCAAAATGTGGTGATATTGAAAATCAATCTTCTGACAAGGTAGAACACATTGTGGGAAATCGTTAAGAGCAATTTCTCCTTTCCCATAATGTTTTCCATAGTCGTCTGCAACATACAGATAAAACCGGAATTCTTAAGAATATGTCACTACGTATTAACCACCACTTCATAATTTCTCCACAGTCTGGCCAGAGAGAATGTTATGCAGTATTGTACGTTTAACATTCTTACCAAATACAACGACAGTGAATGCTTCTGTAAAACCTTGATATCCTTTTAAAGGGGACACAGTCTATTGGCACAACAGCAATATGATTTGAAAATGAATTGTTATGTTGGAATTGATAAAACACAGGTCAGTTGTGCAGATAGCTGGACTGTCCCCTTAACCCTTTACCAAAGGCCAAACTTTCGACTGCCCCAAATTGAAAGAGTTTGCAGACGACATTTAAAATTATGGTGAAATTGTAAAGCAATCATTGGGAGAAAACGAGAATGTTTTCCAGAAATCGTTTTTGTTTGGTAATGGGTTAAGGTAATATACCCATAATTCGCCATTTTGAAACTTATTCTTACGTCGGATCACTTCGGTTGTTCTCAGTAAACATCGATCGGAACCAGAACTACTCGTTGTGAAGCGAATAGTTCCAGCCAAGGACGATGTCAAATTCGACTATTTCCGGCCAAGAGCGATGTTTACCGAGAACGACCGAAGTGATCCGACGAGGGATTGAGTTTCAAAATGGCGAATAATGGGTATTCTACCTGGATGGAGGTAACGCTTGATTTGTGTCAACTGACACCAGAGGTGATGCAGTTGTTCTGATATCATAGTTGAATAGAAAAAAAAATGAAGTGCATGGATAAGACTGTAAAAGTGAATTTTAAGTACTTTTAAGTTAATTTTCAATTATTCTAGATCTTTCAGATTTTAATTGTAAATGAGCGCAAGTATGGCTTTAAGGTTTGATAGCGACGATGAAATCTTCCAAGAAAACTATACATAAATAAATGAGATCTAGTCCAGGGCGTAGCTAGACCATTTAGTAAGTGTACGCATCTTTTTTTCGGTCATGGACTCAACAAGCGCCGAAGGCACGAGTTTGCTAGGGTGTCAGGGGGCTTGCCCCCCCCCCCCCCACCCCCTCTGAAACTTTGAAATTGCAGAGGCCAAATCGTTAAGTATGGGGGGACCGCATTTGAGATGAAGAAAAATATGTTTAACCTCACACATTTTACTTTGACTGGCGATTAATGATCATGATATTCGAATTTCAACAAACAAACTTTTTATTTTGTTCCTTTTCCTGCACATTGTGTACACAAGTGCGTTTCTTGCGTATAGGTAGCTAAGCGCCAGTAGTCGCTTTGGATTTGACAGCTGCAATGCAATCCTTCATGCAAACTATGCTCTGGTGAAGGGGTACGGTCTTTATAGTTTGACAGTGACGATGAAATATTTCATGTAAAATTCAATCGATGACGAAGAGTGCCTTGAAAAGGGGCCAGATCTTGTGTTGTTACGCACACATGTCATATGATATATCAGAGGAAATTGTGAAAATCGATCCATTAAGGTATGATGTTCAAGCAACCCTTTTATGTCATCACAGCATGGACGATTTTTTATTCCGTAAGGGGTCTTTTCTTTCTTATAACTTTTAACCATGGCTACTTTGGCATCTCTGACACCTTAGGAAAACGCCTAATATGTTAAGTGCAGTGTTACATATTTTGTATATGGAAGAATGGAGCATCATTTTACATGATATTCTTCGGTTGTTCTTGAACGGGAAATTATGAGTTTTTAGAAATAAATGAAAGCGAAAGCATATGTCCATTGTCAAATACACAAAGCATCGTCTTACTCAGACCCTGCTAAAAAAGAACGTTTAAAAGAAGATTATACCCAAGAATAAATGACCCCACCACCGACTGTTAGGAAATCAACTATAATGAAACGAAACATTGTAGCAAACCGTCAAAGATGGGAGGCTTATTAAAAGGGCAACATCGTAAATTAAATTATTTGTTGAACAAGTTGTGCTTTGACCCAAAAAGTAGAACAGAATTTCTATAAAAACATGATAAAATCATTTTCTTTCTTAGATCTTTGGGTATATATCATTGGAACAAAGATAGATATTGATTGTAGCCAACGATTTCTTCTTTTGGTACAGTGTTTTTCTTTTCTTTTCACTTCTTCTTCTTTTTCCGATCTTACGCTTTAAGGAGTGAGGACTAAAGAATATGAAAAATCAAAGCGCTGATAGCGCTGAAGGACAAAGGTGCGTTTAAAGTAAAGCAAGATGATTGAGGATACATTTGAATTTTTTGGGGGGCAACGTCTCGAAGAAAACAGCCACTCCTTTTACCACCATTACTACAATTATTATTTCTGTGAACAGAGACTGAACATTTTACGAATTCCCATTAGGTAACAGTTATAATAACATAGAGCAAAACAAAGCGAGTTAATCCGGACTACATTTCTAGTTCCAAGAAGGTATTAGTCCGCACAGTGAAGGCGGATGTTTAATGAGTAATTGGGGTCAGACCGCTGTTTGTGTATCAATAAAGTACCGTCCCTCAAAAAGTGGTATGTAAATTCAATGCACTAAGGCGCTAACGCACGGTTAGTCCAAAAACGAGTGGCTGCGTTGGACAAGGGAGATCCTAACCCTTAGTAAGCTGGGTATTTTTCTAAAAATAGGTTTTTTATGTCGTCTGCTTTCCAAAACCTTAAATATCTGCGTAGTTTTGACGAGGAAAGATACTCAAAGTAGAAACAGGTTAGATCACAGGCCAGCCGCCAATTAACTTGGCGGCTGGCCTGGATCTAACCTGTTTGCATAAGAATGAAGTAGGTTCCAGCAATATAAGGGTTAGATATTATTTGATCGCAGTTTGCTCGTGAAAATAGCATCCGTCTGAACCCACACAATGCCTCTATGTTTGTACGTTGTGGTCGGCGTGTGAAATAAATTTTCAAACCGCGTTCATATTACACTGAACATGAAAAGTACTCATGAGCCGGTATCTTACTTCACAATTTCTTGACATTATATGCAATGATATCAGCGGCTGGATACAAACTGGGCGTGGCTTATAGTATCACTTTCACGGCTGCAGACCTGCGAAAGCACCATCTCTTCGGCGCATTTTATTTCATCGTTGTTTACACAATAGATAACTTGAATACTGTTGGTGCGATGTAAAACCCATTTAGATAAAAGGTTAAGCTTTTGTTGATTACACTGTCACCCCTAGTGAAAGGACCAGCCAGTTTGGCTTATGATACGTTCCTCGCTGATTGTACCAAGTACCTTCTTACTTCTATCACTATGCCAGGCGCCAAGCGGATATAAGTCGGTAACCATATATATACCTAGCTTAATATAAATAACAACTCGTTTTACGATGTCAGACATTACGTTTTAAGGTTAATCTCCCCCGCAATATCATATGTCCGATGCAATATCAATATGTTTGCCAACAAAGATAAGAATAGAATTAAGGTGTAATATCAACTCATTTGTCGATCCCAGATATCAACTTTTTTCAGTCTCCCCCCGCAATATCATAACTATACGATGTACTATGATTCTTCCCTATAAATACGAGGAAAAACTCCCCTAGTGATCTATTGACAGTTTGTCGGGTGTTGACTTTCATTTGATATCCCAAAATATTAACAAAAGTCGAATTATCAAAATTCTCTAACCCTCATAGTGCTGGAACCGATTTCATGGCAATGCAAATAGGTTGGATACAGGCCAGCCACCAAGTAAATTGGCGGCTGACTAGTGATCTAACCTGTTTGCCACTCTGAGTATCTTCCCACATCAAAATGAAGCAGATATTAGAGGTTTGGGAAAGCAGACGACATAAAAATATATTTTTGGAAAGTTATCCAGCATTCTGAGGCTTAAGGGAACCAACGCCTTATTAATATTAATACTTTTACAACTAAGAAATGTATTCAGAATCGAAAATGTGAAAAAAGAAAAAATACTCACCAAACTCGTTACCATGGGAACAATGGCTTATTTTCGGATGCCTCGAGGAAAAAAATAATCCCGAGAGTGGGATCAATATTCTGGAGTAACGGTGAAATACGATGGAAACACTTACTCTATTCCAGACGAATTTCCTTCGTCCCAGCAGACGACATTTGAAATCACCATGACAAAAGGTAAATTTGCTCATCATGAGCAAATTCTCCTTTTTGTCTTGGTGATTTCAATTTTAGCTTGTCGATACTTCATTTTTATTCGATACGAATTTGTTTTTTGATATATATGATGTATGTCAAATTATCGTCTGCTTGGAAATATTCGAAAGAAGGAAATGGGGGTTACAGAATTGGGTCACGCCCGTGACTTATTCTCCGTATATCGGTCATTGACACAGCTCGGTTTTCCGTTGCTAGGAATTGACCAATGAGAGAAGGCGATCTGACAGAGGGTCGGTTAACGTCAGAATCGTTTTTCGCTACTGATGCATCTGCCGGAAGTCATACGAATCGTCAAGACAAATCATCCCTTTACGTGTTTGTTTGTATGGTTTTCACGCCGTACTAACAACATTTTCAGTTATGTAACGGCTGTATGGATCCATTAGTACTAGGCTAGAGCTCTGAAGTGACTAGCCAAATGTCACTCCAACGAAACCAGCGGTGTCGGTGGGGCTCGAACCCGGGGCCCGAGTTCTAAGTCCGCCAACTTAACCACTGGGCCACGCAGGATCCCCTCCCTTTCATTTATGAGACAAAACAATGTGAACATTTTGAATGGTATTGCGCGCTTAGATAGCAATAATATGGAACTTTATTAGGGTTTATTCTAAAAAAGTAAATACAATTCAGATTAAAGGCCTTCTTTCAAAGGGATTTTCTCTAAGTCAAAATGCTGGAAGAAAAACATAATGAATTTATATTTAAACAATGTAAGAATTGGAGAATGAAGCTTTACATCAAGAGGATGAATATCCTTAGAAAATTATGCATTCTCGGTTTGGACAACAACTTACTATAATGTCTTATTGAGCATTTTCGCATGGAACAGAATTTTTTCAGTTATTTCTTCTTTGATCAAAGCACCATTGAATTTCCTCGACCTCTAACCAGCGGCAAGCTTCATTATCGTCCAAAATCGAAAAAAGAAACCTTGAAGACAAAAAGGTTACTAAATCGGAACATAATTTCAGCACTTTCATCTGAAATATATGGAACATAAATTAATGCTCAAAAGGGAAAAAATAATATTCACGTAAGAATCAACATTTTCCATCAAAACCCCCAAAACATATCTTCGTCGTACCCTTGATAACCCATGACGATATGTAAAGGGTGAGGTGGGTCATAATGAGAGCGTCTGTGGGATACATTCATTACCCCCTAAAAACTGGAAATTACAAACTAGGGACTAAATTATTCACGAGATAAAAATCTGTTAGTCAACAAATCTATAACATAAGGGGATTCCTAGCGCCATTCGTATTACGGAAATATCGACCCAGTCAAACACCCTTTGGTCCCTGTGCTGCCCCTTAACCCTTTACCAAACGTCAAAATTTCCAACTGTCCCAAATTGAAAGACGACATTTCAAAAATATGATGAAATTGGAAAATAATCATCTGATAGGACAGAAAACATTGTGGGAAAAGGAGGAATTGCTGGTGACAATTTCTCCTTTACCCACAATGTTTTCCAGAGTTGTCTGCAACAAACTTGTCAAATGTCGTTATTGTTTGGTAATGGGTTAATGCACCACAACGAATTCTCCGATGTATATGAAATCAAGCAATGATTCGAACCTTTGATATTCATTTTATAATTCGGTTCGGAACTAAACGTGGGCATCGTGTTATGTTTTGGCGACCTGGTGAAACGTAAAGTTTCACTATTCGTATTCATGGTACATTTCTTGTGATGCCACCGTTCCAAACTCACATTGACAATTTCAAATAATAGGGATACGACATGTGAATATCGACTTCACATTGTACTCCATATGCTACACATTAAGGCCTCTGCAACGGAAGATTCGAGAAAACACTGCGGCAAAAGAGTGAGTTCTCATAATGAGTAATTCATTCATATGCTACAAATATTTCTACTGAATGTTTTGAATTAAATAACCAAACGAGGAAATGTGAATATATATATCGTTTAAACAAGTGGGTTTGTTTTCGATATTTTTTTTCATTTCTTTTTTCTTTTGCAATCAATAAAAATCCTTGCAAAGTGGGCTACGGATTTCAAAAGGAACAAAAGAATAAAAAATGTCGATATCTATATTGATTCGGCAAACCACATAAAAGGGGCCTGAATAGTGTTGATTCTGTTCATCGACAAACTAACCCCCGTAGGGATTCGAATCAATAAGTACCGTGATTCGTTGTTCCAAAAGGGGCGGGACTTACATCTAAACGCACATGCGTGAAGTACCGTCGTAGATCAGCCTGAATGTTTATTACAAGCAGGCTTATCTGGAACGACACTTCATGAGTTTGGGTTTGTTTCATCAAGAAAAGAGTTAAACCACCAATGTGTCGACATGGACTATTAAGACTGTTAAATATATATATGTATAGCATGTTAACTTAGATTTTGAGAGAACGTTTTATGAGGTCCCTGGCTTATAGTTATGCGTATATTAGTCATCGGAATCCTTTGAAATGTTTGTATCGTTTTTTTTTGGGTGGCTCCATAGAAAATTGTGATGAAAGGATTGGGCTTAACATACTTTGTCTGAGTCTCTTTCTGTAAGTCCGTCCGTCCGTCCGTCCGTCCGTCCGTTCTCAGATCTCCTATTTCCTATCTCCCGTCTATTTATTGTGTGTCTCTCTCTCTCTCTTGTATTCAATTCCGTTTGAATGAAATGTTATTGTCGCATTTTGATTGCCATGATTTGTCTTTCGAGAGAGACTTGATAAACTCTTGTATTTCGGCCTAATCCATTTGTTATGGGGAGGGGCATGAATCTTTATGAGACAGTTCCCAATGCGTCAGGCCAAGATGATATATTTTAATATGTGAACTCACGTGTGGGTACAACCGGACGACATAAACAAATCAATTTGACAATTTGATTTGACAAACATGAAGTCGAAATTATTCTTGACCACGACTCCAGCGTTTATATGCACATAGAGACAGACCATTACGTTAGATCATTGTGACCAAGCACAACGCACTCACGAGTGAGTACAAGCGATCGACATAAACAAATCGATAGGACACTCTGATTTGACATACATAAAAAAGAGGTCATCCCAGACCAACATTCAAGGGTGCATACACATAGACATAATTACGTAAGGACCCGGAACAGTGTTCTCATCCGCACGACCGGTCCATATAAACCTTATCAAAGTGATTCTCTGAGTTGATTTAATTGGAGTCGAGATCATCACAGACTAAGTAAGACTCCATCGTTTATACACAAAGAGCCCATTACGATGGCTACTGGGCCCTGGCACATTGTACTCACATGCACGACGGCTCGATATAGTGATAAACAAGTGGACATCTGTATTTGCAGAGGAGAAAAAGCTGATATTTGACCTTGCAAACCACATAACGGTCGATGTGACCTTACCCTTTCTTTTGTATGTAGTTTATTTGTTTACGACGCTCCCTTCAAGCAAATTAAGTAATATCGCAGCAACATTCAATTTTGTGCATACTTCGTAACTTACCAGTACGTTGTTAAGAAATATTGCAGTGTGCATGGGCATCAAACGTTGTCTTGATTTATCGCAAGCGGGGATCGAACCTAGGACGAAAGGTCCCGAATTCATTAACGATAACCAATGCATGGGCACGTAGAAATACGCGGTAATTATTTTATCAAATTAGGATATGACAATTATTTACTACAATGCTACATCTTTACGAATGCAGGCGGGGGAATCGCGTGACCAATGTTTACAATCTTATGTCCGAACACGAAGACGGCGCCAAGATAAGTTTGACTTTTTACTTCTTTTTGCCAATGAAAGCCACATTGGGTACCCCGCATGAGTTGGCCATCAACTTTCCGGTTCTGGTGAAATATGATAACCCATGCTTTATAACGGCGTAACGTCTAACACTAGGCTGAGAAATCGCAGTCAAAAACCGACGTGTTGGACGTCAAAGACCGACGTGTTGGACGAGTGCGCCCGTCAACTGTGGTTTCTCTGCCGAGTGTTGAATGTGTGATACACGTCTTGAACTTGGAGTTTGTGACTGCTCCAGATTGAAAGGCACATATCACAGATTATCACAAAAAGACATACGAAATATATTCTCTTTGCTTTAGGCCTAGTGGGTCGATTTAAGAAAACAATTACAGTATAATCTCTCTATCTCGAAGCTCAGGGGACCTGATGAAAATGTTCCACGTACAGAGAGTTTGACATATAGATGTCTGGAATATAAATCATAAGAGTACATAGAAAGTAATAGCAAATCGTATTTCCTTCGACGCATAGAAGACTTCGACAATCAGAAGATCGAAGTAGAGATATTCTACTGTATACTCATTCTAAATATTGTTTCTGCATGTCGTAATGGAATCTTAGGCTGTTTGCATGCAGTGTATACCTTAAAATGAGGTGAAAATACAGTAGCATAAAGTAAGGAGTTAAAAGAGATAGGAATTAGGGCAGCCGTTCCTGTTTGTTTTGATTTTGTCTATCTGTTTGTTTGGTTTTCAAGATCAGCGTTCGAGGAATTTGACCTTTATGATGGAAACACAAAGAAAGGTCATGGTGTTGTAAGAAATCGAAGAAATCGCTCGTGCATTTTGTTTGATTTATTTTGACATTTTGAAAGCAAATGTTATACGGATTATTAAAGGACTGTATATAAAGTGTTGTTTACATATGTAGCAACAATTTATAATTTGTCTATTTTTATAGTTTCCTTAACTTCATCCTTTCAAAAAAGCCCAACTGTTAATGTTACAAACAACTTGTATGTTTTGATATTCGTCATAACGTTTTCTTTTAAATGCAGATACATATAGTTCAACAAACTTAACTTGAGATTTCTCGGAAGAATTCGTAAGCATTGACCTTTTGTTCGGGTATCGTCGTTTGATAAAGATTAGTTGGTTATTCATTGAATAGTAGTTGTAACAACATATGTTTCTGTAGAATGAATGGCCGATATGGAAACACCCGAAAGGTCTCGCGAACATTATTTAGTCACAAGTTAAGTTTGTTGAACAATACTTAGGGTCGTGAGCTAATTACTCAGAAACTCTGAGAGCGTAAAGTCGTCAAAGTGTCCGTCAAGGTACATCAAAACGCCGTAAAACACAGACGACATTATCACTGTTTGGGGCATCGTAAACTATATACTCGATTAGTCAGGAAATAAAGGACTTTAACCTATTTCTCCATATTTATATATACATACTTGATTGCCAAATCTATTATTGTGACGATTTATAAGAGAAGACACCGTACAAGTCAGCGCAAACGTATGGCAAATAGTTCTATCAAAGTTAAACTTATCCATTTTTTTTTTTTTTTTTTGCGTTTTGGAGGGGGCTTCCGTGGCCTAGTGGTTAGAGTACAGAAATTGAAATCACATGGCCCCTCTCCGCGTGGGTTCAAATCCTGAGAGGGATATGGATTTTCATGAGAGGCAGTCTCCCGACTGACTGGTTCGACCCGCCTTGACCAGCCCCTATGGGCAGTTGATTATGGGGTCTTCCTCCATCAGTAAGGGTCGGGCATCGCTATATAACTGAAACAATGTTGATGTGATGTAAAACCCCCCCAAAAAAATATTGTGTTTTGTATTAAGTCCAAATTTAAAAGAACAGAACAGCATACGAAAAATATAGAGCACGAACAATGTTAATTCTTAATTCAGCTTAATATAGACATCGAATGTACGAAAAAACGTACAAAATGCTTATTTTGTACAGTTTCTCGTGTTGTTCAGTTCGTTTATTCTATTGTTACTGGTACGCTAAAATTCCAAAATGGCTTGTACGCTTGTAGCAGAACAATGCTATAAGACATTGTGTCAAGAAGAGCAAAAAATGATTATGAATTTGTTCCCCTTATGACACAATATTTTAATCCAAATCCATTAAAATATGTCTTATTTCAGTTATAAAGAACTGAAGTATGCTTTTGTTTTCAAGAAGAATCAATTATTATCTCGCTTATGACGGTATTGATTTATCCGGTGTGCTCACCCCCCCCCCACCGGATGTGATCAGGCCTTGGTGATATTATAAAGGTCTTGTTTAAACAAAGTCGGGCGCATCACTATTACTAAAACGAAGGGATTGTGATCTTTCGTTTGATTAGGATCGAGAAGGCATGTTTTATCTTTCTCTTTTATTTCAAGAATGAAGTATACTTTGGTTCGGGGCTTTACACCATTGCATTAGCAGCGACTAGACTATTTTCCTATGTGTTATTTTATTGAACAAATGAACGCACATCCAAAATAATCAAGAATCGTTGTATGAAATATTACGAGTCCAGATTAAACCATTGATTTTTTTTCGTTTGTCTATCGGGAGACTTTCCCTCGTGAAAATCAGAGGATGCCTTATAAAGACCTCTAGCACACGACGAAAGGTCTTTGACCTGTGATCCATTTCATCCTCTCCCCCGATATGGGAATTTGAGACAGTCCGAATTTGAAAGCAATGTCTAAAGGCGTAGGAGCCGGGGGGGCAGGGGGCCGCCCCCTATCCAGAACGGGGGCAAGAGTATACTTTTGCCCCCCCCCCCCCCCCCCCCCCCCCCCGATATTCACAATGGCAAATGAAGATATTTGAAAAGAAAAATGAAAGAAACGAAATTTAACAGCAGAATAAAAATAAATGTGTATGTTTGTGCTTTATCTAATAACAATACGCCTTTTGTTACGAACAATAACCAACATCTTTTTGACGTCATCATCGCAAATCGCAATCTTAACACAACGGGTTTATCCAATGAAAACTCTGCTCACAAAAATACCCGGGCAGTATTGATTGACAAAAACAGTGGTGTTAAACGTGTTCTAAGGAGTCAGACTCAATAGTGTCTTCAATTGTTAGCTAAAGCTTAAAGAAAACTTTAATTCTTTGACTGTTTGAAATAGTTAAATCCGTGGCTGTGATCGAGACCTGGCAAATCCTTTTTTCTTTTTTTCTTTTTTTTTTTTAAAGATACACATTTTCAAACGCTTTCTTTTACTTCTCATAATGTTATTGAATTTGTAAATGCATGAATAGGCATGAAAAAGTTTAGTTACATTTATTCTTAGACCGGTCCTCATCTGAAGTTGACCCCCCTAATGTTGTAAACGATCCTACGCCTATGATGTCAGACGACTTAAGCAAGTTAACCCAACAATAACGACATTTAACCAATTTGTTGCAGATGACTCTCGCAAAACATTGTTGGAAAAGGAGAAATTTCTCCTTTTTCCACACTGTTTTCTGTCATATCAGGAGATTATTTTTCAATTTCATTACGTTTTAAAATGTCGTCTGCAAACTCTTTCAATTTGTGAGTGTCAAAAGTTTTGCGTTTGGGAAAGGGTTAAACAGTCGTTTCTTTATGAAGTAGAAATCATAGGGAGATAATGGTGAATTGTTCATTATGAGCAATTAAACCTTATTAATCATTGTGTTACGCTGTAACGCTTTCTAGAGTATTTCCTAGTATAGTGAGGTATTCTGGCGTGAAGGGATATAAGGAAACCGCTAAACAATAAGGAAATGGGGCTTTGCTCGTCACGACTAGATTCTTCTTGAGGCTTTATGATTTATTGAAGAATGATTTTTGTCAGGCGTTTGTTTCATGATGGTTTATATTAGCTGCTAGCACGGGTCAGGGAAACAATAAAAACGGGAAATCAGTTTCAGATCTTGTAGATATGTACAAGAGTGTATTATTGATTATTATGTTTCATTTCTGACCAATTACTCCATCAAAATACTTATTTTTGGAGTTGAATCAGGATATTTTTGAGACCAGCTTTTTTTCACAAAACTTTCCACGTGTTAAGATATGTGTAGCAAAGATCTTTATCGTACCTTGTGCCAAATGCAACTATTTCTCACAACGAGCAATTTCAGTTATATTACAGCTCTCCTGGATCAAACAGTACTAGGCCAGGACTCTGAAGTGACTTGCCAAAGGATACTCAAACGAAACCTGATTTTGTCACAATAGTTTCAGCATAATGTCACAATAGATAGTGCTATTTTGTATGTTCTTTAATTGCTGTCTGCAACTGTAATACGTGTATAGTTCTATAATAGTAAATAGCCTAAAGCACACATTGGGTCACTATTTTCGGTTTATATTTTCATGTTACCGGTATAAAGGGGCGACTCATCATGCTTAGTAATAGATTGACCGGAAGTTCGCTGATAATTGGACCTTGCCTAAAATTGTGTTTAACACATTACCACCTAACGCCACATTTTAATGGATTTTGCGAACGCTTTTCAAAGAGCAATGTGACAAAAGGAGAAATTGTTTATCACAAGCAATTTCTACTTTTGCTACGATGTCTTTTTCAATCTATTCACATACCACAACAGCAGAACTGAGAGGTTTTCACATGTTTACAAGGCTTTTCTTAAATCGTCTGCATCAAGTAAAAAAAATGTCAGAACATAACTAATGTCGTCTGCAGGTGGTAAAGAGTTCAGAGTAACGGATGTGCTCGTGTACAGTTTGTGTTGTATCCATCTTAATTATGAAGATCGAGTGCGGTTTGACATTATCATCGGCACACATATTCCAGAAAGGTCAATAGCGAGTGTTATTCATAAGGACATTCCGTACTATAATGTGCATTTCGGGTGCAATAACCCTTTATATAACAGACGGATAGCTGCATATACGCGAGTACGCGGCTGAATCCACATGATTCCGAAAAAGAAACAAAATCAGGATTTTTTTAATATCACAAAAATCTGCTTCATTAATGTAAACATCCTTGGCAACTTAATGTATTCTATTTGTCCACATTCTCATATAATACTACAGTAATGACTATGAAATCGCTCAGAATGCACCAGATTGCATCATTATTTTCACAATTTTACGGGGGAGCATGCCCGGACCCCCTAGCTTAATCATGAATCCACATCCAAGGAGGGCTAGCTATGCGCCTGTATAATGTGTATATATGTATGTATATTTTTGTATTTGTTTATTAATCGTGGTATTAGTAAGTCAATTCATTTGCTGATTATCATTTGTACAGTATTTCCATATAATGACTATGTATATTTTGGGCAATTAGATATTATTAAAATAAGGCAATGTTCATCGAATCATAGATCTTGTATGCTATGTCTGTTATATCAATACCAGGCAATGAAAGTGTGCCTTGCCTCAGGATACTTCATAATTCGATAGTTGGACAAGAATGGGAATCATGAACGTTAAATTTCAGTGCCCAAAATGTACGGCTTACGTAACAATTTATTGATAGTTTTTTGTTTGAATAAGACAACGTTCACCCTGTATTTTTTCTTTCGTCAGTATGTTTGATCGCTTGGAATAGTTGTATTTTGCTATCAACTAAACACAAGGATAAAGGGACTAGTAACATCTTATCAATTCCAACCAAAGTGACATTGTAAGACGGAGAAATGAGTATCAGGAAAGCTCTTTGTAGGAGCCTTTTCGAATTCCGCAAGGCTAAGGTGTGCGTTTTCTTAATTGCTTTAGTGACGTGTGATCACCTTAAGTCTTAAACCGAAATTGATTTAGTATTCGATCGTATCAAATCAAAAGATAACTGTTGTCGAAATACCTGCGGAATCATTCGATCGTTTGTTTAGAGTTATTCGGATTTCATTTCTTGTGTATCTTTGGCATTATTAGACTAACGAATTTGTCTTTGGTTACTCTGCAAATGTTGCAATGGTGTCAGAATCTTTCCAAAACAAAAAGTTAAACCAGAACTGATAATCTTGTCAAATCGGTAAAATAAAACGGCGTAGGAGCAGAACAACTCACTATACTAACAATCCTGGAATGTTACGGAACGCCTAATTACGTTCATTACGAAATTTAAAAAAAAGTAGCTTTGTGAAAGAGAGAATATCTTTCAGTGTTAATTTTCGTTTTCGTAGCAATGAAAAACTACTTTCATAGGTATCAATACATCGGTTGTAAATGTCGCCTGCAATGTTTGCACGAAACAAATTATCGTTTGGCACGTGTTAACTTCTTTCACTCCATCGTTAGTATCTTATCCCATGATCTCCCAAACGTGTACGTTCGTACTGACTTTGGTTGTCACATGTCATACTAACTACCACCTAGTTAGCCGTCCATCGACAAAGTGGGTGCCCTTTTCACTTCCGGTAGTGTGTAGCCTTTGATACCCGGTCATTCGGAACCAATTCGATATTGATCTGGTCATTCAGGAACTACAGAACAGAACAGAACAGAACATAACTTTATTTAAACCCAAGTATAAACATGTATACAATAAGGGTAATCAATATATATGTGAGTGTCGTGACGTGATCCAGGAGGAACGAGAAAAAAAGAAAGGAAGTGTGTGAGAGAGAGAGAGAGAGAGAGAGAGAGAGAGAGAGAGAGAGAGAGAGAGAGAGAGAGAGAGAGAGAGAGAGAGAGAGAGAGAGAGAGAGAGAGAGAGAGAGAGAGAGAGAGAGAGAGAGAGAGAGAGAGAGAGAGAGAGAGAGAGAGAGAAATACACATTCGGACTGGATCGGGAATGGTCACGCGTCACCATCAATCAGATCGTGTGAAAACGCCACACACGCGCAGTCGATATGTCCGAAATATCGCGTAAATGACACGTTTTAAACAATTTGGTTCCAGAGAACGTCACGTGAAGGCGGCCATTTATCACATGACCCCAGTATGGCATTAATTGCGGTAATTTGATGGTTACAGACGATGATTTTGATTGATTTACTTCGATGGATCTGGAAGATCGGCGTTTGGAGTGAATTGAATCGATGTATTATGTGTCTCTGTGAGAGGAACAATTATCCTATTTATCCCTTCACTTAATGCGAAATGTTCGACTGTCCCGAAATGAAGAGTTTGCAAACAACTATGTTTCAAAATGTGATGAAATTGGAAAGTAATCTTCTCATATGGTAAACAACATTGTGGGGAAAGGAGACATTGCTCTTTACTCATTTTCCCACAATGTTTTCCAGAGCCTTCTGCAGCAAAGTGATTAATTGTTGTTATTGTTTGGTAATGGGTTAGATCGAACATGAACGGCCTGGCGCCGCAAACACATGTCGTCATTCCTCAGATTTCGGGCTCGTTACGAGCAATGTTTCCTTTTCCCACAATGTTTTCCATAGTCTTCTGCAGCAAAGTGGTTCAATGTCGTTATTGTTTGGTAATGGGTTAGATCGAACATGAACGGCCTGGCGCCGCAAACACATGACGTCATTCCTCTGATTTCGGGCTCGTTACGAACAATGTTTCCTTTTCCCACAATGTTTTCCAGAGCCTTCTGCTGCAAAGTGGTTAAATGTCGTTATTGTTTGGTAATGGGTTAGATCGAACATGAACGGCCTGGCGCAGCAAACACATGACGTCATTCCTCTGATTTCGGGCTCAGGTTACCATACACACCAACACTACCATTGAATAAATACGGTGTTTACTGGACAATTAGATATGTAATAGCCCATTACCAAATACGCAATTTGTGTGATTATAATTTGGAATTGTTCTGGAAACAACAGCTTGTGTGAATAGAATCCCTTATATCATATTCTTATATTACCTTGATACAATTTTCGAATGCAGTCATTCGTGAATAGAACGGAATAGAATAGTTTCATCTACAGCTACATCATACGTCTAGTCAGCACAATCACACTTGATTATTACGCGACGGGTTTCAATGACTTATACGTACAAACATATTACATATTAACGCAATGCAAACAAATACATTTTACAGTTCAATGTATTCTTCTACGTTCTTAAATAGGACACAATTTTGACTCTACAACTTGTAGATTAGCCTTGAGGCATAACTAGGTGCCCTTTTACCGCAAAATAGCAGAAAACATGTTGAATACTACATGAATACTGACTTTAAATAATTGGATCAGCTTGCAGTTCTCGCCATTTCTTAACTCTTTACCAACTGAATACGGCACATTTTTACTTGAAACAGACGACTTTTGCAAAGCTTTGTAAAGATGTGAAAAATATTTCAGTTTTGCTGTTGTTATATGTGAAATAGATTGAAAAAGCAATGTGGCAAAAGGAGGAATTGCTTGTCACAAGCAATTTCTCCTTTTGCCACAATGCTTTTTAAAAGACGTCTGCTGCAAGACGCAAAAAATGTGGATTTCTGAATGACACCTGCTAACTACGCCGTTTAGTACAGAGTGACATTACACCTGTCAAAACGGAAATACCTATGTTCTATATGGGTCACGCTGTGAAAAGTATTGGCCCTGTCAAAACTTGTCACATTAATGGGGCGTTGTCCCTTGTTTACACATAGTCGTTTATCGCTTTCGCTTTACAAATAAGGTACAGTGTAGGCTCTTTTGAAAGTGGTGTCAAGAGAGTTAGCGTTGACCCATTTACTAATTTGGTCCGCTTTTTATATACATTTGTAGTTCAGAATTTTGTTGATCGGTTTTTGGCGTTTTTTTTAGTTGCAGTCGCTTCGATCCTTCCTGGTATTTTCGTTGATATTTGAAAGGTCGCAAAGTAGATCCGCTTCTCGGGAAAAGCGAACCGACGATCCTCTATTTTAGAGGCCGAAACTCTACCTCTGGACTATTGCACTCCAGGGTACCGTTTTACTAAACAGTTTACGCTTAAGATTTGCATAAGTCTTAAACAACAATTCCTCTTATTTCAATAATGGGCGAAGCAATATTGCAAAGTAACACATCATTGGAATCGTCCGAGACGCTTCCAATGACGAAACACATTGCAATATGCGTATCAGTTTTGACTTGCAAATATTTTCCTTGAATTGTTTAGTAAAACAGTCCCCAGGGGCATTCTCCTTCGCAGTGATATCCCTTTCATTTTGGTTAGGAGCTCTCTGCTATCACAGAAATCAAAGCGCTGATAGCGCTGAAGGACAGCTGCTCCTTTTACCACCATTACTACAATTATTATTTCTGAGACAGTCTATTTTTCGAACATCTGGACATTTTACGATTTCCCATGAGGCAACAGTTACAATGATATAGAGCAAAACAAAGCGAGTACATCAGGATAACATTCCTAGTTCCAAGAAGGTATTAGTCCGCACAGTGAAGGCGGATGTTTTATGAGTAATTGGGGTCAGAACGCTGTTTGTGTATCGATAAAGTACCGTCACTTAAAAAGTGGTATATAAATTCAATGGACTAAGGTGCTGTCCAAAGATTCTTCCAGATCTGGAAGGATTTCATTTCTTTTTTTCATTTTAAATTTTGAGTCGAAATCATTATTTCAATTTTAGAAGTTGGACTTCTTTGGCCCAATTACTTCAGTCGTGATCGGCATACATCGGTCGGTGTCGGCACTGTTCGGTGTTAAGCGAAAAGATCCCACACCGACCGCTGTATGCCGAGAACGAGCGAAGTAATCCGACGAAACAATACGTTTCAAAATGGCGGGTCATGGGTAAATCTACCTTACATGTATTACATGTATATCTGTAAAACCAAAACATGTTGGAATTGTGAATAGACAAAACCCTCTTGGTATTCCATTACTTAATTACACATCTAATTGTTTTGTTTTGGTCGACAACATCATTTTGTCACGGAATCATCTGACAAACACGATTCCTTATCTCGACCAAGGCAGCTCGAAAACTCGGACAGTTTCGTGTCAACCGTTATTATCTGTGATGATAATACTTTCATGAAAATAACTGTTGATGTATCACATTACATATTCATATATCACCCTCGTTATCGTCCATAAAACACATCAGCACCATATATTGGGCCTGTCTCATTGTTCGTATATAAAATCACCAATTCAGTTTTCACCTACGTCAGCGTTCATATATCATATAAGAAACAGATCTTAAATTTATCTTATTGTTCATATAACATATCATAATTGCATCTTAAACCTAAGTAATTGTTCATATAACACAATACGGACACGTCTTGGTCCACGTTTTCGTTCTTATAGCAACCGCGACGGCAAAAGCATAACACGTTTCGTTTGATACAGATTCGACACAAGAAGAATGATACTAGGAGACACTTTGATAGTCTAATGGTCATGCTAAAGGTGCATGGAGGGGCACTAAACATTGATATGTATTCATTTAGACTTTTTTTTAATCATTCTGAATGGTTTTGCACGTAGGTTTTTTTGGGGTTTTTTAAGGAGGGGGCTTTCTTTTTTTTTTCTTGCAGTTGTTGTCATTTTTTTATTTTGTTTTTATGTTTACCGCCTTGATAGTCGTAAGTCGTATGTTTCCAACTCAGCAGATGACATTATCATTTGTAACACATATAAACCATTAACATAAGCAATTATACATAAAGCGACTCAGTAGGCGACTTTGAAGCTTTGTATAGAATATTGCATACTTATATAAACAAAGATAACATGTGCCATACTGAACTAATATTCTGTTCGTCGTAATGTTTTGAATTGTCGTTTGTTGCAATGGCATTAAGGTGTCATATAACTGACCCCTCACTCTATAACACCAACATGTTGACCCATATTCAGCAGATGACTAAAGTTTTAAGACATAACAGTCTTATAAGAAGTCATTCATTCGTTTGCCAAATTATTTGTTGTTTTTCTAATATCGAAAGAAACATGAATTACCTTATGTTTTGTTGTCTGCTTTTGCTTTCGAATTGGACCAACTAGAACTTCCTCGACAGGGCAATGGGATAAGAGAACATTGTTCAGCCATAGATTGTCACGCACCGGTCATTCTGTTAACCCTCTGCCAAACGCCAAATTTCGAATGTCCCAAATTGAAACAGTTTGCAGACGACATTTCAAAATGTGATGAAATTGAAGTAATCTTCTGATAGGGCAGAGAACATTGTAGGAAAAGGAGAAATTGCTCTTAACGCGTAATATCCCACAATGTTCTCTAGAGTCGTCTGCAAGAAACTGGTTAGATATCGTTGTTGTTTGGTAATGGGTTAAGTTGTTTAACAAGTGCTTACGTACTCAAGGTCAAAATTTAAACCACTGACTTAATTTGCCATGCATGCATCCGGGACACTTATTAGCGTGATTATAGATTTCACCTATCGACTTATTTTCTATTGAAACCAGTCGCAGACGACAATTTGATTAGTGTTAAGATTTTAGTGATAAACTTCGTATAGGGCGGAAAACATGTTGTTTGAAAAGGGTTTAGTTAGTGACACGTAAAATCTGAATTCTTCACAAATAAAAACTTAGAGAAAACATCAACATGAACTTAAAATTCACAATGTTCAAAATCAAGCGTGTTTTGTTGATATGCCGTTTCCCGTTTTTGGTACAGGGTAAAGGCATACTAAGCCTGACACGCCTATGAGTTTCCCGGTAATGTAGTTAATGGCAAATGGTAAACGAAGGGCATGTATCGAATTAAAAAGAGGTAAACTTTTCCAATGATGTTTCCCGATGAAGGTGACATTTAAACAGTCTGAAGTTTGCCTTCCACTACAAGGGTTACAACGCACGTCAGCTAGGTATGTAAACCTCGATACCAATCACGTCACAACATCGTGAATAAACATGTCTACTGCGTCATACTTGACCTAATTTCTCGTTGGCTGGATGTTTTAACACCTCCCACTCATTGGCTAGGATCGTTACTTCCGTCATGATCGATGTTTCCACGCGTCTAGACTGTGGTGCTATAAATAGATAAGCGGAGAGTAGAACCAGCGTATAACGTAATTTTATGAATGAATATTTGTGAAGACGAAAATAGACAGCCATATATGGTCATTTTACGCGAGGGAGGTTACCGTCAAGTCGAAACTTGCTACATAAGTACAAATAAACTATCAAAACAAACTGTTTATTAGAAAAATAAAGAATAAGATTACAAAAGAAATACACATGTTCATACCAAATACCTTTATTCCACACTCAAGCTTCATTGACAATCCCGTGGCAGACGACTCAATGATTTGTGAAAAAGAAGAACTTGCTAAAGGATGAACCCTTTCTTTTCTTACAATGGTTTCTTCACTGCATTAAGAATGTCACTTTTCTGTTCTTACTGTTTGTTCCTGCTACTGACACTCTCAATTACGACTTGTAGTTGAGGGAACATGTTAGACAATGCGTAAGTGACAAGTAACAAATTTCGGAATGCGCGTTCATGCATGTACACTGTATATAGAAATAATGATACACGATCGCTCCAACATCTACCGGCCTATTCCCCTGTGTTATAATTCAGATGAAATAGGTGATCAAATATTTATATCGTGTCGAAAGAAGAATTTGCTCTCCTGCTGAAGAGTTCATATATACGGGGTCGCGACAATACGAACAGTTCCGGCTCAGACCGATGTATACCAAAAAAACGACCGAAGAAGTCCGACCAAAGAATATGTTAAAAAATGGCGGATTATTGGTATTCTATCTAAGAAATGTATGAATCTCCTTGACTTTCCTTACATGGGATTCCGTATCAAATTGAAAGTGACGGCAGACGATAAATATCATTAGGAGTAAGTAATCCTTAAAGGTCGATCCTTTGTCTCGTCACTGGAAATTTCAGAAATACTTTCTATAGTATTTCCCGCTTCACCAGTCTTTCGGATGAGACATTAAACCGAGGTCCCGTCCCATGAGTAGCCATTGGCTAATACAAAATAGACATAAAACCACCTGCTTGATGTGATATAGTTATAGTAGTTAAAAATATTCAGTTCTAAGCAGATGTGTCAAGGTGATAGGCTATAATATATCATGATGACGTAAGGTGATAAGACAAGTTTTATTTACCAGATTTCCACCAGTAAAACGCTATCAACTATTCGATGGTGAGGGAAATGGGGTCTTAAGTCGAATGTAGACCTAACAATCAAGAAGATTGAATGAAATCTGGGTTTATACTGTTTAAGTTTTGGAACATGGCAACGTTTTACCTAGTCCAGATAACTGGTCTCGAAGGCTATTGCTATTTTGACTGACGCCTTCGAAGCACGATAAATGTCCAAATGATGAAAAAAGCTTCGTTCACGAATCATTATTGAGACTACGTTTTACCAAATGACTATATTTGGAAATATCTGCGTAAGTCAAAACCGGGTGTTCATGGATTACATCTTTTATCAAAAGCACAATGTTATTTTGCAGATCAAATAAGGCGTCTTGGAGAGACGATTCGAATGATATGTTATGTAGCAATATTGTTTATCTCAATATCGAAATAAGAGGGAGTAGTGTTTTAACTCTCACGCAAACTTTTCGCTCTTTGTGTCCACCAAAACGCTATGCAGAAGTTTATGCCTATTTAGATATATGCCTTGGTGTTGTTAAATTCTAATAACAACTATATACCTGGCCTTCGCGATGTCAACACGTCTTGAAATAGCATATATGTATTTCAATTATCACAGTTTAACTCTACCTAGCATTCATTGCATGACTCTAGTAAGCCATTTCCCTACAATAGACGACTTACTCCGGTCTTGCGTTGAATCATCTATTTACTGGAATGTTTGTATCGTGTTTTGCCAGAAACCAAACTGTAAAGGGATGGTGTTGTTGTCGTAAAATGTCGTCTGTACCAGACACGTTGAGGGCTTCTTTCTTGGTAATTAGCTTCACCAAACCAGTATGTTTATTCTTCTTGGAAACAGTTTAAGTTTAACCAATATTTATACGACCGTTTAACCGTGGCTCGTTCCTGTAGGGGCCGCGGCAAAAAATGATTAATATTGTGGTATAAGATAATATAATTTCACGATACGATTTCCTTAGAAAATGAAACGAATATCATTTTCATTCGATCACATGCACATGCTTACAAATTGTTGTACAATCAGTGATTGTTCATAGGAAACAGCATCTAACGAAAACCCACAAGATTTTGCTTTATTTTTAACACCTTTCCTGTCAATCTAGAACGGATAACATGGATTTGATCTAATCTGAACCGGGACTAAGTTATACTTGAGTGATCAGTGTTAAGGCGTCTGTACTCTGCCTTTTGCGAGCAAAACTCATAAACAATTCCACAAATCATATATTGTTGGTTCCAATAACACGATTCTAGTAAAACAATACGATATTGAGAAGAAATAAACATCTGGAAAAAAAAGACAATACACTATCCAGTATTGCAAAGACAGGTTCAGTTTATAGCAATATCCATATAATATAAGTATTTCATGACAAAGACCATAATAAGAGAACATATAAACAGAATAAACGTTAGCAGAAATGTAATGTAAAGTAAGAGACATGGAAATGATCCGTATCTAGTTCTTACAATCGTCAACGAAAAAAGCGCGAATCAGTGCCCGTGCATGAAACGCGAATTCCGTATCAACTGTATCTGATTGCATGTTCATTGATTTTGTTTACACGACATGTCGGGTAGGTCAACTGTGTAAGTGAGCAGGGAAGAACATGAAAGAGCTGCGTTGTGTAATATCGAGCTATCGATTAATCGAACACTTCGTTACCTGCCTATGTCATTCGTTATAGTAGACTCCATTTCGAGGGTTCAATGCAATACTAAAGTAAGTGCTTCATGGTAATGAGGCACTTGCTATGCTATTGCATTGAACCCTCGATTTATTGATGAGTACAGTTTGTGGTTTTGGTGTGGGATATGTTTGCGACTGTTTTATCATCTTTTGATGTTTGAAATATGTGATAAATGAAAAAAAAACCCAGTCCTTGCTCTAGGAAAATGAGAAGCATAAAAAAATCGTTTTTGAGAATCGTTTTTGTCAGTAATAGAATGAGCAAGAGTGTTGGTCAATTATAGACAGAATAGTGACTTTCCCCAAATCGTAACTACTCGGACATTTCCGTAACCTGTGAAATACATATTTTCATTGTGGATCAAGGAATTTGCGCAAGGAAGACCCCGCTTTTCAGAGGATTCGAACATTCGTGTCCAAAAGCCAACGCGTTATTCCTTGACCGCTGTCCTCAATAACACATATGCTGCCCAGTTAACCCATTACCAAACAGTATCGACATTTGACCAGTTTGTTGCAGACGACTCATTGCTCTTAACGAGCAATATCTCCTTTTCCCACAATGTTTTCTACCCATTCAGAAGATAATTTTTCCAATTTCATCACATTTTGAAATGTCGTATGCAAACTCTTTAAATTTGGGACAGTCAAACAATTGGCGTTTGGTAAAGGATTGGGTCTTTCCCAATTAGGACAATCCCTTGGCTGTCGGTGCCTACACTCAGCAGGATAACAGTTCTGTCATCGTATCATGAAGGAGAGCATGTGTTGAGTGTCCGCTTTTGTAACTAACCGAACAAGGAAACCTCTCAAAGACACAATCACGTCTGATCAGTGAAATACACCGTCGTCCACTGTCGTTTACTAATTGATTGTGGTGTCTAGATGTATGCCCTACGTTTTCTATAACATTTCGTAAGCTCTGAAATTTACAAAATAACTTTACAAACGTTGGACTTTTCAAATCTTAATGTTACTTAATCACGTGGCCAATGTTTACGATCATATGTCCATAAGATGGCCGCGCCAAGCTAATTTTGCTTTTTTGAAAAGTTTTTTCACATACTTTTGCCAATGATAGCCACATTGCGTATGTACACCGCATGACTTTCCGGTTGTGGTGGTACATGATAACCCCTGCTTTAAAACGGCGTTACGTCTAACACACGGCAGAGAAATAGAAGTCAAAGACTGACTGTTTTGGACATGTGCGATTTCTATGCCGAGTGTAAGACATAACGTCGTTATAAAGCATGGGTTAGCATATACCATCAGAATAAACAACGCTTTCAATATCTACTTTTATTGTAAATCAAACAACAATACAAAAACTGTATTGTTTCAACGACATTTTATTTTGACTTTCAAGTAATTTCACCGGCGAAGAAGCACCTTTAACAGCAACTCATTGAAATAAAAACAAAATTGGTTCCCTGGCTTATCCTTTCGTTATGATTAAATACTGTTCACGGGGTACCAGTAAGGATAGAGCCATGAAACCAGGTTACTCAACTTATTGACTCCGTGGTTTACTCAGATATCTTCCAGGGACACAGATATGGCCTCCGTACCAATGGTAACCAATGGTAACGGGGACATGATAATTCCGTCTATTGACTCCTGTTCTTGTCAACAAGCTCTAGTGACCTAGAAACGGGGGACCCAGTTCCGGGGAAGAGAGCAGGCTGCAAACAGAATCCAAGGACGATATCCTGTCCTAGATTCTCAAAGCGTGATGAAACCCTTACCAAACGACAAATTTTCGACTCTCTCAAATTGAAAGAGTTTGCAGACGACTTTTTTTAAATGTGATGCAATTGGAAAATAACATTATGATAGAGTAGAACATATCGTCATGAGCAATTTCCTCCTTTCCCACAAAGTTTTCCAGAGTCGTCTGCAACAAAGTGGTAAAATGTCGTTATTGTTTGGTAATGTGTTAATATCTTTGAAATCAACTAGCTACTGGGGTTTAATGCAGAAACAACTTTTACTTTGATAAGAGATTGGACTTTTTGTCAATTGAAAAACAATCCGTATGATTTATATACCATGCGTATTTTTTTTCGGCATATCCGATGGCAATTGTGACGAACTTTGCACTTGTCGTTTCAGGATACATGTGCATGTATCTTTAAAGTAGAATGACCATAATCCGCCATTTTGAAACTGATTCTTTCGTCGGATTTCTAAGGTCGTTCTCTGTATACATCGGTCATGTTCGGAGCTATTCGGTGTAAAGCGAATAATTACAGCACATTCGGAACACCTCGGCCATTTCTTAAAATAACCTTGGAGGTAATGGGGAGCCATTTTGAAAGTAGGCCAGCAACGAAGGGCATGTCCGTTTGCAATCGTATCTACTCGGAAGACCCCGGCACAAGCCGGGGATTGCCGAAAAGGTACGATTGACAAAATATGAAACAAAGATGTGTTGATATGATACTCTTTAATGAAAAGAGTAAAAAATTATGATATATAACCAATTTGTGTGTATTTAAATAAATATTTAGTGCCTGTGTGCATGTTGCAAGCATGTGCGTTATCCGCCGGAAATAAGGCGAATTACCCCCGGATTTCTTGTGTATTCATGAACTGTCTACGAGGTGTATCTACCGACTTGTGACGGGGATTGCCGAGTTTATACGATTGACTTACGGCACCGACCGATGTATAACGGAACGACCGAAGTGTTTCGACAAAAAGTTTCAAAATGGCGGATTATGGGTATTCTATCTTTTAGATGTTATGGTCAAAGAAACTCGGGTGATCCGAGCTGTATGTTAGAATGAAAGATTTACGTCAGGATCAATAGGACTATGGTCAAAGTAGCTAAAGCCATATCTTAATAATCGTTTATCTAACGATCGCGTATTAAGTGTCTGCTGCAGACAATATTGCTAACAATTTGTGACTCAACTCCTAATACCGTCTGCAAATTGTATGAATTTGGAATTATAAACAACTTTATAATCCTTGTTTGGAACGAAGGCAACATGAAGAAAATGGAGCAGAAGTTTCACATCCTTGTTTAGAGAACAGTTTTCTACACGTGACTCCTTATATATTATTATATATGGGTTTTACATCACATCAACATTATTTCAGTTATGTAGCGATGCGATGGAGGAAGACCCCATAATCAACTGCCCATAAGGGCTGGTCAAGGTGGGTAGAACCATCGGCATTCCGTAAGTCAGTCGGGAGACTGCCTCTCATGAAAATCCATATCCCTCTCAGGATTTGAACCCACGCGGAGAGGGACCATGTGATTTCAAGTTCTGTACTCTAACCACTAGGCCACGGAGGCCCCTACGTGACTCCTTACACAGTCAATGAGAATGCAATTTGCATACTGTATCTATTTCTGAAAGTCACGAGCAGACGATATGTTAATTTTATCCTGTCACTAGTGTCATTTTGGGACGTATAACTAGGTGCCGTATAACATTTGTGATATCCGGCACTAACCATATAACACGTGCACGTGACGATTCATGACGTCATAAGAACGAAATGACGTCATGTTTACATCATTCTCTACATATTTTTCATTCTTTCTCGTGTTTTATTTGTATATTATTTGTTTGAAAGAATACATAAAGGTAACAGGATAAATAGAATAGATCGTTGGTGTCTTTGAATGGGAAAAGTTATCGGGCTCGGCATCGGAATATTATCCGTTTCGCCTTCGGCTCACCGGATAATATTCCTACGCCTTGCCCGATAACATTTCCGATTCACGACACCAACCATCTATTCTCTATATCTAGGTAAAAACTCTGTCGAAATATTTTCGCAAAGCCACATATTTGTTGAAATTTCTATGGAAAGGGTTAGACAAAAACTGTGATGCAGTCAATACAACATTGTTTTTTGGTCAAATGTTATCAGGTCTTTGGTTTGGTTATAGTCATATTTTTTTCTTTGGGTTGATTATGACCCGATATATAATCTACTTACAAAACGCAGACGACGTAATTCATATCACCTGCGTCATCGAAGAAACTTGTTATTGTCAGTAAATAAGGCCACAACTGTGTAATGAACATTCCGTCCAATCAACAAGCACGTGTCACGTGCGACTTGGAATGGCGAATATTCGAAAAATAGAACGTTCGATAATCTCTTTCAATACAGAGAAATTCCAAATATTTAGCTGTTTTAAGTGCACGCGATACTCAGTGGTTAATGTGGTGGACTTAGAACTCTGGGGTCCCGGGTTCGAGCCCAACAGACACCTCTAGTTTCGTGGGAGTGACCTTTGGCAAGTCACTCAAGAGCCCTACCCTAGTACGGGTGGATCCAGGAAAGTCGAACAGGCTTTTATTCTGTACCCAAACAGTAAACGGTATAATAAAAGCGTACTAGGTATCAGAAAGTATCAAACCGTCAAGCTTTGTGAACTGGAAGTCCTCTTTCCACGTTTTGCACTCAAGTCTCAGCAAAAGCGTTTAAACTAGAAGAGGGATTTGATTCGTGTGATATTTAATGTGCATTTGTATAAAACACGAGCAAATTATCAACTTCTTTATTATTAGACGCTTTTTGGACTTCGTCTGCAATCCCTTTCAATATGAGATTGTAACCTACTTTTCGTTTGAAAAAAATATTAAAACGACGTTCCAAATGGATGTTAACATAAGTTGACTCTATCTGTAATAGAGCATGGCTCCAATTCCCCCTTCAAACCTATCTTATGTCGGGATAAAAGCCCCAGTGGGCTTAACCCTTATAGTGCTGGAACCGACTTCATACTTAATGCAAACATGTTACATCCAGGCCAGCTACCAAGTAAATCGGGGGCTGGCCTAAGATCTAACCTATTTGCTACTATGAGTATCTTTTCTCAACAAAATTAAGCAGATATTGAAGGATTTGCAAAGCAGACGACACGAAAATCTATTATTTCAGAAAATGACCCAGCATTCTAAGGGCTAAAAAACTCTCCGGCAGCAATTGCTTTGAGCATGGTTAGTGCATCAGCGAAATGATTTCTGTTTATTGTGCAAGCGTCTGCAGCATCGATTTTTGGTCGTCTGCTTCACTGGCGTCTTAATATATACATGTGCTTAGACAGTAAGTTCGTCAGCACTATACTCAACTTTTTTTCGCAGATGAGAGAAGAGAAGTCTTATTTACAGAAGAGAGAATTTGAAAAACAAAATAATCGTTGAAACAAAGCAAATGTTGCATTGTTGTTTGATATATAATTAAAAGTAGCTACAAACAGCATTATTTATTCAGGAATTGTCCATTCATCTAAGTATGTACGGTTTATTATAGGATTATAACCGAACAGTTCCGGACCAGATAGATGTAAACCGAGATCGACCGAAGTAACCCGACGAAAGAATTCATTTCAAAACGGTGGGTTATGGGTATTCTACTTTAAGCTGTAGGTCTTCATACATCAATTAGACATCACAATATAACCGGAATAGTTCTTATAATAAAACATACTTTTATCAATGCATATTTGATCAATAAAATACAACAAAAACACAATTTTTATTTACACATATTCAACTTTTATTTCGTTTTTCTTTCTGATACAAATCACATGAAATTAATTTCAGATTTTTTAATTTCTCTCATGAAATGATTTCATTCCAGATCCCCATGGCAACCGACCTGACATGGATTAAAAGCATATAGACAATGACTGTGTAATGAGAACATAGTATAAAAAGGCTCTAGTTTAATCTAAGTTGGAGCTTTTCTGTGTGGAAAAAGTACAAGCCGTTATTTGTTGCCAGAACAGTTCCAGATCAAAGCATAACCTAATTAGTAATTTAGTTTATTTACAAAGAATTCTTTACAAAGAAATTTACCTTATATGTTTAACATTGATTGTGAAGGAAGCTTAAAGCTTGTTCCAAGCACCTAAAATGGTTTGTTTTAACACTGGGTATGAACAAAGTCTTTTAAACCTAAAGATCAATGTATTCTCAGCTACAATATAGTGCAATTCGCGAAAAAAAAAATGTAATTTAGATGAAAGACTTTAATAATGAAGATCAGGAATGGTGATGGGTCAAGAAAACTCGTTTTTTCATAGTGGCAAATAACCCATATCGGTTTGTACTTTTCCACGTGAGATTTGCTCATATAATCTCAAGTAAAAATATGCAATGAATAATTCATTCATCAAAAAATTTAATCACATCTCTCTTTCACCTGCACATGACTTTTCTATGTTTAGACTATTTAAAAAGCAAACACACCATAATGACCAAGAGCAAAGGCCTGTTGCATGTCAATGGTTCAAGGAGAAAAATGTGAAGGACTTACATCAGTCTTGCATAGAGTACTTGATTTGAACGTTCATAGATCAATTTCAGAAAAGGGAAATGCTTGAAGCATCGATTATTATTTTTAATATATATAAAGGTCTGCATCATGTTATAAGTCATTTGCAAGTGAAAGATAGTAAAACATGGTTAAAAACACATTGTTGCCATGGACACATGCATAATCTATGGTCATTTTCATCATTGGTAATCTAAGAATGTACCTTTATAGCCACCTCCCTGATTTATATGAGGTAATTAAAATACATTTAATTGGCCAAAGGGTTGAACAGATTCTTTCCGATGATAAACTTCATTTGCAGTATAACTTTCATATTTCTCATTTGGATAAATTTCCTTATGTTTGTGTTTAAAAGTTGATGGATCAGCCATAAATAGTTTATAAAGCACCTATACATTTATAAAAGAAAAAGAGAGAAATATTTTCTGGCAATGACTGGTGACATTCTGAAGTTGTGAAAATGTTGAACTAGTTTAAATGGACAGACAATACTGTGTAATGGTGCCAGAATGTAAACTATCAATAGATGGTCAAACTAAGTGGAAAAACCCCTATTTATATTGCTACTACAACACTTCCTTAATGGTACACACCTTCCACATTAACTTTCTCAAATATGAACATATAATCCGTTTCATGACTTAACATACTACATGAAATTCATAACCTCTTTTACATAAAAAAAACAACAACAATAACATTTGTGGCGGTTTAACAGATACAAGTTTAGTTAAGAAGATTAGTAGGCCTTCAACTCTAATGAGTAGAAAGCTATAGAGAAATGATGCAGGATTAGGTGGGGGCACTTTTCACAGTTAATACTAGATCAACTAGTTTCCAAACAGACATGTTTTACCACTCAACAAAACCTTCATGATCACATGGATGGCACAGTACAAAACGTGAGTAAATCCTTCAAGTGATGACACTAGCCCTTCACTGGACCACCCATATCATTACACAAAGAAAAACAACAACAAACCATAACCCAAAACTTTAGTTCTATACAATTTGCTTTTGCAGCAAACGATTCTTTTTTTATAACTAAAGGAAAAGGTTATTTTAATCATTACATGCCCCCAATTACCTGGAATTTCAATCTCTACTTCAACAAAAAACTCATATTGATGTAAGATACAATACATTTGCGATGTTTATTCTGTCTTTATGTAAAATCTGAAGGAAAGATAAACAACAAATTTTGGAGTACTTATTCCAAGTCAGGTGATATCAGATAGTGTCAAACAGAACTAACAAAAATTGTACAATCAAGATATAACTATGACATATAGACTACAAAGTACATTGGACATCTATAATAATTACTTTGAATAAATAACACAAATAAACACATAGTCAACCTGATGATTTCTACTTCTAACTCTATTCTTTGAACAATGATTTTGAACCTTGGCACATTTATCCTGTCCCATAATTCTTCACAGCAGGTGACATATGTAAACATGACTTAAAGAGGTGATTAAATTCTTCTTTTGTGACATTGATTTTATGTTTACTGATCAAGTATGAAGTGTTTGATAACTATTTTTTTTAATTTTTTGAGTTTAATAAGCTGTAACTAGATAACAATTTCAGTGTGCTGCAAAATTCATCTAAAAATATAAGCATAGACAATGCTTTACAAGTAAGCTGGAACAAATGAGAAAGTTGAATATGCTCAGAAATAATTTCTCTATCAGCCAAAATGTTTGGAAAAAATCTTGCCTTTGTAAAAGATGCCAAAATTGTTCAATAGAGTCGTAACAAGTCATAAGCTTGACTATGTATTTCTAACACAGACCAAATATAACCCATACCTGCATTGTGAAATATATACATGTCTTGGCAAATAAAACTTTAAATAAATACATTAAAATCACCATGCAAAAACAATCCCCACCCTGCAGCCATTGTCTAATAGAACAGCCTGAGTGAAGTATCCTTTTAATATTGACCAAATACTCTCATGTAAAAAAAATGTTTCCTGATTTAATTTCTGTAACAGATTTTTGCCATTTTCATTTGATATAAATTCCGTTTGTTCTCTCATTTATTCAATTTTTTTAAAACGAATTACATTATACAATCTGAGAGAGTAATTAAAGTAAAACAAACACAAATTCAAAGAAGCAGACCTACACACACGCTCAAGTGGGTATTTAATTAATCTTTCAAGATAAACATTTGATTAAACCTGATCATTCAATTTTACTTAAAGTTTTAAAAAACCTAACCATTGTTTCATCATGATAAAATTATTTCTTTTCACGAGTGAATTAAGCAAGCTTAATCATTATGCACTGTAGAAGGACAAACTAATGTGTAAAGTTCCTAGCATACAGGTACATACATAAGACGTATATAGCACAACAGAGAAACAAATAAATACCATGGAACGCCAACACACAGTAGACAATGGCAATATCAACAATTACGCTGCTCTGTTTATTCTGTTGTTCAAAAAGCACCAATCCAATCAGTGCATAAATGTCACATGATCAAATCCTGGACATGTGAGGTATTCAAGGAACACAGTATTAACTATATCGTACACAACGACCCATTCCTTCATAAGGGACCTAGTCACAATTGTTATAAACAGCAAACAAAAATTGCAAATTTATCATTTACATCTTATTCACTAGTTCAATGCAATACTATTGTAAGGTATTCACTTATGTGAAGAATTTGCCATAGTCTTCCATTAAGGTAGAATATTCATTATCTGCCATTTTGAAACATTTTTTTAACAAATTTCTTTGGTCATTCTTGTTATAGATTGGCCTGAGCAGGAATTATTCATATTAAACCGAACCGTTCGTATGCAGAGAATGACCAAAGTAACCAGACCAAAGAACGAGTTTCAAAATGGCGGATTATGGGTATTCTACCTCAAAGCCTGATTTCTTTGGTGCAAGAAACTTATTAAGTAATCTTCCATCGCTGTTTATCATTAAAGAAATGAGTTGAGTAGGTTTATTTTGTCACAAAGGGAAACAATAATAAGGTGGGGACAACTGTATAAATTAGGCAGATCTTACAAATTATTCCATGAATGACCGTTTTCCTGCTTTGAGAACCTTAAAGAAGTTTGCATAAAAAGCAATTGTCAGAATGGCAATTCATTTCCTGGCAAAACTTAACAACAAAGTGAAAACTGTCAAAGATGAATTGAGAACTTGAATATCATGAGTTTATTTTGTTTTTATTTCTGTATCAAATATGTCATCTTTTGAACACAAAGGTTGTTTAAATTTGGGAAATAAATTTGATTTCACAAATAATCAAAATTGAATGCATAAGTGGATGACAATTATGAAATATGAAGAAACAAAATCCTTTTCTTTTCAAAAGTTTGTTATTTTGAAAGTTTTGAAATTGGAACGAAACCACTGAGACAAAATTGGCAGGTGCTTGTTACCAGCCATTTGTTAAGTTGTAAGAGTTGTCTCTGTGATATTCTGTGGAGGGCGTGCTGGGATAAGATTATGAAGCAATGGGTAAAACTATAACTGGACAAACAAGCTATACAAAACATACACAGGCTGAGTTATTAAAATAAATAATTGAATACATGTACAAAACTTGACAACTTAGAAAGACAATGTTAAAAAGTAACCGGTACAGTTGTATATATGGAAACAAGAAGACTTCTTATCCCTTGGAAAGGGTGCAAGTCAGATAAGTTTTCTATTTGAGGGTTAAATGCAATACTATAGTAAGTGCTTCATGTTAATGAAGCACTTGCTATAGTCTTGCATTGAACCCTTGCTTTGCTGTACAGATATATCTGGAAATATAATTTGTTTTGTCATTTTGTGCATAAATTAAAATACTTTTGAGAATATATTTTTGGGGAAAAAAAATAGGGATAGTTGATAACTGCTTGGCATAATTAAAATGCATTTTTCTAATAATTATTTACTCTTTTATGTATAATGCATTGTTTTATTTTTTTGAGATTCATTTAAAAAAGACATTTGACATATAAATATTTGTCATAGGAGGTGGTCCCTTTTTGATGTCATTTTTGATAAGTCATATTTGTTTGAAAATTTTTCAAGAAAGTTTTAAATGTCAACAAAACAATGCCATATCTTTTACAGGTCTGTGTAACCCTTTACCAAATGGTCAAATGTCGTTATTGTTTGGTAATAGGTAAAGACACCGTTAGAAATTGGTGGGTGATAGGGAGAAATTACTTATTTCGCAATACAGCCTTTATCCAACAATAGTTTCTATCCTACCCGAGGATCACTCGTAACTTTAGCTTTGTTAACATGGGATCGAGATGTCAACATTCTTAAAGAAAAATAAATATCAATATACACAAACAATAAGCCAGATTAACTGCTTCTATAAGTTAATCTACAGTATTTGAAATAAACATATATTGAGGTAACATCAATATTTATGTACACGTTTACTCCAAACAAAATCAATTATTTAAAGGTGGGATACCTTTCAAGTATATTACCAAATGTAAATTGACCAAAGCATTTCTCAATTGGCTCTATATAAGGGTAATTGTGTTTATAAAACAGTCTAAAATGTATATTTATACATTTTTTTTTCCATGTACATATTAACGATTTCATGTCCGAGTCTAAATGAATTTTTTTTTACTATAAACTTTTTTGAAGTATTCCTCGATGCCAAATCCTTAACTTATTTAACATGATTCCCATCCATTTACTGCTATTGATATTTCAACAGTTTAATATGATTTGACCGCGGTGCAAGAATAAATTGTACAGAAAGGGGCAAATTATGTCTACTAACACATCTGATCTATACTTCAAACACTTGTATAATGTATTTACATGCATTTCTTTACACTATAGACACTTATAACTATTAATTCTTAAAATCTTTAAATGAAATTATCAGCAGACCGCAAATGTAGATCCTGATAAGCGATTTTCCTTTGCTCACTTCTATTCTTCCTTAAACCCTATATATTGTGCATACTGATTGGAGATGACTCTAATTAAAACTAATTAAGGTTACTTATTTCATTTGAAATACTTCATGCATTTCACTGTAAAACACCTCTTATCTTGGTTTATGTTATGTTAACAGAAAGTCCAGTACCTAAAATTCATTCTCATCTCAGTCAAGGGTCGTATAAAAATTATCTTTAGAGCAAAGAGAGGGATTATTGAAAACTAATTTAAATTAAAATATATGAAATCCTCTTTCCATATTTTAAATGTAGAAATAAAAAGGCATGCATCTTTACCATCAACGTCATATATACACTCCTTTTTACACATCTGTAGCAGTTGACTTCATGAATAGGTGATTAATATGAAGTATCGAATCAAAATGAATGCAGAAAAAGAAACAAATCAAGTCCATGAATAGTTTTCTAAGACACCATCGCTATAAAGCTGCAGTTTGCTTTGTTGAATGTTTATAAAGCAGTTTAAGCTAAAGAGAGTTTGTATAAGAAAGATTGTGTTTGTTAAGATGCAAAATGAAGGAAAAAATGGTTTCGATACTCCATATAAGGAAACATTAACAGGGGACATCAGCTTTAAAAATGAAAGAGTTAAAATATTTAAATCATTATTGAGGTATTTGTGGCACTGTTAACTTGACTTATCAGCTTTCCATTATTTAAAAGAAACAATAATAAATTAAACTTCTACATCAATTTCACAAAATAGGTATTTGACAGTAAAATATCACTTCCCTCCTTACACATATTGACCACATTTATTTCATCATCTACAGCTTTACATTTCTGCATGAGAAGATAACAGACAAAAAATATATCCTTTTGATTTATTTCTAATTTCTCCCACAATCGAAGTTCCAAAAAGCCACTTCTCCTTTTTGTTATTTTTCACCTTAACCCTTTCCCAAACAACAAATTTTCGACTGTCCCAAATTGAAAGAATGCAGATGACATTTCAAAATGTGATGAAATTGAAAAATATCCTTCAGATAGAGCAGAAAACATTGTGGGAAAAGGAAAAATTGCTCGTTACGAACAATTTCTCCTTTTCCCACAAGGTTTTCTAAAGTCGTCCGCAACAAAGAAGTCAAATGTCTTTATTGTTTGGGAAAGGGTTAAATATATTACAGCTTTTCTGAGAGTTCACCAATACCAGGCCAGGGCTCAGAATGTTCTTGTCAAAGGAAACTCCCACAAATCCAGTGGTACTGTTGGGGGGTCGTACTTGGGACTCCAAGTTGCTATTCACCACATTAACCGCTAGGCCACATAAATCCACTTCCTACTCTATTAGACAATGATTTCCATTCTTATTGATGAATTTTGGAGAATGACATAATAATGATTGTTTAGATATTTAGTGGGAGATTGGATGTCTTTGGTCGCAGTAATGCATAGCTGATTAATGGTCATACTGTTTGTGAAGGGAGCAGGATAAATATATTAAGAAGACAAACATGGAAAAACAAACAGATAAAATATAGAATATAATAAACAATATAATAGATAATAAATAAGACAGTATTTACAAAATGTACACACACAATGCTTATACGCCAGTGTTGTAGAAAACATCCACCTATAACAATTTAGTCCTATATTATCATAGGCAAAGGACAGTACAGTATTGCACCCTTTATTTACATAATGCAAAAGTACATTTAACCCTTTAACAAATGACAGATTTTCAACATTCCCAAATTGAAAGAGTTTGCAGGCGACTTTTCAAAACGTTGATGAAATTAGAAAGTAATCTTCTGATAGGGCTGAAAACATTGTGGGAAAAGGAAAAATTGCTTGTTACAATTGCTTTTCCACAACGTTTTCAAGAGTTGTCTGCAACAATGCGGTTCATTGTCGTTATTGTTTGGTAATGGGTTAAAATGATACAGGTGGAAGTTTTCATATACAAGTTTCTTCAATCATATTTACAAAAGTGTTTTACTTTCACTATCTCTAAAATTCATTCCAGATACTATTTCTTCCAAACACCAAAAGCTCTTACTCTCCATTTAGAGGACACAATGACGCCATATGGACAGATTAAACACTTATATTACACAACAATGTGCAGATAGACAAAGAAACAGTCTAGTAGAGTATTTAGAATTTTTCGAGATTATGTTTTGACATTGATGAAATATTTGAGATCATTAATTGAATAATTACCACACAGTAAAAGGACATTTTCCCCAATTGACATCATACCATTCATATGAGCTTATCTTATTTTTTTATTATTCAGAAGTTGTAGCTTTAAAATACAATACCATATATCAAGTGAGAATCATAACAGAAACAGGGTATCAATAATGTTCATCATAGGTTACTATGCTCTATGTTCACGTAACACTAATTCTGGTTTAATTTTAAGGAAATATGGTTATTACACCGCTATCAAAGGTATCACATGACCTATTAACAGGGGTTCTCACACATTCACAATACTAATATATCTAAGGAAACGCTCATTTCATACTTCATTTTTTTCAATATTTTCTTATAAAAGTGAAAAACTTTGTGAAATGATTCATCTTGTTTATAAATTACACTAACATACTCAATTCCTCAACAGCACTTATATTCTCCCGTTTCAAATATCATTTCTTTTTCTTTCTTTTTTAAAAAATAATTGATTCATTGAAAGAACACTGGATCATTTACAAAAATGTTGGAAGAACTACAATTTATAATCACTCAAAAGTCAATACATTAATTAGATTAATGTTGCCATAAGAAGACATTGATATGAAAAGCAATTTTGCTCACTGCGAGCAATTCTTGCTAGTTCTACCAATATCAAGAAAACTCCAAATGTTATTTACAGTTACAAAGGAAATGCAAAAATATTGACTCATGGAAGAGTAAAACATACAACCAAATCACATGGTTATATGGTCCTACATTTCAACCCTTTCTATCATGGAAATTTGTATCAACTTTCTAAACAACTTAATAATCTGTTTGTTGATAAGGCGTTTTTATGTAACAGCTTTCGTGGATCCACCAGTACTAGACTAGTGCTCTGATGCGCTAAAGTTCCTCCCATGAAACCAGAGGTGTAGATGGGGCTTAAACCCAAGACCCAAGTACGCAAACTTAACCCTTATAGTACTGAACCCGACTTAATGCTTATGCAAACAGGTTAAATCCAAGCCAGCTGCCAAGTAAATTGGCAGCTGGCCTGTGATATAACCTGTTTGCTACTCTGACTATCTTTCCTTATCAAAACTGAGAAGATATTTAAGGTTTTGGAAAGTTAGCATCACAAAAGCTATCGAGCATTAAAAGGGTTAACCACAAGGCCACGAAGGACCACATCTAAATTTATTACTGTCGCTTTCAACTCAAACCATTCAGAAAATTTTATATGAGGGAAAGGCTTAAATTGATAAAGATCATAAGAAGACAGGGTTGAGGAAGTTCTGTAAGGAATTGAATACGGCAGTTTGACAATAATCTAACTGCCTCGACTAGATACACATTAAAGAGAAATAGAAACTTGTATAAAACAAAGTTGTCATGCATATAAACATGTCTATAGATATATTACGGATTCCATTGAATGGTCTCTGCATATCTTGGATGAAAGTCATACACATACAGGAATCACCATACTGACAATGTTGCCCAGATGAACAAGAACCTACATTTTTTGTTTATATGATGCTAAGCGAGAAAATGAACCATTCATACGGATAATCTCCTTTTTCCATAATCCAATAGGTCAGAACAATTTATGATACAGGCAAGAACAAAAATGTATTGACAGAAGGAAGGTAAGCTGTTTATCATGTGAGACATGTAATGTAACACATTAACCCTTTACCAAACACCACCTTTTCGACTGTCCCATATTGAAAGAAGTTACAGGCGACATTTCAAAATGTGATAAAAACTGGAATACATGTATAATCTACTGGTAGGGCAGAAAACATTGCGGGAGAAGGAAAAATTGCTCGTTACAAGCAATTTCTCCTTTTCCAACAATGTTTTCCCGAGTCGTCTGGAACAAAGTTGTCAAAGGCCATTATTGTTTGGTAATGGGTTAATAACAATCCATCATATCACTGCTTGATGCATCTACAGCAGAAAATCAAAGAAACAATTGTGACAAAGAGAGAAATTGGTTGTCACAATGAATTTCCACATTGTTGTCACAATTGTTTCCGCCCTATATCATAAAAAATAAATTTCCATACCACTTTTTGGTCATCAGATGTAGCTTTGAATTCAGACCTATAACAAATTTCGATTTTTCGGAAATGATTTAACACTTATTTTCCTTATAATTAGACTTTCATCATTTAGAGACATTTATTGGAAAGGATTAAGGAAGATTATCATCATCATCATCATCATCAATGAATGCTTTGCAGATTTAATGAACTTCACTCAAACTTAAATGCAACATGTTTCTAGGTAAAAAAAATCCTATCCAATGTATTGCAAATTATGATACTGTTGTCATGAAACTAAAATGCAGGCAACATGACAACTTCTTTCCAAGAGCAAACATCTAAAATCATGGACAAATAAAATGATTGACAATTTGGTTGCCATGGTAATGCTTATATTTTAGTTTGGGCACATTTTTGGATGAATTCCTGAGATCAAAATGTTCCTTATTTTGGACAGAATTCAGTAACTAAAGTGTGATACTTTTAAAACAACTTACTGGTTAAGTGAAATACTATTATAAGTCCTTCACAAAAGTGAACAACTTTTTTAGTCATGCACTCATCCCAGAAGACTTTATACACATGCAGATTTAAAATTATATCACACCAAGTTGATATTCCCATGATAAAAATTTGTTCGAATATTGAGCTTAAAAAAAGTATATCCATTTTTAATAGAACACAAACAAGCAAGTTGACCCTCCTGTTGTCAAGGGCAACTGCAACACCACTTTCTGTTCCGAGTAATCCACTGAAGTATTTGGTATATATATGGAATCACAACTACTTAAAATATTTGCACTGGCATAAAAATTGGACAACTTGTCATCCAACACTCCTTTTCTCTTTTCCTTCTATAGTCTGCTGTGACATGGTCACGGCTACCACATTTACGCTTTATAATAAATATACTGGCAAGTAGAAACACCTCTTATTTCATTGTACTCCCTGAAATCCTACTTTTTGGTGAAATTGTATGTCTTTTATTATGAACTGTCTGCTTTGTTTCCCTGAACAATCTGGGACAGATCTAGTTTTCAAATAGTAAGCAATGAATTGCTCACTTATTTTGCCCTTCCTTTTATATAAAGGTCTACAATTTGAATTGCATGTATATCTCAAAAAAGGTGAATGAACATAACTTTTGGAGAAATTGGGAAAAAGGACCATGTTGGCTGTTCCTAATTTTTCCTTGTCTAAGTCTTTGAAAGGAAGTTCCAATGTGTAACAATTAAGGTATAAAAAGTAATGAGAATATTAAGACAATCGAACAAAAAGTATTCCATATTTCCAAATAAAGATCGTTTTAAATAAGTTATTCCTAAAAAAATTCAAAGAAAAACACTGATTTTTTTCCAATTTGTCCGGGATAGGACCCATGATCGGAATTAAAAAGAAAATAGCTGTAAGCACTCAAAGGAAATGTCCAGATTGTTCAGAGAAACAGCACAGAAGATTCAGCACCTAACTTAGATCCAAAGGAACACTTGTTAACACTCCATTGTTAAAGAAAGTGGTGATGATGAAAAGTCCATCATGTTTGTACACCGTTGAAGCTGTGCCAATGTGTTTGCCGTTTCTGTGACCAGTTTACTCTTTGGGCTACTTGGTGGACTGTCCGGTGGGGTTTCGGGTTCTATGTTATTGGATTCGTAAAAGTCCATACCCCCTATACTTGGGGTACTTGAATTGCTGTATGTGTCCTCGAGGGAAGTACTGCGAGAAAGCTCTGTCTTTGTACTGGAGGTTGATTTTTCTTTTTGACAGGACCAACACGGCCGCAAGAGTTGTGGATCGATTAACACTTCGCCGTTCATCCCTTTGAAAATGATTCCGCAACATACTTGAGTCCTGAAAGTAGACAATGGTTATATGTTAATCAACGATTCTTCTGGCTCTTATCACAACTTTAAACTGTTTTCATATAGGATTTTAAAGCTATTCAAATATAATGGCAGCGGCCAGACTATAAAACAGAAAACATCTTGATGATATTGTGTAGAAAACATTGAAACAAAACAGCAATTCGAGAGTCAATGAGTAAGTGGTTCATAAACATAAAACACTTACTATAGAATTGCACTGTACCCTAGAATTATGTCTGCAGCAGTTAATGCTTGAACTCTAACATGCACATTAACTCTTTACCACCTGCACACAACGTCTTTTTACTTGAAGCAGACGACTATAGAAATGGGTTGTTGTAAACATGTGAAAAATCTTTAGGTTGTGCTGATTTCATATGTGAATAGATTGAACAGCATTGTGGCAAAAGGAGAAATTGCTTGTCACAAGCAATTTCTCCTTTTGCCACGTTGTTTGCTACAGGATGCAAACATGTGACATAGGATTGAAAGATTGCATGTTTTCTAAGCCATAAACGTAAGTCTGAAAATCATTACGTAAAGTATTAATAAGTACAAACAAAATATGTATTGATTGCCAAAATGCATACATATGTCTTGAATCATTATCCTAAAACAGCTCACTTAACATATGTACATTGCACATTAGATTAATCTTTACAGTACATGAACCCTGGGGAGGTGCAGCATTACAAAATATGGTTCCAACCTCCATCATATGATGCAAGGGACTGTTAATGTAGCTTCAAAAGCTTGCCAGCTTATTTGCAATATCAAGCATAAAATAGCTACAAGTATTCCACCATCCCTGGCCGCAGAATAAACTCTTTCTCACATTAAACACAACTTAACCACACCTGGTGAAGAAATCTTCAGACACCACAGTGAGCTTAGGTAACGTTGCTCAGTGATGGTTAATACCGAGCAATCTATAATTTTGTCACAATGGTTTCAACCAAATATTTCAAAGAAAATATAGTTTTTCAATGAAATTAATTGTCGCCTGCTGTTGCTTTGAATTTGGTCCAGCCATAAAATCCCATATTGACGAAAAGTTAAAGCATCTCTGTATACACATCCCAATCTTCTGGATATAAGCCAAAAGAAATCCAAAGCTTCAATAGACCAAGCTGGGGATTATACATGTACCAAGAAAGAGGAGCCGAGCCATTCCATGTAATAGACTGTCCCAAAGGCACATCATGTCAATATAATTCCATTTATATTGGGATGCATGATGAAGGAAGACCCCAAACATGACTCCACTTAAGGGCAGGTAAAGCTGGTTAGAACCATTGGCATTGTGTAAGTCAATCAGGAGACTAGAGGCACTTTAAAAGCTATAATATCTAATTCTTATCCTTTTAATTTATTGTTTGTGACACTGATGTATGGTGTTACTTATTTTGAAGCAATATTTTGAAACTAAATGGGAGACTCACAATGGCCATGGTACCGTTTTACTTCAGAAAAATATTTGCATAAGTCAAAACTAATGAACATGGATAGTATCTTCAATGAAAGTACAATATTGCAATGTGACACGTCATTGGAAGTGTCTCGGAGAGACAATTCCAATGATGTGTTACTTTGCAATATTACTTTGCCCAATATTGAAATATGAGGAAATGTTGTTTTGATCTTACACAAATATTTAGCATAAGAATGTTTAGTTAAACAATACCATGAGATTTCAAGTTCTGTTCTCATACCACCAGGCCACCACAATGGTTTCACTATCTTGATTTCAAGGATAAGAGTGTAGCATGCATGTTCACATTGAAACCTAATCCTCATGAGAACTGTAATGCATGTTCAACTAACCCACTAACCCGTTAGCTATCGGTCTTCCACTTAATTCAACCCATAGAATTCATGGAATTTAAACCATCATAGAGAGAATCAACTTTCAGCCCACAGGTATACCTTTTGACCCTTAGTCTAAAATATGTCTTTGGAAACTGATGTGACAAAAGGATAAATTGCTCTAAATTCATCCTTTAAGTCACAACAGTTTAATCCAAAAAGTATGGGAGAAAATATTTATATTTTTGATTTTTTTTTCTATGCTGTTTCATTCAATTTAGAACATAAATACTGTCACAAATGGTTATTAGGTTTTTATGATAACGAAAACCAGAAAATAATTTGTGTAAGAAAACCCTGTGGGTACTAAACCTATGAAAATGTTCTCCACTTTTTCCATTTCAATGATGTATTTAGTTGTATTTATCAAACCATGTGTTTGATTATACTTGATAAAGTAAGAGATGTCTGTAAAGGGCTTTTTCACCCGAGGGCTAACCATGCATGCTCAACTGTGTGTTAACCCTTATAGTGCCTGAACCGACTTCTTGCTCATGCAAACATGCTCATGATCCAGGCCAGCCGTTACGCTAATTGGCGACTGGCCTGTGATCTTATCTGTTGGCTATGCCAGAGTATCTTTTTGGAAAATTACCCAGTATTCTGAGGGTAAAAGTTGCTCTAAAATGCAGGTGGAAATTCAGTGTTACTTTCACTCAACAAAAAAGGCTGATTGAAACTCAAACCCATCTTGAAATTCAATAATATCCTTTTTATAACTTGTATGATGTAATGTTTATGGGACTTTTATTCATTTCCTCCCTAACTCCATACCACCTTGCACTGAGGCATCTGCTGAAGGTTTGGAAATGTAACAAAAGAATAAAATGTTACAAAAGTTACTCTGCTCCAACATCCAAGATTGAATCACACAGTAGTTTGCAAGATCAAATAGTTACCTCTTTTAATTGTAGCAAGTTTTATTTGACAGATCTTTAACCAAATGCTGTGTAGTTTCATGTCAATTGTAACTTAACTAATGAAGAGGCTGCACACAATAAACCTGAAGTGGTTTAGGAGGTTTTGTCCTGGCTTCATTTCGTTATTTCTTACTTTTACCTTATAATGCTAGTACACATCAGAGATGAATATTTGAGTAAAGGCCTTTCAACTACTCGAAACTAAGTGACATAAGGAAAGTTTGAAGAACATGAACAGACTCCCTCATGGCATGTTTTTCCTTTTAATTCAGTGTTAAGAAAAGTGTGACTTTTCTTTTTCCCCCCTATGTTTACAATGTGATCTGGTTACCATTCAGGGCTCTACAGGTAGATCCTGTCTGGGTCAAAAGTGTTTAAGTGGATACCATATATGGAAACTGTGACCTAATTCAAATTCAAACTAAATCACAACTTTTCATCCTTAACTCCCTCATACCCAACTTTGATGTATATGCTAAAAAAGACTAATGAAACCACTGTGACATAGGCTAATTGTTCTTTAAGAGCACTTCATCATCTTGTCACAATGGTGTTAATCCAATATCATGGAGAAAATGTACTTGTCCATATTTCTTTTTGTTTTCATTATGCAAATGTTTTCAATTTAGAAGAATCACACACTATCCTATGGGAGAATGGGTTCATTATAAATGTTATACCAAATTTAAAGAGCTCAAAGACAGAACTTTGTCTAAATAGTACCTGAACAACAGAATCTCAAGAACTTTCTGCTAATATAATTTCCAACAATATGTTACTACTCATCCACCAACAAGGAAAACTCAAGTGATTGTTTTATAAAGAGGATGAAAGATTTGGTTTGCAATGCAGTTGCCATGTTGTTACCTCCTTTGCAAATGTATTCCATCACCTTAAACAAAGGACAGCAAATGATAGGTGGTCCCAATACGTCTTGATTTGTTGTAATTAATCACATCTGCATACATATTCTGTCAGTTTGTAATTGAGAAATCCACAACAATAGGTTGTTATGAATATTTCCCTTATCATGTTATATAGACAACAATAAAATTACATGTACTAACATACAATTTGAGGGCTTAGTGCAAAACGGTTGTAACTCACTTTTTGTAAATTGTTCAGGAGAACAATTACTGCTTTACTGCTGTAAAAAAATTCAATTTGTCACGCAAAAGGGTTGTAACTCAAATTTTCACTATTATCTCTTTTTTAAGAAAAAAAAAGTATTTTTATTCATAGTTCATGGTGAATGTATAGTTTAAGTGAATCTATTTAATTCAAAGGAATAATAAAACAATAAATGTAAGAAAATGAAACAGTTTTTTGATTCTCCTGAACAATTTACAAAAAGTGAGTTACAACCGTTTTGCGCTAAGCCCTCGAATTGTCTTTTGGAGCTATGAAGTTCTAAGTTGATCAGAAGTAATGTCACAAAAGAAAATGTTGGTTATTTCAAACAAATCTTTAATTCAGCATTATGTTATGTTAACCATCAATCTATTTGTTTGTGTATTAATATGGCATGAAACACCCTGGCAGCAATATTTTAGTTATGTTATGGCTTTCCTTGATTCTTATGTACAAGGCTAGTACTCTGAACTGCCTTGCCAAAAGTCGATCCCTAGAAACCAGGGTCCCGTTTTACTAAACAGTTAACGCTTAAGATTTGCGCAAGTCTAAAACAACAATTTCTCTTATTTCAATATTGGGCAAAGCAATATTGCAAAGTAACACATCATTGGAATCGTCTCTCCCAGACGCTTCCAATGACATGTTACATTGCAATATTGTACATTCATAGAAGATACTATCGATGTGTATCAGTTATGACTTACGCAAATATTTTCTGTAAGTTGTTTAGTAAAACTGTACGCTTAGGTACAGGTAGGGCTGGAACACGGGACCTTCATCAATCTATTTAAAGGGTCTATAACCATTATCCAATCATCTTAAAAGCTGTTCAGATGTAATCTGCAGAAAATTGGTTGTAGGCATTGAGTTTGATATTATCAAATTAAATTTTACCTGTGTATAAATATATTTAAACTTCGAGATTTGTCTCTATAACCTTGCAACTAACTGCCTCAGGTAACATATAAACCCTTCTACAACATGTTTAGAAACCAGGATTAACCCATTACCAAACAATAATGACATTTAACCACTTTGTTCCAGACGACTCGGAAAACATTGTGGGAAAAGGAGAAATTGCTCGTAACGGTTAAATGAATCAATCTTTATGATCTCTTCTTCTGCTGCTACCACAGTGCATCTCAGGCAAAACTTGTCAGTTAGTACAGATGTCTTTGTAGTATTCAAACCATAGATAATGTTGACCTAATATCATACATTGCAATGGTTAATCCATTACATTTATTGAGGTCTCCAGGTTATTTTCAGTATTATGATTTATCCATGTAACCTAATTAACTCATTCCCTCATTTTTGGTTTTGCTACATTAAAAACAGCAGCAGACTATTACCCCTAAGAATGCCGAGTAATTTTCTTAAAAATAAAATGTTTGTGTCATCTGTTTTCCAAACCCTTTTATATCTGCTAAATTTTGATGAGAAAAAGATTCTAAGAGTTGCAAACAGGTTAGATCGCAGGCCAGCCACCAATTTACTTTGATGGCTGGCCTGGATCTAACATACTTACATAAACATATAGTTGGTTACAGCAACATAAGGGTTAACCACAGGGCCACACAGGACCCCTTTGGGAGCTGTCAATTACAGGTGTGTTCAAAAGCATACATGGGAGAGGTGGGTATGATTGAGGGTTTACTAATGATATCACCACATCTCATTACACTGCGTTTTCTTAGGGCCAGTGTAATATATGTACAACATGATGGAAATTCACTGTGCATGATTACCATACATGGCTTAATCCATTACCAAACAATAATGACGTTTGTCCAGTTTTTTGCAGATGATTTTGGGAAAAATTGTGGGAAAAGGAGTAATTACTCTTAACAAGCAATTTCTCCTTTTCTTTCAATTCCATCTTATTTTGTCATCTGCAAAGTCTTTCAATTTGGGACAGTCATAAGGGTCTCCTGGATCCATCAACACTAGACTAGGGCTCTCAAGTGAACTACCGAAGGCCACTCCCTCAAAACCAGAGTTATAGATGGGGCTCGATCCAAGGACCCACAAGCCACCCCTCCCCCTGACCTGAATGATTGATCAACCACTGGGCCACGCAACAGAAAGATACATGTCATGACCAATCCATTTGTGTCATGTTCTTCCAATCATACTTTAATTCTACTGCCATCTTGCTAATTGGTGTCAGTCAATGCCACTGGCTGAAAAACTACATTGAACAGAAACATATGTTCACCCTATCCTTCCTGTCAAAGTTTGTCTTTCATACAAGTTGAAAGTTTTTTGTCAGCAGAAAACTTAGTTGAGGGTTCAATGCAAGACTATAGGAAATGCATCATTTAATGAAACACTTTCTTAAGTCTTGCATTAAACCTTTGAAGTATTAACAAACTTCTTTTAAGAGAACAATTACTAGAAATGGCTGTGAAAAATATGAGACTAGCAATTTCTCCTTTTGTTGAAATGGTTTAGTGCACCTTTATCAGCAAAAATGTTAAAGTTCATAAAGTAAAGGTCACCTAAACCACTTGATTCACTAGCATGTTCCTTAGTAAGAGGCCTAACCAATCAATGATGAGTTGAAGGAAAGTTGTAATATAACTAAAATATCATCAACATCGTAAAGCCTCATTGATATATTCATTTTTTTTCATAAAAAGTTAAATCTAGCCTGGCATTCCTGGAGGTTACACAGACTAGGGGATACATACAAGATCCTCCCACTTTCCCCACACCCCACCAACACCTAGGTGATCAATACACTCTAGCTTGGAATTCCAATACATGCATGATCATGCATTTTACACACACATACATTACAATTCACACACCTACGCTTTGAACCGTTTAAAACCATATAGAATGATGAGAGTGGATTCAGGCAATTTCCAATAAAATTTGATGCTTTTGACTCAATGATGTCTACATGCCATGATATAAAATTTCTTTTTGTTCAAATCTAATCAGATTACATACCGGTACTGTAAATGAGCAAGATACTTTGGAAAGAGGACATTTCTACAAAATATTTGAAACTTTGGCTAAAAAATGAGAATTTTCTCAGGAATAATTCCTCCTGTAGATTCGGTATGATGTTTAACGCCACATCAACAATTTTTCAGTTATGTAACAAATTACATGAATCCACCAGTACTAGGCTAGGGCTCTAAAGTGACTTGCCAAAGGTCACTCCCACAAGGTGGAAACTCTGGAGACCTGAATTCCATGTCTGCCACCTTGACCACGAAAAAAACCTTTTATTACTAATTAGAGTTGTCTCATTGTGAAGATTCTAATGAGTTCCAACAACATAGGGATTGGAGGAGCCACAGAACACAAATCTAGGGCAATACACATATCACCTCGACCTCTACTAAATGATTCCTATAACCCACCCAACAACACTAAGTAAAAGAATGTCACTGACTCAATATACATCTATTATGTTCTTCTATCCACTCCAAGTTATTGTCCCTCCCTGGACTTCAGCCAAGTAGGCCAATGTTAGACTTACGCCTTATAACCAACAGATGATATTCCATATCTTGAAGCATATACATGAATATATAATATATAAAATTGTCAATACATCCTAAGGAATGGAATACTTTTTACCCATATGAATATGCAGCATATGATATTAAAACAATTTACCAAATTTTACAAATACTAAAAAAAAATGAAAATAAATATGCATATTTTTTTTTTTTTTATAGATAAACCAAGATATCTTTGAGGAAGAATGAAGAAAAATTTGAAAACATTGTGATAAAATTTGAATTTCCTCATTTGAGCAAATTCTAATTATTTAACAATGTTTTCACACTTTTTTCATGGCAGAGTAATAAAGCCCAGTTGTAGTAAGGTGAGAATTTGGTTAAAAGTTTCAAGCTATTTATGGCTAAGTATTCAACTGCATAATTCAAGTCCAAGTCCACATGGTTGTAAAGCGTGTCATCATGTCCTAGTTACCCAACGGCCAAGAAAACAGCACTTGACCTGCCAATGGGCGTGGAATGCATTTTATCAACTGCACAAGGGGACATACCACAAAGGCAAGTGTATCATGTGCATTATTAATTGTAATTTCGGGGCTTAATGTATGCAATATTTTGGTCTCCATAGTGTGAAGGTAACAGAGTTTTAATGATCGTTGAAAGATGTAGTTGAGGATTATCAATGGTTCATTTGTTTGTTTTTTAATGCCTTTTCAACAATTTTTCTATCTTCTCTTTTGTGAACGGGTTTTACATCGTGTCAACATGATTTCAATTATGGTGTGAATCCCTATTCTTTATGATGAAGAGACCCCATACTCAAATCAACATAAGGACTGGTCAAGCCAGATAGAACAATTGGCTTTTTCTCAGACAGTGTGATGACTCCCTATCATGAATGTCCAAATGCATTCACTGAAATTTGAGCCCATGCAAAGAGAGGCCATGTGATTTCAAATTCTATACTCTAACCACTAGAACATGGAGAACCCCTAAGAATATTTCTGTTTTAATATAGAGACAGTTAATATATTCAAAGTACCGGTAATCTAAAACTTGTTGATCAAACACAGAAAGCACTGTTTCAAATCCCCACCAAAAATCTCTAACCCAGGGTAAGTCTATAAGTAAGACCCATAAGTGAGGAATAGCCCTATGATAAATTGAATGCATAACAGTAAAATTTGTCTACAGCTACCTATCCTATTCAAAACATTTGATAGATGTAAAAGGTTGTGGCAGTTTATCACAAAAGATAAGATCTTCAAGTTATTTTGTCTCAATGGGTGTCTTTTTCAGACAGTTTCACACCGATATATACAAAATATTTTAGTTCTTTTGCATACCAACGAAGGTACATACGGGTCTCTGTTCATGTAAGAAAGTGCTCTCAGTCTCTGGATCCCTTGCTCAGTCTTGCAAGACTGCAAGCAAGGGAACCAGAGACTGAGCACCGACAAGCACTTAGGATCTTGAACAAGATCTAGAAGTTTTTCTCTCTCATGCATCAACAAACAAAGTGCTTGTGTGCACTCGTCACCGGTTCCTTACTCACAGTCTTGCAAGACTGCAAGCAAGGGAACCAGAGACTGAGCACCCACAAGCACCTATCATCTTCGAACAAGGTCTAGGATCCTTTCTCTCTATGCAACTCCTCCCGCAGGTAAAAATAGTAACAGTTTTAATTGCCTTTTCCCCCTCACCGCACTGCAGTATTCCAGTAACTCCTACAGGTATTGATGTGTAACCCAGATGTTCTACATCATAACATGCCTAAGCCAAGTGATCATCGTTCATGTGATGCAATTCTTACATCAATAAGCAGGCTAGACTTTAGTAAAATGTTCAATTTATTGTTAAACTCAACCATAAGGTCCTGATTGGAAATACATGTCTCAGTCTAATAGCGACATATTTAAACCAACTCAATTTTACTGATTCCGAACCTGACCGCTAAGTAATCATAAACAATGTAGAGCAAAGGTTGCCGAGCATGCCCTGTCTACATTATGAACATTTTTAACGACCTTGAAGTCTGAGGTAAGGTTTTCCCTTTTCTTTCACATGGAAACTTTATTACTCGTCCAAACTAAAGGCAAAATCATTTCACAAGTGAAAAGTATTAAAGGACTTTTTCTTTATAATTTGGAAAGAAATCATTGCCAAAAAAAGGGAAGAAATTGTCTTGTAATTATCATCACAAGCAATATCTCTTTATCTCACTTCTAAAATCGTATCTTTGCATTTGTGCAAATGGTTAATCCTTTACCAAAAGCCAAATTTTTCGACTATCCCAAATTGAAAGAGTTTGTAGACGAGATTTCAAAATGTGATTGAATTGGAAAGTCATCTTCAGATAGAGTAGAAAACATCATGGGAAAAGGAGAAATTGCTCGATTAGAGAAATTTCTCCTTTTCCCTCAATGTTTTCCAGAGTCGTCTGCCCAAAACTGATCAAATGTCGTCATTGTTTTGCAATGGTTTAAGCCACATGTATTGAAGCTATACCCGGAGCCTGAATCCATGACTACATGGAGCACTTACTATAGCATAACCCAGAACCCTTGGTAAGTTGCTAAAACAGGCAGACGTCTAAAGTCATGAACCAAGCTGTGATCAATAATTGAAATTCTTCATAGAATACTAAGAGAAACATAAATATAACTGATTTCCTTTCAAGTGTCCCATGTAGACCGTAAATATGCAAATATATTTCCGGATGGTTTCGATTGATCAACATATTTCAACCTTTATCAACCCTTGTCATTATATCCTTTAACAAGGTCATGTAAGTATGGCGATAATGCTGCTAGGGCTCTGAAGTGACTTGCCAAAGGACACTCCCATGAAATCAGAGCTGTATGAAACCCCTAAACCCCTGAGTTTGCCACCTTAACCACTGACCATGCTTGCTCATAAAAAGCAATTTCTCCTTTTCCGCCAATGTTTTCTGCCCTATCAGATGATTGTTTTTCAATTTCATCACATTTTTAAATGTTGTCTGCAAATTCTTACAATTTGGGACAGTCGAAAATTTGGCGTTTAGTAAAGGGATTAGGGACTAACAATAAAGGAACACATTGAAAATGTTTCTCATTATCACATATGCAATAGAGAGCAGGCCTAATTTACAATGATTCAATAATCAAATAACACCAGCTGCCGGCATCTGGTGAGTCCAATACTTGTTGATGTCAGACAACTTATAGACAGACAGCCTGACCTTCATTCAACAAATCCATTGTGCCTGTACAGATGCATATCAGGGGTGGCAAAATCAATTGTCTGTATAATTACTATTACCCAGCTTACCCACAAGGCCTGTCCAGACTAGTGATTTTATAGTCAAGTTCAGTATATAAACATTATTATATTGATGGTTCAATGCAATACTATAGTAAGTGCTTCACAAACATGACGCACTTACCATAGTATTGCAATGAACCCTCAATATATTGACAAGTGCTGAGAAAGGTTTGGGATTTATGGACAAGTAAATCAGTGATCCGATTTTACCACCCCTGTATCTGGAGATGATGACTCAGAACTCAGAATGTTTTATTTGTACAAAAAGAAAAGGCCTCTGGCCAAAAATACATATCATAAGGACTTTGTGTCCAATAGCAAACATTGTTATGTCCCTGATTAAACAAAAACATTTATAAAATTTACTAAATACAAACTGCAAAATACAGTATTGTTCAAAATAACATCTATGATAAAAAGCATCCATTTCATATTTAAGATGGAATTCAATTTTTAATCCAAACCGGTTTCTATAGAAAACGAATTTAAATCCAAAATACAGATCAGCTCCAACCAAGGGTTGGCAAAATAAACTGTCCATGTTGCCCAGCTTGTCTATAGGATTTAACCCATTACAAAACAATAACAACATTTGACCAGTTTGTTGCAACTATTGTATGCACAAGAGTAGAACAAGATGTGGCATATACAGACTAGATCAAAATCAGATTTCACAATCCCCCTGATTCCAGTATTTTTTTGGGAGGAAAGATGAATTTCAACTTCTTCTTTTGTCATAAAGTTTCTACCCAATATCAAAAAGAAAAAGTCATCAAGGATATTTAGCTAGAGTTGTCTGCAATTGCTGTCATTTTAGATCAGTCACACAATGCCGCATAAGGCGAATGGTCAAATCTGGAGCAGAAAACTTTCAACTGGATCAGACGAAATTTAAAGATCATGAACAGAGTCAAGTACTGCAATGATGAAAACATTTTCAAGTTTCATTGATCAAAGTAACATTGATTCATTATGAGGAAAGGATAAAAATAGTGCTAATGAGCAAACTTCCATTTATGACATTTTCTTCTTAATTAAGGCCACCATCAGTCAATTTCATATGTATTCTGCAATAGGAAAACGTTTGATACTAGTTTATAAACAGATGGTAATGCACAAATTATCCTAATTCTGAAGTAAATTGACTCTATAATATTACATAATGATCTATTCACATTGTCATTAGGAGGTATATTCAAAACCCTGTAACAGATGGGAACCATGTTATAAAAGGAGAAATCATTAAGTTATATTCAATTTAAACTTTTGTCACTGAAGTAACAATTCATTTTCAAAAAGATGTTATCTCATTATATAGACAAAAAAAAACTATCAAGCTTGGTGACCATACATCCAATTCATAAACCATTTACAAAACTACAAATATTCTGAAAGCCTTTACAGACAACAATAGAAAAAGATAGTTAAACCATCACCAAACAATATTCACATTTGACCAGTTTGTTGCAGACCATTCTGGGAAACATTGTGGGAAAAGGAGAAATTTTTCCTTTTCCCTCAATGTTTTCTACCCCATCAGAAGATTATTTTCCAGTTTCATCAAATTTTGTTATGTCGTCTGCAAACTATTTCAATTTTGGACAGTCTAGATTTTAGCGTTTGGTTAAGGGTTAATCTAAAGACAGAGTCTGGTAGAAAAGAAATGCTAATAATAAATTGCCCTCGGTGGTTCTGTTATTGCACTAAGACTAAGCCTTCTGCAACTGATCCTAGACATGGTTATATGTGTAACAGGTGATCAGACAATTAATGCCATCCCTCTAGACAACGGTAAATTCTGTACCTACTGAACCCCATCATTAACCTATTACCCCCATATGGCAAACTGTGAGTTAGACTAACTGTGAGTAGTCGAAATTGAATCACAGGCCAGCCACCAATTAACTTGGCAGCTGGCCTGGATCTAACCTGTTTGCATTTATAAACAAAGTTGGTTTCAGCAATATGAGGGTAAAGACTCAGAAGAAAGACAACACTGGTCCTTGATGTAGAAATCATTAGAACTTCAATCATAAGAACTTTAACAGACAAGGGAATGCCAGCATCCCTTCAACATTCTTTGTTGTTTCCCATGTGACCTTTAATAACTTATAATAACCGATTACCCCATATCAAACTAGGTGGGTTCATCACATTAAAATTTTTAATTTTCATTTCCTTTTTTTTCATATTGGTTTTACATCACATCAACATTATTTCAGTTATGTAGCGATGCCCGACTCTTAATGATGGAGGGAGACCCCATACTCAACTTCCCATAAAGGTTTTATTTCAATGGGTTTTACATTACACCAACATCATTTTAGTTATGTTATAATGCCTAGTTCATATTGTTGGACGTATACATGGTGTAATGAGTTAAGTTCCTATTGATTTCCGTTGAAAATAATAAAATGACGATTAGAAATTTAACATCTCTGAATGCAATCATGCTTTCTCATAAACTCCCAATAAATTCTATTTTTGAACTTTACAGTTTTAATGAGACTTAAAATAATTCAGTAAACACATGTTTACATAGAAGGCAACTTTATATTCAACTTATAAGGAAAGAGCAAATGCATGGAATATTTGTCCCTATGACACATTTATTAGGTTGCACTGACCAATTGTACATGTCGCCTATTTTGGTATGCAAATCAGAGAGGAAATGAGGGCTCAACCCCTGTATGAAGATGACATTTATCATGACAGTGTATGATAAATGTAAGTCAGAAAGGTCTGGATAAGTAGAGTGCTTCCCTCCCTAATTTCTTTATTTCTGTCAAAACCTTAACCTTTAGAATGCTGGGTAATTTTCTGAAAAAATATTTTTGTGTCGTCTGCTTTCCAAAACCTTAAATATCTGCGTATTACATATTCAGAGTAGCAAACAGGTTAGATCACAGGCCAGCCTGCAATTTACTTAGCGGCTGGCCTGGATCTACACTGTTTACATAAGAATGAAGATGGTTACAGCTAGCTCTGTAAGGGTTTGTGTAAACTCAAAAGCTGTCATAACGAACCTGTTAAGTTGCATTCAATGTAAAAAAAAAACAAAAAGAAGGGGGGAAAGGAAGAATATTTACAGAAAAGAATCTTTCCAATAAAATCTGTCTATAGTGCTATGTCACATCTTATACAGGTTTTGCTGTCTTATAGATTTCATTTAGATTACTTAGAGGCCTATTGGGCAGGGTGCAATTTATGTATCAATGAATGAAATTCAACTCTGTTCACATATGTTACGTCGATGAAAATTATCTTATTATGTACAGAATAGTAACAGAAAATGCAAAAGTTCTATAGAAAAGATATTCTTTTACTTTTCTTTAAATCGATATTATTCCTCAGGGATTGATGAAAATGATAGCATTGATTAGAATCTATTATCAATGAAAGAAGCTTATTCGTGGTCAATCAATAATCTCTGGCCCACCAGACGAATTCCTCTCTATTCTGTTATAATTTTTGAATCATTTACAATCTTGTTCCTGTTTTAGGACAGTATCAAATTAGTCATGAAATAATAAATAATGAGTAAATACGGTCACTTAACCCTTTACCAAACAATAACGACATTTAACCATTTTGCTCCAGAAAAACTCTGGAAAACATTGTGGGAAAAGGAGAAATTGTGAGCAATTTTTCCTTTTTCCACAATGTTTCCTGCCCTTACAGAAGATTGTTTTCCAATTTCATTACATTTTGAAATGTCATCTGCAAACTCTTTCAATTTGGAACAGCCAAAATTTGGCGTTTGGTAAAGGATTAATCTTTGAATACTTACTTCTTCCAATAAGTGAGATCGAGGAATTGACTGATTTCTTCTTCTGTAGTTTTCTTTTTACTGATATGTCTTGGAGTTGGTATGGGGGTGTTTTCACTGTCAGATTCATCACTGTCCGACAGACCTTGTGAAAACATATCGGATTTGTCGAGACTGTCTTCGTAACCTGTGAATATACAGATAATATCATAATGATAATATAAACTACTGCATAAAAATATAAAATTAAATAACATATTGAAAAATATTAGACTGAAAATCAGGCAAACCTTAGGATGGCTCTTTTCGAGAAGTAACAAAAAAATCCATGGTTCAGTACAAGACTATAGAAAAATCTTTCGCAAGAGTGATAAATCTAATTACTCTCTTGTACTAAACTATACTCATAGTAATTAGTTCATGACACAACACTAATTCACATGACACAACCCTGATTCACAGCAGGTACAGGCATGTGTCATACAGAGATGTCATGGTTAACAACTTTCCCTGACATTACACATAATGTTATATGTTGTCGCTCTTCATAATGAACTTTGTCGATTAATCGATACTCTTGTATTAAATCTTGAACTTTGGCCATAACAACCAATCAGGTAGAAAATAAATATCCCTTTCAAAAAAAGGTTAGATTCTCTCAATTAGTTAGAAAGACTTACAGTGTATTTCAAAAGATCATTATTTGTTAGGAGACAAAAGGATAATTTGGTAATCTAAAACAATTTCTACATTTCCACAATGTTATAAAACAAATCATGCCTTTTTCTTGAATATCTTTTCTAATCAAATTTGATCTTTATCTTGTTCAAAACATTGGTTGAAGAAAAGAATGAGTGAGTGAAGATTACTGGATGCGGAATCCTGAGAGAAAAACAGTAAAAAAGAACGTAACTAACCAGGCTATTTGAAAGAGAAGTGTTTCTCCCCGTAAAATGGAATCTAATTATAGGGTATGGAAAGGGGCGACGACAAAAACTGGTGCGACAAGATTCCCTGATGGAATTCGCCTCAAGAACCAATCGATTCTCACCGCCAAATATGGGAATTTGATGCCTTCATGTTGGCTATTCATCATTATCCTTAACCATATGTGGAATAAGTTATGAGTGGAATTTCTTCCCCATAATTATAACCCTTATAGTGCTGGAACCGACTTCATGCTTATGACAACATGTTAGATCACAGGCAAGCCGCAAAGTAAATTGGCGGCTGGTCTGTTATCTAAACTGTTTGCTACTCTGAGTATCTTTCCTCATCGAAATTAAGCAGACATTTAAGATTTTGGTAAGCAGACGACACAAAAGTCAATTTTAAGAAAATCAAGTATTCTAATGGTTAACCATATGTGGAATAGGTTATTAGTAGAACTTCTCCCCGTCTATGTTAACTCCCAAATGGCCATGATGCACTTATACAGATATGATGATCTAAATATTGTTAAAGTACTTGATCTGTACAGGGGTGGCAAAATCAATTGTCCGTATTGCCCAGCTTGTTCAAAAGCCTGAATTGACAAATGAAACTGAAATTTACTATATTATAATGAGAAGAGCAGAAAATGATTTGGTATTTACAGAAGATATCAGGTTTCACCATCCATGGTCTTAATGTTGATTAAGTAGTTGGTTGACCAGTTTGTCTTTTATATCATTGCCAGAAGCTATCTATTCATGAATGAATGAATGAATCAGTGGTGTTTTAAGTCCCATCAACACCTCAGGTCATTTAGCGCACATTATATATCTATTCATGCACCTAAGTTATTGAGGATAATAAACCAATGAGAGGGCTTGACAAAGAGAGGATCAAACCCAAAATATCAAGGTTTCAAACCTCAGCACTAACTACAAAACTGCTTAGTCTCAGATTATATCAATTAAGTACCATTTTTCTCAGAAAGGGATTGCAATTGTGTAGCCTCAACTAATCCATAGATTTCATTCTGTAACCTGTAAGCTCCTTATACACCCTATTCAACACATATGATCACTTAACACATTATCAAACAAAAAACGACATTAAACCACTTCCTGCAAACGACCCTGGAAAACATTTTGGGAAAAGGAGAAATTACTTTTCCTACAATATTTTCTAGTCTATCAGAAGATAAAATTCCAATTTCAGCACATTTAGAAATGTTGCCGGCAAACTCTTTGAATTTGGGACATTTGAAAATTTGGTATTTGGTAAAGGGTTAATTAAAAGAACCAAAAACAAATGTGTTTTGTATCACTGCTTTAAAAAAGTTATCTTTTAAGCATATTTATTTTTAGGCTGTTTATTCAAAATGGAAATAAGAACCCAGCTCTCAGCATTGCTTTTTGCAGATGCTGTCATTATGAAATCTTCCAAAAAGGGTATAATTACTTTATCGTGAAATAATGTTAATGCATTTACCGATTACACAAGCACCATTATCTCAGATAGTCTTAAAAGGGTAATGGCAGAAATATTGATGATTTTCACAACCACCAGACGAATAACGTCCTACTACAACTGGCGGGTTCACGCAAACGCTCCAAGAGAAACCAGACAAATAATTGATCTGCAGTCGTTCAGATTAGACTGCATAGGAATGTTGGTGTAACTAGGTCAATGTCTCAGAAAATCACTTTTTATCCAAGGAAATTCCAAGCGGAGTATAAACTGGCTTTGTAAACCACTCTTGTCGTAGTTAGAAAATAAACACAAGCAGATTCACATCCAGAACAACAGACGTTGACCCCATTTCATTGGAATGTTTCTGTTCTTGAAACAAGAGCCAAGAACATGAAGTTATGTTCAAACTACTTGTGTTAAAATCAATAACAGGCAAATAAATAAAATTAGCAAATTATACTTTTTCAAGTGATATCTGGAATGACCAAATGAGATATTCTGAACAATTTGTCCATTTGTCACAACTGGTTAAGTAAAATGCTGTAGGCGTCTTGGTTTTGATTTGTATGGTGTTTAAAGCTGTGTCAACAATTTTTCAGATATGTAACAGCTTTCCTTGATCCACCAGTACAAGGCAAGGGATCTGAAGTGACTTGCCACAGAACCAGAGGTATCAGTGGGGCTTGAAACTTGCAACCCCTGAGTTCTAAGGCTGCCATCTTAACCATGCTCACACAGGACCGCTTCCTCCTTTTGAAGTGCACTACAGATGGTGTAGGAATGATCTCCCTCTTTATGAGAGATAAAAGTCTTGTGTACAAATACGGACAATGAACCCTCCACACTGGTCAACAGCTCCTTCAACACATCAGGAAGCTCTTCATCAGATTCTAATATCTGAGGACCCTTTTTTCCTGTAAATCCCATCAGGGTATAACCTCATTAGAATACTTGGTGGGTATTGTGCAAGACTATTGTAAGTGCTTCACAATTGTAAAAACTTGCTATAGTCTTGCACTGAACCCTGGAAACTAAATGACAATTTTGTTGCACAGCCCTTTAAGAATTTAACAGATTCAAGTGAAATCCATGCGCTCACATACATAGATTTTGAAAATGAGCCACAGAGAAAATTGGTCATATAATCATTCGTGACACATCTTTTCATATAGAATTTCCATCAAAAAGGTAGAAAAATCCCTTTTCCCACAGGGTAAGATTGTGTATGAGAAAAAATGAATTGAAAAAGATGCAAATTTTCAATACCTAGATCGACAATATTTAACCCAGTTATTCTACTTTCTCCCATGCCTTCATTCTAATTACATGTATACCATACATAGAAGATACAAAAAACAGGAATTTATTTGTTTTTACAAGTAATTTTACACAATTACCAAAAGAAAATGATTTTTTCAGAAACTTTGTAAATGTGGAAAGCTATTGTGTTTTACAAGAGCAAGCTTTTAAATTTTGTATGAAGGATTAATTGATTAGTTTATATGTACACATGTATGTGATATCATTCATATTGCAAGATTAGATAAATAAGATATATCCAGCCACCTTGAGCTATGTGCAAAAATGCACTTATTTCATGCACATCTCAGAGACACATTCAAAAAGACCAAGAGCGAAGAAGAGCAGATAACTCAAATTTAGGCCAGGAAAGGGGTTAAGAGTTGATTATTTGCCACACTTTTAATACAAAGCCATTGTTCATGACAATTTAAAATTCAGAACGGCTCAAAAACTGACCACTCAAGCAAAGCATTCAGCTTCCCGGCAAATACCCCCTTTCTTTGCAGGAGGGGATGGGGAAGAAAAGGACAGAGGTCATATAAGGTCAACTGCAGATGGCTGTTGACCAGAAATATCTGTGGTCACTGACCGACGCCTATCCTCATTTCAACCCCAGAGTGCATGATGCTATTAACAGACATGTACTGCGCCTTCATTCTTCAATATGACATTAACTCACTGGTACTCAATCTATCTGTTACAGTGTTCTGTCTTAGACCATAATGTTTTTGTAGATGTATATTGGTGGGTTTAATGCACTACTGTACGGCCTTCACATTTGTTAACCCTTTACCAAACGCGAAATTTTCGAATGTCCAAAATTTAAAGAGTTTGCAAGCGACATTGCAAAATGTGATGAAATTGAAAAATAATCTTAGGGCAGAAAATATTGTGGGAAAAGGAGTACAATGTTTTCTAGAGTCGTCTGCAACAAACAGGTCAACTGTCATTATTGTTTGGTAAAGGGTTAAGAATGAAATTATTCTGAAGTCTTGCAATGAAACCTTCAAATCAGTTTTAGTTTTGCCTCCTTCATGAAGGTTGGGGTAAATACAAAATACCTGACTACTGACTAGATAATATATTATGTAATTATACAATCAATAACACTAAACAGTGTGTAGCTTTTAAATAATCATCGGGAAAGGTCATGAAAAGTGTTTGAAACTGGCAATGCATGTGTGTTATATGAGCTTGAAGGTGTTGTTTGCTTTGTTGAGTTGAACATCAAAGACTTTATGTCCTTGATCCAGAAAAACAGGGCAGTGTTTGAAGACTTAAGTTGCCTATATACATGTTCATATTAACCATAATCATTGTTCAATGATTCTTAGAATAGATTATTTTTAAACAAACTTTAAATGCTGTAGAAGCATTAAGAAACATTAAGAAAGTGGGAAAATTTTATCATTACATGCAAATTCTTTGTTGTGATAATGTTTTCACAGTTTATTATGCAATATTCTAACACATTACCACCTAATGCCACGTTTTTGTGTCTTGCAACTTTCAAAAAGCATTGTGGAAAATGGAGAATTGTCACAAGTAATTTCTCCTTTTGCAACAATGCTTTTTCAATCTATTCACAAATCCCAACTGCAGAAAAGAAAGATTTTTCAAATGGTTACAAAGCTTTTCTAATGTCGTCAGCTTCACGTAAAAAATGTCGTCTGCAGGTGGTAAATAGTTAATTCATCACAAATTTCTTTGGCATTTTGATAGCCTGCTGCATATCACACAATACATGCCGGTTGTCTCTGGAACCAGATTTTGTAAAAGCCCCAGGGATCCATTCCTGTGGCATATAAAACCCGATTCAAGGATTCAATCAATACACCACACACAAATCAGGTCTAGAACATGCATAATAATCAACCATTTCATCTTCAATAGAACCATAGGTCTTCATCATTCCTTATACACCACTCCATTTATAATTAACTTAATAGAAGGTCAAATTTCTAAGCATAAGCAATTGATATGTGTATATGCATTTTTCGTTCTTTCCGGAGCACTTTTTTTTTTATTAAGTTTTTTTTTTGTTTATATGGGATTTATTTAGTGGCATGTCAACAGTACTTTAGTTACTTTACAGCATTCATTAACTATGGCTCTGCAGTGTCTTGCCCAAGGCCACTCACTTGTAAACAATTCCAATGTCAGAGTTGAGGTTTGAACCTGGCAGCTCCTTGTCAAAAGTCATTCGCCTTAACCACTGGGCCACACAGTCAAAAATGATACAGTATCAGGTAAAAGAGTAGAAAAGTCATAACAGATGTTGTGTTGGTGTCTTACAACAATTTAGCTGCTTCTTTGTAAATGGCCAAGTCATAAAACTTACTCAGAATTAAACACAGATGCTTGCAAGAATTCTTAAAATTTCTTGTTGATAATATAACCCACCATTTATCAAAACCAAGAAAATTGTAAGCAAGTCAAGTAGTCCTTTGGAACAACTTACAACTTGAAAAAGTGAAAATAAATGCACTTATCCATTTTCAAGCTACATAAAGATTGCCATATCAATGTTTCATTAATCACTATCGTCAAGAAAAAATAAGAGAGTAAAATATGTAGAGTCAATAACCCTATTTTTTGCTATGGCAGTTAAGTTGGTCAAGCGTGGAATCCTATCCAAGCTTTTTAGCGGTCACTGACACCATTCTTCTAGTCCAGGGTTCACGAAAAGGAGGTCAAAACCATACTGACATATGAGAGATAGGAACATTGCTCCATAATCACTGGTAACATCTGGTTCTCTATAGGCCATAAAATACATCTCTTACACATCATTAAGATAATAAAGCAGAGGATTTGGTCCGATCCTTTTCCTCCCCCTTGAATACTAGTCAGTTTTAAATTTATTTTGGACAGAAATCGCAGTCCAAGGAGGTGACCATAGCCAATTGATTCACATTTCTCTACCGAGTTTTCAGAGGTAGTGCGAGTTTTCAAGAGGTAGTGCGGTTATCAAGCATGGGTTGTCATATACCACCAGAACTGGAAAGTTGATGGTAAACTCTTGTGGGGTACACAATCTGGCTATCATTGGCAAAAGTAGGTGAAAAAAGCAAGGGGTTTTGAAACAAATCTTTAGAAGACAGCATTTTAACAATACAGAGAGATAAAGTGAATTTGCTATTCATGATTAAAAAAGTTTTATGTTCAGGGTAATGGGTAAAATAACCTTTATACTGACAAGCTATCATACAAAGTTCAATGACCCTGGAAAACCCAATTATTCCCAGAAGGCACTTTACAGTATTTTCTCCTCCCCTTGGTTCAGTGTTGGGGATCCAATTACAATAGTATTTCATACTCACTACCAGACAACTTATTGAGTTTTGAAGCCAACAGTTTCAGCAAAAATTATGAAGATACAATAGTATCTCATCTTCCCTACCAGACAACTAATGGAGTTCTGAAGCCAACAATTTCAACCAAAAGTATGAAGTTATAATAGTATCTCAAGTCTGAAGTTCTGAAACCAACAATTATGAAGTTGCAATAGTATCTCATTCTCCCATCCAAAGGAGATTATAATTTGGTGAAAATTATAAGAAACCATTGTGCCCCATAAAAATAATTACTAACTTCCGCCTCTTGTTGCAATGGGTTCTTAGAGTATATCATACTGGCATATTAAAATCAGATTATATCATTTAGTGCTTGGCTAACCTAAGTCATTCATATCTTGCTAAAGTATAGCATTCATATGATAGCTTCACTTAAGCACATTTCCAATGCGCTGCATGACTAGAAAGGCTCCATCACTAAAGTGAAGTACTTGCTATATAATTCTTGCATTAACCCTTTACGGTATATAGCGCCGTTCGCCGCCTTATCGATTACCGCATAAAACGCTTTTCGCCGGTATACCTATTACCGTATAAAACCTATTTTGACGGGCTATCGATTACTGCATAGAACGCTTTTTGACAGCTGAAAAATTGATTCAACTTCAACCCTTAATTACACAAATAAACACACACGTCATTTTCTCCAAAGTTTATTTTCCTATTAAACAAATATGTTTTCTTTCATATACGATGATAAAATCATGGGGTCAAAGTTCAAACTTTTGCTCTAGAGCGAATCTTTTGATAGTGGTCACGCGGCACAATTCTAAAAGAGACGCTATGGGATTGAGATGAAGGGAAATGAAATACCCACCCCCAATAAAACTGAAAGCGGCCTTCGATATCCTGTCATAAAGATCAAAACAATGCCGATTTGTAAAGACTTGATAAGGATTTCCTGCAATTCTTTACAAACTAACACTTTTCTAAAAATATTATCCAATTAAAAAGAACATAGGGCACGCGACCCGTAGACTATTTAATGAGAAGTCTTCCGGTCATAAAAGATCAAAACACTGCCGATTTGTAAAGACTCGATAAGGATTTCATGCAATTCTTTAGTAACTTAACACATTTCTAAAAATACTATCCAATTAAAACGAGAGCATACGGCACGCGACCTGTAAAGGATGTTTATGACACGGAGCTATTGTTCAAAGTTTAAAGGCGATTGAAAATCGAGCCGTCAAATAATTGACGTTATAAAGACGGCCTTTTTAAAATATTTAGCCAATTTGGTGTTTCCGATCGCAAGTCGGACATCAATGTAGATTCAGAGCAGTAATTTGATCGTTTTTTATTAAGCCTGAAGATGATGAAATGTTGAAAAATATTACCAATTCACGGACAAGCAAATTAGATCATTCCTCCGACTTTGACTACAACTACGAGCTTTTGGTAAATTCATCACCCATGGACACGTATTTTACGGAAATATAAGCATGTTTCGTTGCCAAAATGAGTTGATTTTTACTGTTTTACATTTATAAGAAGGACTAGGTTTAACTCCTTTACAAAGCAATATTGCGCTGAAAAACATTCTTTTATATATTTTGGAAACGGTTTGAATGGGAATTGAAGTAAAACGATTCAGCTTTGTTGAGAAATATGCAAAGACAAAGTATGTATCTCGAGTCATGAACGGTATTTTTCGGCAACAAAATTCCCTGCAATTGATGACAAACGGAAAACAAATTACGGATCTCTCAGGGAGAACACATAAGTCATATTATTAATTTTGATTTTGTATAATTCACACCGTAATATACATTTTCATTGTTTGTTTAATTTTCTACAACTTATCCTTGATATGAATGTATCACTAAATAAAGAAAAAAAAAAACATCAACTTAAAGGAAATTTTGTTCTCGTCGTCTTTCATTCTTTGAAAAAATCTATTAGATGAATGTAAAATGCATTAATTTAGGTTTGATTAACAGTACCCCAATCAATAACAATTATCGGAGATAATCCTGTGCAAATAGGTACCCAGGGTGACTAGTTATGTATGCGTTAATGGTCTTCGATAATCGGATGGTTTATACCTATAGTGTCACTGATAAGCCTTATCTCTATACCTTAAAGGGTTAAACCCTAGCCATGCAGACCAGCCACATGTGATTAGGAATTGTGCATTTGTCCCTGTCTGAGCATACTCAAAGTTTATGCTCAACTTAAGGGCAAACATCTTACCTGACAGTTCATCTGGAAGAGGGCTGGGTATGGAAAAACTTTGTTGATGTTGCTGTGATGATGATGAACGCTTGGTTTTTAATGGAGATTTGTACTTTTGCATGGAAGGACTGAGTTTATTTTTGATCTTGAGTGTGGATTTTGTTCCTGGACCGGCTCGTGCGTCTACAACCTGCAAGTAGAAGGGAAAACAACAATCAAAGTACTGAAGCAATACGCAACATAACAACATAAATATAAAACAAAGGTTTCATTAGAAATCATAAACAGTATCCTCAATAGTGGGGTTTGGATCAGAACAAAATTGTCAACTGGATCTTGAACCAAACAAATGTCAACTGGATTTCTCAAACTAAATGTCAGTTTTTTTTATGATAGATTTTAAGATTAAGCCTGTGTGTTGAAAATTGACAATAACTGTTGTTACTCGTTCACTACTCAATCCCGAAAGAGTTATAACAATTCCTTCAAATTAAGCAATGGAGGCTCATCAAAACCAAGAAATATAACTAATGAAATCAATTGCCCATGCTGTAATGACACATATCATAGGACACCAGGTTTCCATTCATCATGAAATCATCCCTTTGCTCAGATCAATCCTGATTCTGATGAGTTTAGAACAGACAGATATCAAAATTATTATTTGATGTGGACATAAAATATTCCAAAACCATCCAAAACTTTGCTTTTTGGGGGTTACAAATATATTCAGGAAACACTTTCATGACATTTGTTGGATGTATTTAAGGGACATGTGAAAGAATGCATCAATATATGTCTAGATGATCAGAGAGGGAATGCATCTCATAAATGTATCGGAGATCAATATTGAACCTGTTTACCCATCAGATCAATATTGCATAAAAACCACAAGTACAGCTTAACCCTTATAGTGCTGGAACCAACTTCATGCTTATGCAAACAGGTTAGATCCAGGCCTACCGCCAAGTAAATTGGCGACTGGCCTGTGATCCAACCTGTTTGTAACTCTGAGTATCTTTTCTCAACAACATTAGGCAGATATTTAAGGTCAAGGAAAGCAGACACACAAAATTCTACTATTAGAAAATAACCCAGCATTTTAAGGGTTAAATCTCATAGAATAGTAGGGCCAATGATCAAACACAAGATCAAATAATCTCCATTTACCAGCTTTCTAGTTTACAGGTCATTGGCTATCTCTTAGCCTTCATTTAGAGAGGACATAGGGAAAACATTTGAGATTGAAAAACAAAAATCCAGGATGAGACTGAATTCTTGAAACATTGTGACAAATGAAGAACATGCTTATCAATATGATGATTGAAAATGTGACCATGTTTAGACAGACTCAGCCCATCCTTAGTAATAAAGGCGTCGTTCCCGTCAAGTGTAATGTATTAATGAAATCAGTTGAGTCATCATCATTCAATAATTATACTGCCATTAAAAGTTATACTGCAGACACAACAGATTTCAAATCCATCAATCATTCTACTCTTTAAACCCTGAACTTCTTTACATTTACTATGCGCACCTCTTGCAATCCTCAGGGACAAAAGACTGAAATTGCATTACAAGAATATTTAAAAAAAAAATTTTTTTATATTAAAACGACTTCTACAAAATCTATATAGAGATGATGCTATTTCTATATTCATAATTGGGATCTGTTTCGTCTTTTAACTTTGAGAATTTACAATTTAAAAGAATATTTTTTACAAAGTAGGAAGTTCATCATTTCAAATTGACAGATGCAACTCAATTGTTTTGTAAAGAGAACTTTTAAAAAGGGTTCAGTGCAATAATTTAATTGCTTCATATTAGTAAAAGACATACTACAGTCTTGCCTTAAATCATAGATTTCAAAGCATCGTCTTAATCAAAATACCTTGTTTCATTTCTTTTAACATTATTTTGCAACCTTTCCAAAAAGATGAGTTCATCTTTACCCAACAGAGGAATCATTAACTATAGATATTTCGAGCCTTTGATCCCAGCTTGGACCAATTAATCATGAATCTACATGCGCAAATTCAATTTTGCTTTGACATTTCAAAGATGCCCAGAAAGGACTTTTCATACTACCATCATCTCTAGGAGAGGAAAGAAGGGTTAACCCTTTCCCAAACAATAACGGCATTTGACCACTTTGTTGCAGACGACTTTAGAAAACATTGTGGGAAAAGGAGAAATTGCTCGTAACAAATAATTTTTCCTTTTCCCACAATGTTTTCTGCCCTATCAGAAGATTTCCCCCCAATTTCATCACATTTTGAAATGTTGTCTGCAAACTCTTTCAATTTTGGACAGTCGAAAATTTGTTGTTTGGGAAAGGGTTAATGAATCAACTAGTAAACACTGGTTCAAGTTACAAATGAATTTCGTTTGTAGAAATGCCTGAATGACTTTTCAATAGTGTAGTCTGCATACTTAACAGGTCTGACCTATTTAATTCAACCCCTTACTTATATCACCTTACATTAACACACCTGGAGCAGACGATTGTAAAATAGATTTTCACATGAGGAGAAAATATAATCAGAATCTATATCTTATTCCTCACAATGATTTTTTACCCTGTTTTACAAGATGTTAACTTATACTTCATTAAACTCATAATTTATCATCAAATGTTGGTTGTTTATATGGGGTTTAACACCATTTTAACATTATTTCAGTTATTTTACACCTTTCCTGAACATTACCAGTACATGGCAAGGCTCTTCAGTACCTTACCAATGGACACTCTAACATAAACCAAATGATGGTAGTGTGGTAGGAAGCTGGAACATACATGTCACAAGTCATCCACCTAACCACTCTGCCACGCAGGACCATCTACTGTTGATTTCAATTCTCAATTTAGAACAGTCACAAAACCTACTATGAAGAAAAGGTTTATCTATTGTTAACATATTCACTCATCATCATATTATATAGCCATAGAGGTGTAAAAGTGGAAAAATCTACCTGGTTGCCTTCAAGCCAATTTCAGTTGTTCACTACAAGACTATAGCAAGCCCTCTCCTTTATAAAGGATTCACAATAGTCTTTTACTGAACATTGATAAACAAGGATCAGTTTCGTGTATAGCACATCATTTAGGGCCCAATGAAAGTCTTCAGTTAGATTCTCCATTAAATTAAAACACTTACTGTAATCTTGCACTGAACCTCAAATATATCATGATCAGGTTTGAAGGGTACCAAATATTCAATGCAAGACTACAGTAATCTCTTAACTTTTTGTGAAGGGCTTTCTATAGTCTGAGACTGAACCCTCAACATGCCTTGTGTGACCTTAGTCTTGACCATTGATGACCATTTGGCCGAAGTATTGGTTCAAGAGTTCAGTCACCTCCAGTTGATCTCGTGGTCAGAACTAGTATAGTGAAGGTATCGACTGGTCAGTGCAGCTATTCTGGTGAAACCATGTTATTTTCAACCCATACCTTATACATGTACAAGGAAAGTTACCTGTCTAAACTTGAAAAATTGGCACAGAACTAATTAGAACTGTCTAACACAATATTTGTTTTCAAATCATATGTAAATCTTCAAAACACATGAAAGATATTATGATTTCCTTTTGGCATTTTGATATTTCACTTTTAGCTTTCTGAAAAATTTCACATAACAGAAAATGTCTAAGGGCTGAATGCAAGGCTGTAGTAAGTCTTTCACAATAATTATTGTGGAGCACTTTCTATAGTCTTGGACTGAACCCTCAAGTTATTGGTGTTAATATGGTCTATCACAATTTACTTGGCTACAGGGTAAGGTATAGCGGGAAGAAGACTAATGAGCCATTGATGAATTTACAAGTTGTCCCCCAGGAATTCCTTATATGAGGGATTACTATGCTTAACAACATTGACATTTCATACTCTTATTCAGAGCTCAAGATAACAAGGTGGTCAGTTATGCCTCTATTTCACATCCTGCTTTCCCTCAACTAGTTTCATTACTTCCCCTTTTCCTAGCATACAAAATAAAGATCAAGTTGGTCAAAATGACAAAAATATGGCCATTGAAAACTGCACAATAAAAATATGGCCATTGAAAACTGCACAATAAAAATCATGATTACAAGTTGAATTCATCAACAGAGTCAACTATTATTTGTGACTGACAGATTGAAATGCTTTCTGTAGTCAGGAAAACAGTTTAAACTCAAACAATTATTGTTTATTTTGAGAAATTTTAATCTTGAGCCTACCTTGGGACAAAAGGTTAAACAAAGCATTGTAAAGGATACAAAACATTCACTAATTCCTAGTATTACATTTTTCATTATTTTTGTCAATAGACAGATAATATCAAAAAGGTAAGTAAATCAATATCTAATTCAGTATTAATGAACTTAGACAGACATGAGCAAGTCTAGGCTATATTCGAAGTTCAGGGTAAGAGGCGTAAATCACTTTAAACTCTATATTAGGGGGAAAACATTAGAATTATCTTACCCAGACAATTATGATGAGTACCCACAAAAAAGGTTGGCATACCTATTTTTGCAGGCACAAACTTCAAGCATCAATAACTATTTTTAGAAAATTACCCAGCATTCTAAAGGGTTAAAGGACACTTTCGAATCTCTCCCACAAATAAAATTGCATGTCTAGACAAGTGAAGTCAAGCCTAGATGCCTACACAATGTTACATTCTTTCTATAGTAACAGGTGACTCAATAAAAAACAGCTACAGGTAAATAAAAACTCCACTCTGAATTCTTCCCTCCATACATATATTTGCTCTACTTATCCCTTTCCTGCCACAGAAAACATAGATCTATACTAATCTTCAATATAAAAAAAAACCATATTCTAAAGAGTTAAACAGTAAAAATCATCATAACAGAAAGTAAGTTTTGCTCATCATTTTCATATTCTTTGTAGTAACTATGTTTACAAAAGTTGACATCTGTTTCTGCATTCCAAACAGATGTTTCGAGATTTAACATTCCTTACTAATCCTTAATTGTTTCACACCAACCTTCATTCATAAGGTTACTTATGAACATTTATTAATTTATTTTCAACCCTTTCTCTAAGATGTTATTTTAAAAGTGACCCCTTTAAAGATTTCACGTAACTGTTTGGGTATGGGTTAAAGCTTGTTCATAACCACTCTCGATGACTGCTTCCTTGATACTAAACCATTGTGTGCGCCGATTTGTTAGTTAGTCCCAGAAATTTTAACCTTGCCTTACAGAGATTCGCACCCGTGACACTCTGTACGAGATGCCAACCGCTGGACAACTGTCGCCCACTATGTGAGTGATAATTGTCATAGTTGATGGTTGGGATGACTTGACATAGTTGAAATTACAAACCTGATAACCTAGATGATAGGGAACCATACTCAGGCTTGACTGTTTACACAGATCATTCCTTTCCACCCTTCCCTTTGGTTACACACATTCTGAACAATTTTCTCATTTTACCATTTGTTTTTATTGGTATTTAACTATTTTGTCAACAGTATTTCAGCAACATCACATCAAGGGTTAAGTGCAATACTATAGTAAGTGCAGCACCTATATGAAGCACTTACTGGTACTATAGTCTTGCATTGAACCCTTGACATTGTCTCTCAGTTTCTTATCCAACCCAAACATCAAGGATTTTTACTAACAACTCATCATTATCAAACTTGGTCAGACATTCTGGGATCCCATTAATCAATATCAAATTTAATTGAAAATTGATCTATGCAAGGCCGGATAACTAAGTGTGCATCTGATTATAGCAAGTTTGGAACCTGAAGACAAGGTCTTGTATGAACAGATAATGGAGCACCCGACAAAATAGAATATCTTTAATATTACTGGTTCTTAACAAATTCTAACCATGGCTCGAACTAGCTATAACTACTCACTACAATAATGCACTTTTGAAATTACACCAATGTGTGATTTTCTGACGGGTCTGAATTGAAAGCAACAGCAGACGGCAATAATATCTAAAGAAATGTAACATTCAATTTAGGACATTAGTAAACCTGTGTCACAGAAGAAAATACGGCTTGAAATGAGCAATCGCCAACTTGTTATTTTGTAAAAAGTGTAATCTAGAAAGGAAAGGTTTGTAGGGGGGGTGCTGGCCTGGTTCTGTCATGTCTATCTACTTTGCACAAACTAACATAACTACCCCCTACACACACCTTTCTATATCATATACTAGTACAAATTGGGGAAGATAACAGACAGTGAAATAAAACTGATGAAATCATGATTTAATCATAGCAATACCTCTATAAATCATTATAACTAACTAACAAAGATCATCTTCCATTGATCACAGCTCCTCCTGGTAAGTTTTCGCCCTAACAAAGCTGGGTAATTTTCAAAATCATTTCTTTTAGTCGTCTGTTTTACAAAACCTTAAATATATATATCTGCTTAATCCTGATGAGGAAAGATACTCAAAGTACGCAGCAAACAGGTAAGATCATAGGTAAGCCGCCAATTAACTTGGCGGCTGGCCTGGATCTAACCTGTTTGCTGAAGCATACAGTTAGTTCCACCACTATAAGGGTTAAATGTGTATTGAAAGCGTTCATGGAGAGATAGGTTACAGAACCAATCCTCATAACATATCCAGCAATACAGAGTTCATTGTGTGGGAGGTCAACAAATAGTGGCCACACAAATTCTGGTTTTCCCTTCATCCCATGCATATGATAGATTATTATTTACATACAACTCTTAAACCTGACCCATTTCCTGTTGTGAGTAAATTGCTCTCTATAAATGGCGTAGTCTAACTTATTGTGAGATTGAAGAATATGGGGAACCAAGATACATGGAAACATCAAACAATTGTTACCAGTATTTCCTTTCCTACAATATTGCAACACATAAAACATCACATTGATCACAGGTAAGATCATAGGTAAGCTGCCAATTAACTTGGCGGCTGGCCTGGATCTAACCTGTTTGCTGAAGCATACAGTTAGTTCCACCACTATAAGGGTTAAATGTGTATTGAAAGCGTTCATGGAGAGATAGGTTACAGAACCAATCCTCATAACATATCCAGCAATACAGAGTTCATGTGTGGGAGGTCAACAAATAGTGGCCACACAAATTCTGGTTTTCCCTTCATCCCATGCATATGATAGATTATTATTTACATACAACTCTTAAACCTGACCCATTTCCTGTTGTGAGTAAATTGCTCTCTATAAATGACGTCGTCTAACTTATTGTGAGATTGAGGAATATGGGGATCCAAGATACATGGAAACATCAAACAATTGTTACCAGTATTTCCTTTCCTACAATATTGCAACACATAAAACATCACATATTATGTGATGCACTTTTCTACCATAGAAAGGGACAAACATTTACTTTTTTGTGAATTAAAAGTTGGGAACGTATTCAGAGAAAATGAACACCAGACAAACTTACGATAATGACCAAAGAATTCATGTCTAAGAAATATAACTGAAGTTTACAGTGACTAAAAACATTCCATTATTTGTTTTTCCAAACATTTTCCTTTTGTATTAACAACCAAAACCTACTAATTCACAGAGAAATTGTTATCATGAAAGGGTTATAAATCATTATTAGTAATAGTTCAAATTTTCTGACCTTGCTGTACTATGTAAACAAACAGGTGAAGTGGACTAAACTTGGATAAATTGGTCAAAATCACTCTCTCAATTCTGTATGGGGGTTTGAGTTTAATGGTTCTTTCAACTGTGTTTCAAGCAGGGTTTGCAAATTCTATTGTCTGTATTGCCCGGCTTGTCCTAAAGCCAAAACAGACAAGTGAATTTTAACTCTAATCTACTTTATTACCAGTTTATGGACAAGTTCAGATAAATATTTGGCATTTACAAATCTGAATAAAGTCCAAAAGGGAATATAAGTTTAGTATAAGCTCATCATCTTCTGAAAGGATTGCAGAACAGAAATGTCTTAAAAGAGCATTAAAACTGATACATGTATATGAAATATGAACGTAAGCTGAAAGAAATAAGGTCACAAAGTAACATTCTTTTAGAATCATAATGGATCAACTTTATTGAAAGAGGAAATGTAAAGTTTCAGTATTCCTTCATTGTCTATCCCTATTAATCATATCGGCAATACATCAACACTACTATAATAACCTTTAACTTATTTTTATCTTTTTTAATTTAAATTTTTTTTCTAATACATGTCACATCATAAATCATTGTGAGAAAAGGTGAGTTGTTCGTAATAATTCTTAATTTGTGTTGTTCCATTGTCAATCAATAGATGCCTCTTTTTCATTGATGTTACCTTTTACTTTGAAATTTACCTTAAATGATGATTGTCAAACAGATAACAAGCAGGAAGAATTTGGGAGAGTTAATATATAGGTAACCAGGTACGAATGATACGAGAATGACATAATAAATCAGCACTAAAAATAGCCCTCATATCTATTGCGTACCAAGACTTTAGTGTCTTTCCTGGAGTTCAATTGATTACCAATCAATGTTCTAATTTCATGAAATATAAATAAACATGTAAAGCCATTAGTTCAACTTTTGAAAGGTTCCTTTTGATAGCTTAAACATATAAAAATTATGGTATGCAAGTCCTAAATCTAGAATGTTTGAGGTGATGACTGGATTTCTTCTTTTGTCAAACATTTCAATGTTAATGAACAATGACAATAGAAAAGTAGGCCACTTAATGCTTAATGTTAATAGTTCTCTAATGATGCCGAGATCTCTTTCTGGGCAACCCTCATAATGATGGTTAAACACATGACTAGACTAGATTTGATAAAGTCTTACATTCAACTCTTAGAATGCTGGGTAATTTTCTATAAATAGAATTTTGAGTAGTCTGCTTTCTAAAATGAATATCCGCTTAAATTTGATGAGAAAAGACGCCCAGAGTAACAAACAGGTTAGATCACAGGCCAGCCGCCAATTAACTTGGCGGCTGGCCTAGATCTAACCTGTTTGCATAAGCATGAAGTCGGTTTAAGCACAATAAGGGTTTACACTCCCTGTTTAGTTTTGTAAGAAGAAATGTATTCAATACACAGGAAACGGGGTCAGAAAGGTTCATCATAATGACTCAACCTATTACTCTAATGACCCCAGTTCTGTAATACCAGTTAAGGGCTGTAGGGGAGATGGGAGTTTTTGTAGATAAAAAGTTATTTCCATGACTACAGGGGATAACACACGGGCAAGATCAACATGATCTAGGAAGCATGGAAACCATCCCTGATTTAACCCCAGGTTCCCGTTAACCAGAGAACCCTTTTTCCTACGAGTTCAGACTGAATCAATAAACCCATTTTTTTCATTACTTTCTCCAATAAATACCAAACCCATTCCCAAAGCTAACTTCATTATCATTTAGCAGCTGCGTTATGGAATCATCAGGGAGATATCAGACATCAACTTATTCACAATGCCCATCGAAGCATGTACAAAGATTAAACAAATAATGTAATTAAGTTACTAATTTTACTCAACGAATCAATATATAAGTACATGTATGTTTTTAGGTGTAAAAACAAATGTGCAAAAGGAACTTCATGAGCTTGAGGTGTTGAAAGGCTGCAATTGTAGCATATGTAACTGATCCAAAAAGAAGACAATAGATGAGAGCTGCTGTGACATATTCACAAATTGTTTTAATTTTGAACATTGCAAAGTCACAATGTAAAAGGGAAATTATGGATGAGGGTCATGTAAATTTGTATCTTTTTCTCCTCAGTGATAATATTCTTATATTATATTGTGCTTTGCTGAACATGTCCCATAACATTAGTAAAAAGAATAAGCAATAATTAATGCAACATTTTCTCTATTTAATTAGATATCATAACCTATATCGATTTCTACAAAATTGTAGTATGTAGCCAACCTGTTGTATGCAGCCAATTTTACTCAGTCTTTTCACGGGCTGCTTATGAAAGGTTTTACTGTATCAACTATGATCTAAATGCACTTTTAATATGACACATTATCATTTACATATGATCATACTTGACAGACATTATTCTAGTGTCACTATTATAACAAGTCTAAATGTGATAGTCTGACCAATGGCATCAAATTCGGAGGCTCATTAATCTTCAGATGGTGTAATTGGTTGATATATTTATCAGAATCTGCAATCCATCAGCCTAACGAGGGACGTGTGCAATAAACATGGCACCACTGACAGCTGACCACATGCCTCTGGTCAGCTTATCTTGACCAAAATTAACCCTGTTCCTGATTTACACACATCTAAAAGTGATTCAATCATAGTACATGTATATAAGAAACCACTGCCACAAAAGTCAAATTTTCCCCGACAAGTCACAAGGAAATTTACTTTTTGGCCCAATGGTTTTCTGTCTGTATCAATGACAATTTTGTTATTCTTTATAACATTTGTCTGAAGATGACTCCTTTTAGACCGATCATATGACATCATAAGTAAAATCGAAATATTACATCAACCCACATATAATGAATTTCTCACCAACCCAATTCATTTAATAACAATAATGTGTAATAACTCAAATCTTTTATAGATATCGTATAAGTCAAGTCCTTTCTTTTGTGACATTGCTTTAAGTGGGCACTTTAATTGTTCAAGTCCAAGACTGATATATTGTTAAAAGAAATATCTGGAGACAAAAGACTGATGTTGTTCAACAAACATCCACTACAATTGTGACCAAATAAGTCATTCATCTTTATAATCAAAATAGTTACAAAGTCTGTAAGCTTTAAAAAGCAGTTCATACTTTTTTATTAGTGATAGAGTCAGTGTTAAGGGTGAGGGACGAGTCAAGATGCATACATGATCAGCATCCTTGGGTGCCTTATTAAACAAGCTTTATCTCAAAGGATTACTGATAAGCCCTAAGGTCTGCTATTAAAGTGTGAATATGTGATAATTCAAAGCAGACTTTCAATCATTTACACATGGAACACACTGCCCTGTAAGGTGAAAGCAGGCGGTCTACAGGTAATCAGATGTGTTAAACCATTCCATCATATATATATGGTTATCCCCATCCATCAGACAACTTTAGAAACCATTGTGACAAAAATAAATTATTCACAGAGTGATGGACTGCAATCTCTCCTTTTGTCAAAATGTTTTCAACTGTCTACATGGTTAATCACTTAGCTCATATGTTGATTATGCATTCTCTTACGTCATCAGTTTGGCAAAACAGACCACGTATCTAATATTGAGCATTAAATCCTTTCATCCTACAGAAATCATATCAAAGCTCATTGTGAGCAAAGTCCTCATCAATCAAAACATATTCAACGGTAATGGTAATGTAGAAAGCCTTCTACATTACGACGAGGGGAGCAAATGTCCGACCTATACCAAAAAGGGGGCAAATGTCCGTATACCCAAAATGTGATGAAATTGGAAAGTTTTCTAAAGTTGTCTGCAACAAAGTTGTTAAATGCCATTATTGTTTGGGAAAGGGTTTAAATGAATCTCAACAGTTTGATTCAAATCTCACAACATACTTTGAATTCCTGTCTTAACAATGATCAATATAATTATCTCTAGTCTCCAGTATTCTGCACACATAGATGTGCTCTGGGCCGTGTAAAACCCCATGTAACTCTATTGTTGGGCCTCAACAGCTCAATCTAGTTATGTAGGTCAAAATGTGCTCAATCCATACCCTTACCAACCAGGCGTTTCCAGTCTGTCTTAACCCTTAGAATGCTGGGTATTTTTCTAAAAATTGATTTTTGTATCATCTGCTTTCAAAAACCATAAATATCTGCTTAATTCTGTTGGGGAAAAATACTCAGAGAAGCAAACAGGTTAAGTCAAGGGCCAGCAGCCAATTTACTTTGTGGCTGGCCTTGATCTAACCTGTTTGCATAAAGATGAAGTCAATTCCAGCACTAAAAGGGTAAAGTAAGAAAAATATCAATTTCGATAATTTTAATTAAACAGAAACCCTTGCAACTTATGATGGAGCTACTCTTCACAAACAAATACCTTTGTCTAGCTGATTTCTCTAATGTTCTCCCATGGGAAGATTTCATTACATTTGGCCTAAAGGGTTAACAAAGGGTTAAAATTGCAGTTACAGGAAAAGGGCAGGCCGACATAATGAAAAGAGGTATCAACTTGCAGACATGGCTATAAAATCATACAAGACTGAATATTTTATTCAAATACCATGCATATGAGTTAACGTTTGTAATACACAAACATTCATTTGCATTATACATGATACAGACCAATAAGGATAAAGATGTTATTAAGAGGATCAAAAGGAATTGCTTACAAGAAATTTAACCCATAAAATGCATCATATAACAGTTTTGTGATTGCTTCCATTTTCTACTTGCATTCAGCATCTTGAAACGCCCTTTTTGATGGATTCAATTCAAAATTGACCTCTTAACAAATTCCTGTTCCCTTGTTTCTCGGGTGTTTTCTAAAGATCGACTGAAAAAATCCAACCAATGAGCCTTCATTTGTTTGAAGTTGTGAAAATTTTTCCTGCTAAAGGCATTAATCCATTACCAAACAATAACGACATTTGACCAGTTTGATGCAAACGACTGGAAAACAATGTGGGAAAACGACTAAATGCTCTAAATGAGCAATTTCTCCTTTTCCCACAATGTTTTCTACCCTTTCAGAAGATTGCTTTACAATTTCATTACATTTTGAAATGTCGTCTGTAAACTTTTTCAATTTGGGACAGTCGAAAATTTGGCTTTTGATAAAGGATTAAAATCGTTCATTTTGATGTGCTATGTTAACTGATCAATTGTCTTAAAATGACATCTTTGAAGGACAGGGGTGACAAGGAGCTGATTTTTACTTCCATACATGTCCGTAACTGACATGTCTTTTTCTGCACTTGTCTATATAATGGCTATACAATAAATTTCATTACAATGGACTTGTCAACTAGCTGGGCATTGGGCAATGTAGACACTTGATTTTGCAACTTCTGAAGATTCCAATGAAAATTATCTATCTAATTGAACCTCTGCTACATTTTAAAAATCACATGAATGCCAATTAGTAAGGTCCGTGTACCAACAACAAAGGGTTCATAGCTGAGAGGGATATTCCAATAGATAGCTCTCTAATCGAAGCTTTAACAAAAGCTCTAGATTTATGCATAATTTGTGTTTGCTCTCTCTGCCTCTCTACACACAAAACCAGACCCTCCGATGTATTTCTCTCTCCGTCTGCATATCTAATATAGGTCACCAGGCCAGAGTAAACTGGGACTTGTATCATAACAAATACCAGCATAGCCATCATGTTTACCCTTTACCAAACGCCAAATTTTGGACCGTCCCAAATTGAAAGTTTCCAGAGGACATTTCAAAATGTGATGAAATTTGGAAAGTAATCTTCTGATTGGGTAGAAAACATTGTGGGAAAAGAAGATATCGCTCTTCATGAGAATTCATTTGCAATATTTAGTGACTGCTCAGAAAAGAACTATGGAAATAATACAATGAAAATTGTAGTCTGTGTGGTAATCAAATATTTAGCAAGGAAAAGGGAATGCTTTTTTAAACAGTTTCATAATCATTGCCTTGCAATATAGTAGCATATATCCATTCATTATCATAATGAATGGTGCTGCTAGAGCTCCTAGTTATTTTTAACCCTCTCTAGCAACTTCACGCAAAACCTGACAACTTTCCTCTCTAGAGTAAGAAAGACAAGGAACATCTGCAGCTCTTCAATCTATTAATCACTTTAATTTCTAGCAAGCAAGTATAGGACCGTATACCGCCTATAACATGATCATAAGTCTTCAGGAGACATGAAGAATTGTGATGATCTTGCAGTACAGAAAATTTGTCTATTGTAAGACCCAACAGTTCTGTCAAAATGCCAGTAAATCTCAGACCCAAACTCTAAGATCAGATGACCTATTCACACTCCTTGCGAAACCTAATGATACCTGCAACCCAAATCCTGAACTGATTTGAACCCAAGTTGAACTGGTGTTTCGGTCACACCGGACCAGGCAATCATGATAACATATGAGGAGGGGGAGGTGATTGACCTCTTCTAAATAACTCGCCATCCTTTGAAGAAAAGTTTACAGGGTCATTTTAAGGTCTGGTCAGCCTTTCCAAGTGGAAAATTAGAATATTTTGTCAGAATTTAATTGGTTTTTAGGAATATTTTGAAGGTTCCATGCAAGACTATATTAATTGCTACACAAACATGAAGCACTTACTATAGTATTGCATTGAACCCTCGATTTGGAGTGGATCAAATCAGTGGTACAGAAAAGTTAAGTCTTGGTCTATCAATCTACTGTCAACTGCTTATCACGAATTCTTAAAAACACTATAAAACATTCTGTCTACTGTAATCCATGACTAGTGTCCAGTTAAGATAATAGTTGACAGATATTGTGTGAGGTCCCTGAGGTCCATTTAACATTTCAAGGGTTCAGTCCAATACTACAGTAAGTGCTTCATGTTTATGAAGCACTTACTATAGTATTGCACTGAACCCTCTATTTTATAAAGAGCCCTAATCATGTAGTCCAAGTTTGATTATACTTGTAACCCTTCCTGATCTAAATGTTATTTAGATATGAATATACACAACAAAAGGTTGGAAGTAAAGTTGAAATTAACTAAAATATGTTGGAAATTATAGTCAAATCTGAAAGTTTTATGTTCTTAGCCATTAAGATTCAGTAATACTTTTTTTGCCGAAATTTTGGATACACTAACACAGGTGTAACACACAGGTGTGAACAATAAAATAGCTTAATCTTATTTCCAGATCCTCTTTTTCTCAAAATACTTTCATTTATTGCAGATTGCAAAGGAATTTCTTGTCAATTCTTTAGTACAAAGGGTTAATTACACATCTTACACATTAATATGTCGTACACATCGGAAAGCATTGACAGCCATGACAATGGTGACATGTTGCAGCCATTGGCTATAATCATACTTCCTGACGGTCCTCCTAAATAAAACCTTACCACAGGGTTTATTTAGATCTTTGTGTTCTGAATAGATGTACATTATTCATGAATGACATTTTGACATACCAGATATGTGGAGCCAACCCTTTTGTTACCGAAGGTTTTTTATAAACAATCACTGGCATGAATACATGTTTATCGAACTATCAAAGATAAACTTGATTTCCATGTTTATTTATCATTTCAAAATGATTTTGTAACATTAAATGCCATTTCGAGAGATCAATGCAAGACTATAGTAAGTGCTTCATAAGTGCTAAGCACTAACTATAGTATTGCATTGAACCCTTGATTTGCTTTGAACAAAATGCTCTCATAATGATGCAAAATTTGCATTACTTTCTTTACTTAGTCTTTATAAGGATACACTTATAAATATATCTGGGTCCAGCACTTGGAGGGCTCAATGCAAAGCTAAGGAGTCATTCAATTAATTGTGAAGGACTTGCTATAGTCTTGCATTGAACCCATAACTTACAGCTTAATACATCTTAGTGGGAAAATAATCTCTTGATCATACAGATACATATGCTGTTTATAATGTGAATGTTTATGTGTGACAAAAGAAGAGATGTGTTTAGCATCACTGTGTAAAACCTTATTTCAAAATTCAAATGCTGTAAATATTTTACACATATACCGGTACATAGATGTTGGACCAAATGTAGCTTAAAAGATTTCTTCAGGTAAAAATAAATATCTCTGTTCTTGTTGCATTTGTTTGTTTGAGTTGTTCCATAACAATTTGCAACTAAGTTATGGGTCAAATAATTGTAGTTTACAAGTGTATCACTAAAACCTATATTACAATAACATTAATGATATCAACAGATGTTCACAATAGGATTGTCACATCACCAACACCCAATCCTTAGGTGTTACCAAGTGCTAACTTGAAGTTGTTGTCCTACAACATGTGTTCAACAGACAGTTTTAACACATTCCCTAAAATGGGATTTGTGAATGGTCCTAATTGGAAGGCATCAGTGAATATAGCAGTAGCCTTTGAGATCAGAAATCTGGACTAGACCTTTATGGCCCATGGTTTTTGATAAAGCATATTGCTTACAAGTCATGTCAAAGCATTTATCTTTTCATAGTAAGTATGAAAACAACACAGACCCATTATGAGATTAAATGGAATCAGTCCTCTGTTTGAATATAAAACCATGGATGCAATCAAAGTTTTTACAATTCCTGAAGCTGCCTGAAAATTAAGACACAAAACCCCTATTTGTTAGAAAAAAGAATGACATCCACATCTATAGAATAATGAATTATGGTCTATGTTTGGGTCCATCATTTCAGAAAAGGATCCATAATTTTTTGCACAATGAGCTTATTATGAACCCACCTTATCGGATATGGATCTGATGTTCTGCTGATGAGGAAAAAATCAGTGTGAACAAATAAGTGTTCACCGCATCATATGAATCAAAATACTGTTGTAACGAAAGAAGAAATTGTTTGTATTAAGCAATTTCTAATTTCCGCACAAATTGTTTCTACAATATACATCAATGAGGAAATCATTCATCAAGTGATTGTCATTTGATATCTGCTAAAGGTGTGAATTTTAACCACACCAAAATCATCATAATATGACTTTGCATTTTTAGCTGTAAAGGTATTTATTCCTATATATAATATGCAGGAATACATACCTTTACAGTAAAAAATGCAAATTTTTTTTTGGCAAAATGAAGAAAAGCTTTCTTGATCAATTAATTTTCCAAAATCTTTCACAAGTTATCAACATAGGTAATTGTTTGGATAAAATGATTAAAGTTGAAAGAAAGTTTGCTTACTTTCGAAACAATAATTAAGAGCTATTGAAAAATTCCTTAAACAACTTACATGATTCCAATGTCTGTTAGTCCCATCTGGGAGTTTCTTCCACCTCTTCACCAAAAGCACACAGGCATTACAAATCTCTCCACAACGCTTTTCTCGAATGCGGAAACATTTTTCAAATTCCTGTTCATATTTTGAGCTGTCTGTAAATCGCGAGCTGGAGGATTTCGCTCTACAGATACAGCATCCATTGTTACTCCGATAGATCTTTGGCTTGTGAAAACTGAACATTTTCCTAGATGTTCAGTAAACTAATCCCTTCTGTACCGTCTCACACAACCACTTTATCCTGAAGAACACAAATGACACAAGTGTGCAATAGATTCTACAATGTGTACCACAGAACACACACTGCCAGTTGCTCTAACTTGTAAGGTATGATAAGGAATGAATCACAGGATAGAAACGCCCACTCTCAGCTATGAATAGACAGTGTTCTGTGTGTGTGTGTAGTATAGAGTATTTTACGCTCAAGTGGTTACCGTACTACATGACATCACTGGTTATTCTAATAGCCAAGGGCCAGTGACTGTTGCCAGGATGTAACCAATACATTGGGGAAATCTATACCCATTTCAGCATCATGACTTGGACTTACTCCTCTTATTTGTGCCGGGAGTATTGATTTGAGTATTTCAATATTCTTGTTATAATAACAAAAGTGTATTCTGATCCCCCAAAATTCCTTTACCCTTCTCTCAAAAGGAACACAGTAAAAAGGGTTTTTCTTCTTTATAACCCTTTCATTGCATTTTTTTCTTCCATGTGAGTATTTGGACCTTGTCTCTTTTTTATACCAAAATTGTTATGTGCTCTGGAACATTTTTGGAAATCATTAATGATAAAATGATGATATATCAGTTATGAACAAATTCTCATTTTGGCATGTTTTGTTCTTCAATTTATCCCTTTGAAAGGCTGAATGGAACAATGTCTTTATGGACCAAAACCCTACCTAAATAAATGAATGTCTTTCTGTATTCTGCTAAATGATGTGTTCTTGGGGCAGCAAACAAATTGTTAAGTCATACAAGGTGAAATAGAAATATTTGAAATATGTGAAAAAGTTTAAAACATGGATGACATCAAAAGTTAATTGCTTTTAAGTAGATTTCTGTTTTATGTCTATTGCAGCAGAATATATGCCCATGAAATTGTTCTTCTTTTATTGTTATTTTTGCCCTGAAGCTATCTATACAATTAATATCTCTATAATATGCTTAAACTTTTACTATGTATCGCCCTATCAACCAATGCTGCAGTTATCTTAGGATAATCAAGAAAATTCATTCCAGTATCAGAATTAATTTACATGATAAAAAAAGAAGAAAAAACTTCAACAAGTATCTGCTCATAAGTCACATTATTATCATTTATCTTTTGTTCTTCTTCCTGATACTGAGCTAGGTTCTCAAAGGAACTTAATTAGCTCAAATAAGCTTAATTTTTTATATATGATTTTGTTACAAATCTAAAATTGTCTCATTATAAATTGTGTTTGTACCAAAGCCAGAAATATCAAACCTTTAGGAATAAATTAACTTTCAAAAGCATTGTTGAATTTCCTGCTTTAAAAAGACAATTCAACACAATTCTATCTTTCAACACCAGGTGGTGAAAACAATATAATTGATTCTATTGATTCATATCTTGTAGTATGTGGGAAAGTGTCTACTTCTAAAACTAGCACCATGATTGTTGTGCAAAGTGCACACTATGCTATGACTCTATAACCATATGAAAAAGTCAGTACAGCTTTGATTCAAAGTAAAAAGTTTGGCAGTTTGAATCAAAGGGGTGATGCAACTTTTTTCATTAGAACAACATCAACATCTTCCCCCTTTAATTTAGTACTTTAGAATATACATTTAAATACAAACACCTTCTCGGATAATAGGCATTGCCTTAAAAAGATTACATAATAATAATTGTATATATTACATTAATAATGCATCTTTTCCTTATAATATAAGACAAGGAACTGTATAAAGTGTAATTCCTAACTACATAACTACCTGTAATACACAATCCGAACAGCAAAATCATTCTTTTAATCACTATAATATATTTGTTCACAGGGCAATAAAAGTATAAAACAAACAAACAAACAAAAAGTATGTAATTTTCACTTCCTATTTTAGTCAACTCTTAGGATAGTATTCTTATTCTTTCCAAAGTTTTGTCTCAGAAATATCAATCATACTTGTCAATTTTTTATTAATACCATTATTGGTTACGCTCTATCGAAAATTGAGTGTAGCACACAATCAATACATTAATGTTGTAAACAAATTGCCCCTAGGGGACGTGTTGGTCAATTCACACGTTTACCCAATAGTTACCAAACAAAGGCGAAATTACCGCGATTTGTAAGATAGTTACGTCAAGCACGTACATGTGAATTTAAATAGTAAAATCTTTAAAAGCACGAACTGACATTTCCAAACAAGTTCGAAATAAACATTTACAATATCAGTTTTAACCATTTGGCTACAAAATTATGTTTTGCAGTAAAGATTATACCCTTTTTCGTTCCTTCTCCACAAGTGCTTGTGTCACTGACCAAGTGTAGGCCATCGACCCATAAAACCGATTTTGACATAAGAATATGGGTCACTCAAATTTCACCTCAAAAGATGAGAGAAAAATAAAAACTTCAATGAACAAAAGTAAAAGAAGTAATTTTAAACAGTATTTACCAGTTGTCACTAGCGATCTATCTCCTGTCACAATAATATTTCGTTTTTACAACTTTTTCCAGGATACGTCTGTTTCCTCGTTCGCCAAAACGGCTTCTGAGAGTTCATTGAACACGCATGTGCAATGACGCTTTGATATGCAAATTTTGTTATTGACGTACGGGGAAACGGATTTCGGATGTCAATATACAAAAAATATGCTTTAATAATGAAAAGATAAATACCAAATCAATTTAAACAATCATCCATCCAGCATTTCCATAAGTTTTTACAAACTGTCATTTCGTTTTAAATAGTATATTTTTTGTTTATTACAAGAACATCACGAAGATACTGAAGTGTTTATTTATAGTGGCGGGATCTCACGAGAAGTCGCTTTGCATTATGGGATAGTCATCTTCAAGTACGCCATTTTGGACAGTATCTTGTGCTATTCCCGCCCGTTTGGGAAAATACTCTATTTTCTCGCCGTAAATCCACTGTGACATTCTTGCATTTTTTAATGGTTGTATATGAATTGTATTGTCATCTTCAAATATGTGATTTACCGTTATGTTTCTTGCATAACATCGTACTGCATTGTTTTGTTCTGCGCTTGAAGTGTCCCGTCACTCAAGACGCAGTTTTGCCCTCGAAAAAAAAAACGTTTCCAAGATAAACTTTGCTTGAATATGGCATAACCTGGAACACCGAGAGAAGAATATCTAACAGTTTCATCGAACGTTTTAGGTGAGCCATTTGTCATGGAATCAAATAAAACGCTGTGTGATCTTCCTTTACCCCACCCACTGAAACATTATGTTGACCCACTTTTTCAATGTTTATTTCAGAAGAAATTTTGTTCCTATCTACGAAGGTTAAACCTCGACGGAATGTGCCTTCACTTTAAATAATTAACAGGCTGCATATGTCCATTGTCGACAATTGTTTACAACACTGTGGTAGACACAAACGACCCTTGTTAACCCTCTTGTATTGAAAGTAGATGTAAATGTCATAATGACCGTCACCGTTTTCTGATTTTGCCAAACAAAACTCTACATCTAATCATTTACCACCTAATTTAGCATGCTGAATTATTAAACATGTTATTTGGTTTGTTTAAACAAACATGCATATGTACCGCATGGCAGTAAATTTTGTCACTAGTTTTATTACTAGTATCGCCTATTTATTTTACTGTTTCTTAGAGCAGTTATGATTAAATAAACAAAGTTGGTATGACTGAAAAAGTCTTGTTAAAGATGTACCACCCTCATTCATAAAATGTAATTGATTTTTGATGAAACAGACCTACAACAATGCTAGTAAAAATACCTACAGAAAATAGGTTTTTGTGTCATGTGCTTCCCAAAACATTAAATATCACCCAAATTTTGTTGAGGAAAGATACTCAGAGTAGCAAACAGGTTAGGTCACAGGCCAGCTACCATCTAGACCATATAACTGGTCTCGAAGGCTATTGCTATTTTGACTGACGCCTTCGAGTCCAGAGTCAACCGTGATTTTTACGTTAGATTTTTGCGCACGTTTGACCACCTATCATTCCATAAATATGCAATGGATTATGAAATCAAACATACCGATTTAGAGCTTAACCTTTTATCTGTCGATGTGTGAAGTCTCAAAAGTGTCACTATCGTATAAATATCCCAATTTTTGAATTAGATCACACACTTAAAACATGCTAACAAATGTCTACATAGAAGTCCGAAACATCCGGATGCCAAGTCTCGCTTTGGGTTATGTTACACGGTCCGATAAACAGGTCAACACTCAATTTACACATGATCACTGTTTGTAACGGTGTACGCGTTTAGCGGGAGTACAATATTTGTGAGCACTTGATACTGTACTTCGACTTAAATAATTCACTCAGTTTTTTCATCATCTGATTATATGTTTTTGTTACTTTTTTGAAACGATGGATTTAGTTATGGAGTTCGGCTGTTGTTAACTATCTTGTTCTAAAAATAGGAAGTCCAGACAAAGTTGAGGCCGTCATTTTTTCTAAGTGACACCAAATACATGGAAAGTTGAATTGCGCTTCTTGCAGACATAGTTGAACCCATTGGCTGAAACTTGAGAAATGATATACGGACAGTTGCCGCCGCCGTTTCTAAAAGTCCATTTTTGTATTGGGTTGAAAAAATATTCAAGAAACCTCTGCAATTATCTTGTATAACGCCTCATTTGCAAAATGCAAAATTGTGCTATTCCGCTTGTACATAAGACAAAGTTTCATATTGTTTTTACAGGGGGCTAATATCCGACCTTCCCGATTTAGTGGGAGGGCACTTCTCTGCCTTCTTGAAATAAGGGGGGCACCTCTCCGGGAGGGTACTTCTCCGAGAGGGCACTTCTCCGAGAGTGCACTTCTCCGGATACCAATAAGGCCACAAGGGGAATGATCGTGGAAATGTTTCACAGTTCTAGGACTAAGAAAAAAATCGATAATAAAGGAATTCTGTCCGCCTGCCTCCCCCATTCGTGTTATTGTATGTACTGTTGCATTTGTAATAGGGGTCAACATACCCGATATTGAAGTGATCATTCATTGGGGGGCTTCCAAAAATGTACTTTCATACTGGCAAGAAGTTGGGAGTAGTGGACAATTAGGATAGAATTCTGTTTCCATATGGCAGATCCCTTATGAAATCAATCACAGACGACTCTATGTGAGATCTCGTGCATAGCAACATGTGTTTGAAGGAGAAAGCTTTAAGTCAACTGCTAACGCATCGAATGGACAAGTGTGAAATACAGAGTTCAAATTATTGTTTTGAAAAGGATTGTTCCGTTTGTGAATGCACTGCATGTACTTGATGCAGTATTTGTAGGAATTTATGTGAATGCACAGGGAAACGGTCTGTAAAAGAGCAGTTTTTCCAAAAGAATACTTCCATTGAACACCTATTAAAAGTCCAAGATTCAGCAATTAACAGGCGGAACAAAATTATTGTCACAACAGATTTAAGTTCTTATTTAAAAAGGAGTAGAAATCAATGTGACTAATTAAAAATTTGCTTCTTATGAGCAACATTTCATTTCGCTACAGTAGCCTGGTTCAAGTACATGTATATAGGTCCTACATTAGGTAAATGGGTTCTCATAATTTTGATGAATTTTACAATTTGTTACATTTGAAAAACAGCATACCACTTGCTCCTAATATACTTATATTGCATGCGTATACCGTCGTCTGCAAAAACAAGATTCTCCTTGTCTGGTATAGGATTGATGATGATGTATAGGCTTGAACAATTTATCCCCACCCCCTCTTCAAACACTATTAACACTGCGCAATGACAAATTGTTATGAAGGTGTTAAGTAAAATATTCATAATGTCAAAATGTGTTGTTTCCTTCCTTTGGCATTCAATCAACTGTGTAAATACGTGATAGATAGGCCTCTTGTTATGCGGTTTTCACATACAGGTCGCTGATTGCTTGTACCCGACGAACACCCAACGCAATATTTCATGAGTAACTTTTTATCCACTAGTTGCAGTACTTTCTTTGGTGTTCATAGGACTGAACATCACAGATCCAACAAAGGAGAAGAAACTAGCTTGTTTTAGTTTCAAGGAAAATAACTGCAAGTTTTATCGGTCTGACGTCATGCGTTTTACGCTAGACGTAAATTTCGCACCAAACACAATTTTATAAATTGAACTTTTAAATGATACTTAAATCCTGTTAGATTCGATTCAAAACAAAACATGAAATGATTTAGAGGCTAATTTCTATATATATCTACGTAATTTGGTAAGACTACAATTACGTAGGAAGCAAAATAAGCAAATTAATGGATAACAAAAACAAGGATATTATTTTCAAAAAACCATAACGGACTATATTTCAAATGCTGCTTTGCAAAAAACATCTTAGCCATACATGTCTTCTCCCTGTATGTGAAGAGAGGTCAACTTAGTACAACTTGACTTTTGCTAAAAGACGCATACTTCATCCCCAAAGTGAATACGTAATGCGATGACCTATGACCCCCGAGAATCTCACGGCCGGTTGTAAACAACATGGACGGCAATTGTTTATTTTTGGACATTGTTGATGTTACTTGACAGATAACTCGCATATAAGAGGTGTACTGGATACTTTTGTGTGCTGAAACGATTCATAAATTATTAATGTATGAATTTCAAGTTTCCGTTTATTTTTAGTCCTTTTGAACACAAAAAATCGCAAGTTAAAAGCACAAAGTCGGTTGTTCGAAGTTTTGTAACATAAAAATCACGTTGGACTTGAGACGTAGCGAAGCACGATAAATGTCCAAATGATGAAAAAAGCTTCGTTCACGGATCATTATTGAGACAATGCCTAGATTTGCCAGCTTTTAATGTTTGGATTGAATGATGTGCGTTTATGTTCTTATTTCATTATGGAAAGATAAAAAATGAAAGAACATATGTTGATGTTTTGTTCAGACTATGCATAGAAGATTCATTCATTTGTCTTGTTGATTTAAGTGTCATTGCTTCAGAAAGTATATTGTGTAAACCTGTACATTACTTTAATGTGCTCACAGTAAAATTGCACAGACCTTGGATGTACCTTGGCCTGCTGCCAAAAATATATTCCCTCAATTTCTGCCTTTATTGTACAATGCCGCTCATAGGGAGCAGCTTGTAAGATTGTGATACAACACAAACACACTATACTGCAACTCTCAGTGCATTTAACCAGTTATCTTTTAATAACCAGTTTGTTGTGGCATTTACATTGTGCTCTCTTTGCACATGTTCTGTTTGAGTTAGCATTGCAGATGAAATGTTGATGAGAATATTGAAAAGAATGTCAAATATTTTTGCCTAAACCAGTTAATGACCCATGACTGCAAGTAGATCCCTCCCCAACTGTGATGATTCCATGCAGCCTGGCTCTGAAACCCAGCTAAGTGCGGATAAAAAGGTAGTGTTTCAGCAGTCATGGCTAAGAAAACCAGACAGTTGTGGCTAACTTATGATGACAATGATGAACATATGAAATGCTTCTTTCATATATATGGACTGGAAAATCGAACCCTTTTGTGTAAAGATGTTTATTAATGACCCCCAATTCTGACATAGGGCCCAATCTGACAAAGTTTGTGGACCCGAAGGGCCCCCTTTACCCGAAAGCTGGATTGAACACTGATTAAATTTCACAGGATGGTAGCTTGGCTCGCTTATTAAACTTGTGTTATTGTATTTCTTTCAAATTATTAATTATATTTTCAGCAAATAACTCAAGATGTTTTGGAAGTTTAATCTCCTGACTACGTCACATATTGACACGCTGTTAGATAAAGAGGTAAGAAATAATGATTATAAATGACAAGTAATGATGTAAATCCTGATTTTAAGAGTATTATTATTTTTTTTAATTCATTAGAAGCTTTTTCTCTTGGAATTAAAATGATTTTCAATCAACTTTGAAAAACCTTTTTGAAGCATTTCATGGTTAAATACACATTTTATATTTTTTTGTCATGGTACACATTATTTGCAAGATTTTAATTGGAAATATAAATTGATGACAGATGCAGATGACAGATTTTTTATCTTTATTTCAAAAGTTGCATGTTGTAAAAGCCATATGATAGACAGAATCAAAAACCTTGAAAAACTTCTGCAGAATGATAGAAATTAATGAATATTTCCAAAAAGATGACTTTGGTGAGCTAAGCCTTTTGACAGTGGTTTCTAAATAAATTATGAATCATGGAAAGTCAACACACATATTTGTCCATTTGATACTGTTTTTGATAAGCCCTTTATCAGGATGATAAATTCAGATATAAACAGCAATCATGTTGTGATATGATAGGGTTACCAAGTTGTTAATAAATGTATACATGTATGGATTATTTATCAATGTGTAGACAAGATTACTGTGGTATTTTCAGGTTTGATAAAAGACACTTGTTCATTTTGTTTTCTCCTTGTTTTGTAGAATGTGACCCTCCATGAATTAATGGATGAAGATGATATCTTGCAAGAATGCAAGGCACAGAACAGGAAGCTGATCACCTTGTAAGATTTTATTTTACTACAAACAACTAATTTATCAACTTAACCAAATTAGTTTTTAGATGTCCTTTAATTAAAACAGGATGCCAATGGTAATTTAATGAGGTAAATGATTGTTGACTTATGTTTTAGACAACTTACATAGATGACAGTTCTTAAAACAAATCTGGTTTCAACCCCTTACTGCATGAAGAATCACAGAAACTTCTCTGTGTAGAAAATTTTACATTAATGAATGGATTCCTATTTTCAAAATTGGACTGTATCTTTTACCTCAAACATGTTATCTTTAACAATTTCTGTTTAGACCCATGTTAAAACAAATCCCAATATCTAATAAGTAAATGTGTGTGATATAATTTGAGGTTCAGATAAATAACATGATAAATCTTGTCATTAGAATAAAAATACTAAAGGTGATCTTGCAATTGACAAGAGGAAAACAAAATGTTTTAATGGAACGTTTAAAGAATAGAATATCATGTGTTTCCTTCTTCTCTGAAAATAAATCCATTCAAGCAATTATTTTAAAAGTAAACAGTAATTTTATCTTTAATTGTACCTTGTATATTTGACAGTTTGGTGGAGTCAGAAAACATGGATGAGCTTGTCAAGTTGATCACAGAGGAACCATCAGAGGAAGTGGATGATAAGATGAAGTACAAGTAGGATAACTTTGAAATAACAAGTGTTCATGAGTGGTATAATCTACACAGTTGTTTGATTTGAAGTTTAGTAAATGGGTTCTTCCTTCATCACTAATGAGCAAGTGATGACAGTAATACTGATAATTTGGTACATGATGTGATATTTTTGGGGAAATATCCTTTATTTCCACTATATTTTCCCTTGATTTCAAGATATGTTTGAAAAACAAGTTTATGTTGTATTGTATTATTTAATCATAATGTCAATACCCAGTAGTTGAAACTGCTTCATTGAAGACCACTTGAGTGTCATGTCATTGGAAGTAATGTATTTATGACTCAATGTTCCAGATACCCAAACACTGCCTGTGAGCTCCTTACTTCAGATGTGTCACAAATCAACGATGCTCTAGGAACAGATGAATTGGTCAACAAGCTGTATGGATTTTTGGACACAGAAACTACACCATTAAACCCCCTGCTTGCAAGTTTCTTCAGTAAAGTCATGGGTCTCATCATCACAAGAAAAAGTGAAATGGTAGGAAAATATTTGTCCATAAGTTAGGATTTCAAAGTGTTGTAACAAGCTTTATCTTAAATCAAGAGGTTTCAAGGGTATGGTGCAACACCATATATAATTAACATCTACATATACATATATGTGAAGGAATCGGAGACCTGTATGTTACCATGAGATAACTCATTCATTAAGCAAACATTTCATAAGAGATATTTCAAATCATATTGTCAAACTGTTCATTAATTAGCTTTTGATTCTTGAATTGTAAAGCATTTTTAAGTCTTTTGTTGACAAGTTTGAAAAGGGATTAGCACTAAGGATTGACATGGCACCCAAATAGGAAATGGCTTATATACATCTCATTTTTTTTTAAAAAAAAAATTATGATTGACTTTTAGATTTTTTCTTGTGTTAGAATGTGTACCACTTGTTGGGTTAGTTGTTTATGGCTTATCAATTTATTTTTGATTTGGGGACCGTGGTTGGGTGTGGGAGTGCAAGGCAGTTTAAGCTTTAGCTAACCATCCATAACAGCTTATCACCTTTTCCACATATTGCAAAGCTAATATGTCTTTGTTTATCAATGCACATTGAAACAGAAAAGCACTTTCGATTTATCTAGTTGTTCCATTAGAACATCTTTGCAAATTTAACTGAGTAGTCCTCTTTTCATTTCAGATTTTAGAGTTCCTTAAGGGAAAACCAGACTTTGTTGGCTTACTTCTAAGGCATATAGGTACATCTGCCATTATGGATTTGTTGTTACGGTTGCTCACATGTATTGAATCACCAGAAATAAGACGTGCCATGATCGAGGTAAGTTGCTGTTGTAAGCTTGACTGTTTCAAAGAGTATAATTATGTACTCACAAGTTTATAGCTTTGTTGCCCATCTTTTGTTTAAATTTTTATGGAAGCTTGGATCTCAAGATAATCTTGCCTTTCACTGATTCTATTGGATAAACTTAATTATTTGACTCTTGATGAGTTTTATTAACACAAATCTCTAAGCATATTAAGCCTATAAGGTACATGGATATCATGATAATATGACCATCATGCAAAGTGTGCTCAACATGTCCTTATCATCTGAATAACCTATTTGAAGAATATGCCCCTTTAGATGTAAAAAGGTCTCTTTTTTAAATGTTTGTGTAAGTTGAAATCAAATCCTTGTCACATGTTTGTGGTGATAATCTAGACTGAAAGGGACAGGTCCCATGACCGTTAGAGACCTTTTTGCTAAATTATTTTGACTTAGAATGTTTCATTGAACCCACGACAGGCGATTTTTTTTTTTTAATGAAGCAGATTTATCTTTAAATGTATTGGTGCAAAGTATTCAGTTTTAACTAAACTAATGGCATTGAGAATATTTGTGAATATAAGATAGCAAACACTTTACAAACAAAGGAATATATTCTTTACTTAATTAAATTACCAAAGTACAATCAAAGTACTTGTTCACTCAGACAATTAGAGGTAAAACCATAAATTATACCAATGCATTGCTAACCAAATATGTGTATTTCTACCTTATAAAGTGATCCCTATGCTTTGAATATGAGGTTTATGATTTATTATTTATTTCAGTGGTTAAACGACCAAAAGATTGTGAACAGACTAGTCGCTTGTATAACCAGTGCATATGATGAAGATGTAAGTTTTTATTACTTTTTACATGATATCTCATATTTGTATGATTTAAACACTTAGTTTTACTTTTGTTGCAAGTGATGGTCAATGATACCCGCATATCAAATATTTGGCCAGCACCTTTCCTATTTCTTGATACTGGGTTCTATAACTGATCGCTATCATAAGCAACAGCAGAAAATCAGGCAGACTACACATTATTGGTTCTTTACAATCAATTGTCAATACTTACACACAACCTGAAAAACCAAGTTTTATTTCTTTTTATTTCTTAGCTAGGGAGAGCTTCATATCTAATATTAAGATATTTCATGCCAAAGTTGCTAAATATTGAATGAATGTTCACCCTCTACGATGAACTCCGTAGGGTTTGTAATTCTTGCAAAACTCTCTGATAGGCCTCCTGGTCTAGAGTTTTATGACTGCATAAGTTTGCAATTCATTCATAAGGAATGTCATTTGAGGCAAGATGACACATACCTCCACAAGTTAGAATTCTTATTTCTTGAACACCTATATAGTTGGTACTGATCAAAATTGCCTTGAGACTAACAAGTGTGCTATTCGATTTGTCAAAAAAGGTTATCAAACGTCAAAAAAAAGGGTTAATTTTAGTTGTTAAATTCTTATTTTTTCTTGAACACCTATATTTTGGGTAATCACCAGAATCCTCTCAAGAAGATGATGCTTATGAGAAGCCCCAAAATAGGACAAAGATAATATGAAGTAATGTGTATCAAAGACTAGGATATACCTGTCCTCTTGATACCATGGTTTTACTTGTTCTATAAAGAACATCTAATTTGATGTTTACAGATTCATTGTAATGCTGCACAAAGCTTGTGTGATATCATACGACTGGGAAGGGAGCAAGTCATACAGTTACAAGATAGGGCCAACCAAGATCCACTACTTGCCAGTATAGAACAGTGAGTGTTATACTTTAATATGTAATATTGAAAAAATTGGGCCTGAACTAGGAATTGGTCAATGCTCGAAAGCATATTTACCTCTACCTCCAATATAGTTGGATGGGTTAAATTATAAAGCATCAGATATGATTTGCAAGTTGTTAAAGTCAATATGAATTTATACTTGATAAATGTTTCAACAACAGCACATTCTTTTGATGTTCAGATGATATGCACAAATGACAATATATGACTTTTTTTGAGAGCTAAATATATTGGTAGAACTGACATTGTTTTATGGACTTTTTGAGACATGAATATATTGAAGGAACATGTTTTATGAACTATTATTTGAATGACATATATTTGTAGGAAGTACGTTGTTTTATGGGATATTTCTAGAACTAAATATATTGATTAAACCAACATTGTTTTATGTATGAATAATTTCCTCTGCCACAATGATTTCTAGGTTGTCTATTGTAGTGATAGCTTATGATTATTGATGGGTTATTAAGATACCATCTATTACCTTTTTTGCAGGGAAGATACTATATCAGAATTGCTAGACAACATGTTAGCTGAGGAGAAGTCAGAATCAGTCATAGTGAATGGTTTATCAGTTATACAGACATTGTTAGAGTGTAAACGGCAAGGGTATGTATACAGAAAGTTTACGTAATCTAATAAAACTTAAGTTCACAAATAAGATAATATGATTGCTTTTTTGTTTTAAAAGTGGGATGAATTCACAAAATGTTGACCACAGTAACATTTCAAGGCAGATTTACATTGAGAAAGGTCATAACTTTAAAAAAAAAATCATTGCCAAAGAGATATTTTTCATATTACCAGAAACGCTCGAGCTTTTCCTAATGATGGGAGTTAATTAAACCACTTCCTTTATCCTCTCTTTTATATGATATATGTTGCTACTGAAATTATATTTTAGGCATGTGTTTTATTACAAAACACATTGTCTCCTTAAAAGGGTCCAATTTGAATATTTCAGTCCTGAGGATTCCGGCGAGCAAATGATGGGAATGGATGCAGACAAAATGTTTACCGGTGCAAATAATGTCCTAACAGCAATTTGTCCTAGGCTGAAGGATTTCCATCAAATTTTAGTAGAACCCCCAAAGGTATTGTTTACCCCTTTGATATTTTCACACCTATAGGCAGTTTGTTGTAACCAGTTTCCGTTTTAGTTATAGATATATCCTCGGTCCTACATGGCCAAGTGGTTAAGGTTGCAGAATATGAACTCGGCGGTCTAGGTTTAATTCCCCACCGACAACTCTGGTTTTGTAGGAGTCACCTTTGGCAAGTCACTTTAGAGCCCTAGCTTAGTACTGTTGGATCAAGGGAAGCCGTAAGATAACTGAAAAATTATTGAACACAATACAAAATATGAATATATCCATGATTAGGATATTCCTGGAATAACAAAGGATATGAATAAAATGAAGAAATTCCTTCCAAATCAGCAAATGTATCGACAATTATTCAAGATTTCTTTTTGTTGACATTTTTGTATAAAGAGCAGAAGCAATTAATTTCTCTGTACGAAGATTTCCTGCATTAAGTGTATTGCCTTAGAATTATTTGAGGGTTTCTCACCAAATCTGATATAAATGCCAAAAATTGAATTTTATAAGGATCTTTATCCTATTGCGTAGCACTGGTTTTATTGTAGGATCTGTACACATTGCCAAGTATAGAAAGATTGTTAAGATGATTGACTTGTATCCCAGGGGTCGCACTTATGGGCATTCACAACAAAGTAAACAGAATCCAAGTTCTTCATTGAGAGGTTTCTTATCTGAAGCATTAGCAAACTTCCTGAGCAAATTATGCTTTGTTGTGATTCAGGTAATAAACATATATATAGGATAAAATAATAACGTTTGTTTTTCTGTTTTATCTATTTCAGCAAAGATTTAGGGCGATGCCTACAAGTGCGGGCTATCTCGATCCACCTTTGGGGAACACTCGATTACAGACTAGCCGCTTACTAGCCTCTTTACTTATAACTAATACACATTCTATAAATAGTGAAATATCCCAACTAGGGTCCATTAGTGTTTTATTGGTGAGTTTTTATTGACTTTTTTTTACTGGATTGATTATCTGCTGTGCACTTTTTAAATGTGCCTCAAGGAAAACAATTATCATGAATAATATTAACAAAAGGGGGCATGTTCTTGTTGAATTTCAGAAAACATTGTGACAGAAGGAAAATGTGCTACTCGGCTGCTTGTTTTCATTAAAGTCACTTGTGCAACCATTTTCACCATTTTAAAGATTGCCAATTTCTTGAACTTTTATCGACTGGTCACTTCCTGAGTAACTATTGTGAAATATTGTGGAAAATGACCAAAAATCCGTTTTCTTTGTATTTGTCACTCTATCTTTTATAGTCGAAAACATAAAAAATGAATACATCTACAGCCTACTTTGTTGAATATGACTCTAGGTTACATTGCAAAGGTTCACTTCGTTTTCATGAGAGGCAGTCTCCCGACTGACTTACGGAATGCCGATGGTTCTACCCGCCTTGACCAGCCCTTGTGGGCAGTTGAGTATGGGGTCTTCCTCCATCTTTAAGAGTCGGGCATCGCTACATAACTGAAATAATGTTGATGTGATGTGAAACCCATATAAAAAAAAAGGGTTCACTTCGAGTGAATAGAATATTACATCTTAGAATCAGCTTATATTTAACATGTTTTATTGTATGTGTAGAGTCATGTTGTTGGTATCCCTATTAGAAATAAAAAAAAAAAGGAAAGAATGGAAGTACAACACAAACTAAACATTGGATTTAATTCATTTTTTGTGCCTAAATAGACAGAAGTCTTGAACTAAACCCATGCAATGAAGATGAAGTTTAGGTCATCTTTTAGTCTCATAACAGTATTAACCTCAATGGAATTTCTTGTGTTGTGAATTATTTGTTGGCACTTTTTGTCCCCTATGAACCTTGATAAATTGTTTCTCTTGCAGGAGTTATACTTCAGATATGTATGGAATAATTTTTTACATACCCATGTAACACAGTGTTTATATACAATACTCACCAATCCTCCCATAGAAATTGATGGCAAGAAGGAATGTCCGCTTTTAAATCAGGTGAGACTTTATTTTCAATATTCAATCGCATAATCATGTTTCAGCCTTTTCTCTTTAGAATAATTGCAACGGATTTCAAAATTAATTGATCAGAAATATATAAATGGATAAAATCATTTTTGAAGTTAATCTGCAAAGATATTTTCCCTTCAACACAATTGATTCAAATGTTATTTGCTGAAAAGACAATTTTAGAAAAGGAAAACCAAGTCTTTGGGAGGAAAATCATTTAGTTTCAATGTTGTTTTGTGTATCAATTAAAAGAATATGGCATTAGTAGATATTAATGAGTGATGTACATCTTTCTATTTCTGCTTTTTGTCACAGTTTTCTTGAATGTTGTATTTTAAAAGCCTACCTGTAAGGTAAAGTGTTAGATATTTTAAGTCATAAATTTATTGCTTTTCTCAAAAAAGCGGTTGGTGAAAAGACACATCTTTCAATTTTTTTTCCAGTTATTTACAGATGTTAACCTTGTTCAGAAACTTTTAGCAGAATGGGAAATCAATGAAGAAGATCAGTAAGTTGATGTGATGGTTTTGTAGAAATGTTTATTAAACAAGTCAAGACTTTCATTACAAGTTTACAATGGTCTCCACTAATCAAAAATGACTAATAAACTTAAACAATCTTGAATATAGTTTCTCATTTAAAGTAACGTAGAATTTCATCAGTATTCAGATTTTTTTGTATATCATTTGTAAAACATAATTTGAATCATTCTTTGGTGGCTTGGTTTACTTATTTTTTATTTCCTAAGTACAGATCAGGTTTTTTCTAAAATAGAAAATTAAAAAGACCTAGTATGATTAAGTATTTTTTATTACATAAGATAAATATTTTATATTATGTCAAACATAAATAATGTTATTATTACAATGGTTTCTCATGTATTTTTCAGGAGTAAAGGTGGTAGAAGGAAAGGGTTTATGGGTCATCTAACGAGACTGGCAAATGACATTGTAAATGCTCAGGAAAAGGGGGAAAACATAGAAACTATAAAAACTTTATTGTCTGGTAAGTCAATCCTTCATATGTTTTTTTTGTTTAATGGAGAAGTGAGGTTATAATCTAGTCTGTTTATGTACATGATCATTAGTTTATATCACTGATGAAGTTTGGTGTGTTTAATGTACCGTATATACTCGACTATAAGACGCATTTTTTTACATAGAATTTGGATAACAAAGTTGGGGGTGCGTCTTATAAGCAAAGTCAATCAACATCACATAATTTTTCAGCGTAATTTTTGTTTATTTTACCTTTCCCTAGAGAGATTTGCAGGTTTGTTTACTTTTGTCCAACATGTTGCAAATGGCGGCCTTGTAAGTAAGGGAAGTAACTAGGATAGTTGGGAAAATATACGGGTATAGCTTAGGTACAGTTAATGAGTATTTTTCAAAATGAGAAGATTGGTAGAATATATCAGTTATTAGTTAAATTTATCATATCTTCTTATCTGTAAAGGTTTCCATGACTATGGAAGGTCTGGACATTAAAACGGCGCCGACTTCCTAGGTGCATAAAATAACACTTACCATGTGTTTATAACACCGGATGTCAAACTGTGATGTACATTGTAAAAACAGCAATACGGGTCATTATCTGACAGTTTGACATTATGCAATTTGATTAAACTAACAACTGTGTTTTTAGCACCTTCCAATTTGCTGGATTGTCACGGTCTGATTGGATTATAATTATAGATAATTCTCCCGGATTAAACCGGATCATACCGGTCTTCCCTATTCCAACCCTCTGAAACTGAGGTAAATTTCACTACCTGTCAAAATAAAACTAGAGTGAAATCGTAAGTTGCTTTTTTACTACAGCTAAAATAGATTAATTATGTAGATTGACAGAATATTTTTGAATTAGTTGCTAATTCAAAAACATCGTATCCCTAGATATAAAATAATGTGGGAAGACAACGTTACAGTTGACAAAACCCTTGCATCATTCATCGGTGTATGATTAATCTGTACGATCATCAAAAACTAGATGCGACTTATAGTCGAGTCAACGCTGAATTCCGCTAATCTTAGATCAAAGTAGGGGGTGCGTCTTATAGGCAAGGGTGACTTATAGTCAAGTATATACGGCAGGTTCTTTTTCCCTGTCTAACTTTGGCATAATGTGCTGTTCACATTTGTTAGTCAGCTCATTTAAATATTTAAAAACTATTCACAGGATTCCCAAATAACTGGAATGATCAAGACATTTGATTTACAAGAAAATTGTTTAAATTTGTCTAAGTGTGTGTGATGACCCTTTGAGACAGGTCGGAAAACTGCTTAATTAATTATCAAAATGTTGTCTATTTTCAGAATTACCTTCAGAGGTGAAAGAAAAATGGGAATCATTTTTAACTGGTTTACTGGCAGACACAAATAAAAGGAATACAATAGAATTGGTAATCTTATGTCAATTATCCCACATTGGGGTTCAGATACGATAAGGGCCTTTTTTATGCAGTATTTTTTAAAAGCTGTAGACGAGTTTTATCTAGAAGATAGGCATTAGAATTGTCCTGACATGTATCAAACGAGTACAGACAAGTATGGTTTAGAGAAGAAAAGAAGGAAACCTACCTCTCATAATCTATCGCCGACTATTGTTATACTATTATGACTTCTTGGAGGTACAGTGGTTAAATGTGTAATAATAAGTTAATACAAATGTTTTCACATTGTAAACAGTTATCTGCATCAACAAAGGAAATTCCAGATATCCAAAAGAACTTGTTCAAAAGTAAAATGATTTTGTTGCTTTATATTGACAAAGTTATGCTTGCCTAATATGTTAATCAAAGTGATTTGAGTTTGCATTTAATACGCTTAAAAGAGTTGAGTATGCAGATGGAATGAAAGAACAACTGAGGAGGGCCTTCTCATTCATACCCAATGTTTGAAAGTTAAACTTCTTGAAATATACAACTGTAAGACTGTAAACAAATATTAACCCATTGCCTCATTTTATCACATCTGTTGCAAAGGATTAAAGAAACCACTGTGCAAAGTGATTTAATTTGTCCTGTATCAATTGATTCTACCCTAATTCATAGTGAAAATTTATCAGATATATCCATTTGTAAGAATTGGATAACAATACTCTGAAAACACATGCAGAATAGAAATATGGAATACAATACCACAAAGTAGGCAAACTGGTTTTAGGCATTTATTTTCCTTACTCAGTACTATGGTAGGATGAAATAAGATGTTTTAGTCTAATTGTTGATACACCAGCAAATTGCTTAGCTTTAAAAGATAACAAATGAACATTTACTGATATCATTGAGACACATTTTTATTTGAATGGGACTCTTTTCCAGGTGCGTGCTGGTCATGCTCTCGCGTCTAGCAGTGAAGATGACGATGCTGACTTTAGTAACATTCCATTCCCACAAGATACCGCTATGCAACAGGTATGTTTGTCTGCGGTTCTTTTTTGGACAGTCTCGAGAAACTAAGAAAGAAGTAATTGATTAAGGATCCTGCATAGCCCAATAACTAAGCCTGCGGTCTAAGAACCCATGGGTTCAAGGTTTGAGAACCTCTAGTTTCATGGGTGTGTCCACTGAGAAGCCTTTTTAGAGCCCTAACTCAGTACTGGTGAATCCTGGAAAGCTATTGCATACCTGAAAATGTGTGTTCATGTTGTTAAACCCATGCAAGAAATGGATTCACAAACCAGATAAGTTTATCATCTTCAACCCCTTTCTTATCTGATCTTAAGAATCCAATAGTGGCAAAAGGAGGGACAAGAGAAAAAATTGTTTGTAAAGAAGTGTTCACTTTGATCTTCTTATGGACTGATAAAGAAAGATGTACAATTCATTGTACTTACCTGCATCTTCCAATAAACGGAGAATGATTTCCTGATAATAGGCTTATTTGGAGTCTTGGTTACTGCAGTATTTCAGGAACTTTATATCAAATCCTTTGTTTTGGGTACTAATTAGATTTGCATTGACAAACCAATTCTAATGAGTACCTGAAAATTAATGGTTTAGAGAAAAAATAAAGAAGTTAGCCACAGTAATATGCCTCTCTTCTTGATATCTACTTAGATTAATATTGCATAAGAAAACACTGATTCAAAATTTAACTTTGCTTTTATGTTTAAAAATATTAAACCACACTTCAGTGTTATTTTTGTATTTGATTGAGAACTGTTTTTGTGTGATAAACCCTTAACCAAATGCAGACACATCCAAGCTGATTTCTTTTGAACTCATTTTGAATCCTTGAATTTGCTTAATTACTGAAATTGTTGAATTGGGAAACTAAAAAAAAGCTGCTGTGACATTGAAGTTTGGGGAGAACTGAATGATTTTAAAGAAATTTCAAATTGAGAAGGTGCTTTTTAAGACCCCTGTTATATATTGCAAAGATGTCCTGACAACAAAATGGACAAAAAGATGTCCTGACACAACAAAATGGACAAAGAATTTAAATGCATTTATCAATTATGTCATCTGCAATAATGTCTCAAAGGTCATCATCTGAATATTGGTTGTATTTGGGAAAGGGTTTAGCAAATGATTAACTATCAGGCCAACCAGCATATGTTAACTAACCCCATCTTCCTCTAATAACCCTCTGATGTTTGGATATCTGTTGTTTGCTTCTCTTGTCTCTTTCCTGTGCTTTTGAATTTGTGGCATGTTTTATTTCGTCAGCTGTATTCGTTTGTGATATTGTGTAGATGTATTATTACTATATAGACAGTCATTTCACTCTTGTACTTCCAAAATTGCCTTTGAAACCTGGAAATGATACTACTCTTAGCAAAAATTGTAAGAGTTGTGACAAAATAACAATCAACTTTATAAAGGCATTTTATTGGGGGATATCAAGTTTTCCATGTCGATTCATACAATTAAATGTCCTTCCCTATTGTGTTTACTATGTTTCCTGCATGCTTTAATTGGTAGGCGGGGTCTTGCATGGCCCAGTGGTTAAGGTGGCAGACTTAAAACTTGTGGTCCCAGGTTCAAGCCCCACTGACACCTCTAGTTTCATGGGTTGCCTTTGGTAAGTCTTTCTGAGCTCTAGCCTAGTACTGGTTGATTCAGGAAAGCTGTTGCATTACTGAAAAATTGTTGATACAGCGTTAAAAACGACACAAACATCAAACTGTTAGCTGATTATTTTGAAGGGGAAAAAATGAAAAGAAATAAACAGCCCTCAGTTATCATATGCAAAGGCTCAATGACTAGCATAGCTTCATGATTGTTTCACCTTTGCATTAAGTTTGATGTTGTTATAAATTTTTATTGGACCCTATGTTGTCTTGACCAATGTGTTGTGTAGTATCAGTGCTGTTGTGTGTGCTTTATATACTTTGTTGTCTCTACCACTGTACCACAAACTGCTTCTTTTAACATTGTTTGTGAGCATGAAGAAGAAAATTACACAAATTGTTGTGCAAGGAGAATATTTGCAACATTTTCTAAACCATCTTATGGTTAGTCTGACTAAAATTAAACCCTTTACATTGGGAGGTGCTAGGGAATAACTTGCACAAGATAAACTGTTAATGTACCTGATTATTATTTCAAAGAATGATTATAAAATGCCAGTGAAAAATATTGTGACTTTTATTCTTGTCACATCGTTTGCAAATGTCGAAGATGGTTATGAATTGTTTACCATGGAGGCTATACTATTTGTTTGAGTGATCAAATTATCCCTTTTCCTCAAGGTCCAAGGTAAAAGATGAGTTAATATGTGTGATCCTTTGTTTGTTGCTTTACTCACATCTATTGTTCCTTCTTTCCATGGTTTAAAGTGTTTTCTGTAGTTGGTGCTAGGTTCATACATCCTTTGATATGCATGCAAGCGTAGTCTAGCTAGAGCCCCCATCTTTTTTGTCTGCATGTCTCCTTATTTGGTATGGTTGTGCTATATGCTGGTTTAGCATTATGTTGCCTGATTTATCATTCATCAGGCCTTCTCTGATTATCAGCTGCAACAGATGACCTCCAACTTCATAGACCAGTTTGGATTCAATGAAGAAGAGTTTGGAGAGCAGGAGGAGAAGACAGAGTAAGTAGTTAAGACATGTTAGATGTATTATTTTGTGTGACAAACATCATTCAAATTAACTATTGAAGTAACAAAGGGCAGTGGACTTATAAATCTGGTATTCCGGGTTTGTGCTCCTCTGGCACTGATGGTTTTATAAGAGTGTACTATGGCAATACTCTTCAGAGCTCTGGTCTGCTACAGGTTAATACTAGGAAAGCTATTGTATAACTCAAATAATGTTGAAAGCGCATTAAAAGAAATTTAAGTATTAAAATAATACCATCAAAAGCTACAATTCATTCATTATTATTGAAATCTTTATAACAAAGGAGAACATCTCTCATATAAGCTTATTTAATCTTATCACAAAGTTTCCAAAATGTTGCCAACAGAATCAGAAGTCTTCTTATAAAAACGCCATTTTAAGGAAATCTTTAACTGAATTTAGTATCATTTTCTATCATTTCTTAGATAATTTGTCAGTTGCCTTTTTCAAACTTTTTCAAATCTAGAAAGATTGTGAGTCATTGGCATGCTCTTATTGCATTTTTGTGCTGTATTTATAACAATAGATTTAACTTTGTATGCTTGTTTTGAGGTGTGAACACTGATAGGTTGATATTTTAATGGTGAAAACATGTTTCTTGTGTACTTTTTAGCAAATAGTAAAGGTCACTTTTCTTTATTATAAAACATTTTTGTTTGATTAATTACAGCTCCCCGTTCACTGACCGAATATCCAGTATTGACTTTGCAGTGAGTGTGAATGATGATCGAGTAAGTAACTTTTCATTATAAGTACCTATTTGTCTCATATTGGAAGTCCTTGCAACGTATATGAAGAATATTAGTATGGTATGACAGAATTATCTTTCATCAATACTCAAACGGTAATAAATGTTTGCGTTACATTTCTAGATAAGTAAGAAAAATGGAAATCAAGCTTTGAAAAATAATCTTACAATTTAAAACTGTTTTGTGTGAAGACATAGAGGAAGCAAAACATAAAAAAAGCATAAAATGCAGCCTATATCGATTAGCCTATGTGTACTTTTTATTTACTTTCATGAAAGAAGTACATTTCTTAATCATACCTTTTTTTACAGCGAACAAATGCCTCAATGTTTGAACAGACTTGTAATGAACGACTACAGTCCTTAGAAAATGACAGTGATGAAGATATTTGGGAAGAAAAAGAAATAACATTCTCTCCAACAAGCACACAAAACAAACGCTCTGAGTAAGTTTGATCATTATATCCTTCAGATCATGAATGTTATTTTACATGTTGCATCATAAATTACTGAAATGGGGGTGACAGTTGTGCTTTGGTAGAGCGTGGGCCTCTTTTACTGAGAGTCCTGAGTCGATCCTTGTTTGCAGCGAGGTGAAAATTGCTTGGACTAGCCCACAATTTACCGCAAATACTGGTTTAGAATCCAAAGAGCAGTCATCAAGAATGAATTTGATAAGCTTCAAGCTGTGTCACAATTGATGTAAAATTTACAAGATTAAATCAAATGGCCTGAAATTACATGCATGTCACTCGAGGAACAGCTTTTGGCTAGACCTATTCTGATATTTATCAAATTTCTGAAGATTCTGTTAACAAATACTAAATGACCAATGGGAACATTTAATTGACCTTCACATTTAGTTAGACAGATGTCAGTTCTGGAGAGGCTTGATGTTGTGTTTTTTTGTGTTGAAAGTCTATCATGATTGGTTGGTAATTAAAGCTGATAGAAAACAATTGCAAAGTATGAGAAATTATTTGATTTCTATTGTTAAATTCCCATTTGATCAAAGTGATTCATTCAGACTAAATTCTTTTTATTACAGTGATCTGTTGCTTGTGCTTTGAAACTGGTTCCTTATATGTTTAATACAGTAAAACAGACCCATTCCAAATCGAATTAACAGACCATTTTTTCCAATTTCCCAATAAAGTTGATGTTTGAATGCAGCTATTCCTGAAAAATTCCCGATTTTTAGAGAAAAAGCCCCTATTTTTCCCAATTTGTCCGCAACAGGATGCATTCTGAACATTAAGAAAAAAAATGGCTTAAATATTTGACAATTTTTTACATTTTTATGCATTAATTCTTTCCTTCATATCAAGCTATATAGTAAACAAATTAACATACACATAAAGCAGATGACCCCAAAACTTGTGAACCGAAGAGAAATTGCTTTTTACCAGTGTTTCCTTTTGTCACCATGGACATTTGAATTTTCATGACAGGTGGTTTCCCGGTTGACCTTCGAAATGCTTGTGGTTCTACCCGGCTTGACCAGCCCAAATAGGCAGTCAGTTATTGGTCTTCCTCCATTACAAAGAACCTGGCATGAAAAAATAGCTGAAATGATGTTGACGCAAAGTAAAACCTTTTAAAATAAATAATCACCTTGGATTCTCACCAACATATTTTTCATCATATTGATTGTTTGTGGGTTTCAGTCGTTTACCTGTAAGTGGTTACAGTGAGACCAGCAGAACCAGCCATGGTAGTGACGATAGCACAGACAGCGAAGAGGAATTGGAGTCACCCAAACGAATCGCACAGCAACCTGCCTCAGGGGAAAAAATGGATATAGACTCAAATGAAGGTAAGGGCAAGAAGATGCATTCAGGTACAGCAACCAACCAATACAAAATTGTGTAACTTTTACCTTCTGTTTTTCATAAGTCCCATCTATACATAGCTACCAGGGTTTTGCTTGGAAAATTTAGAACTTGGGTCTCCCAGGTTTAAGCTCCACCAATACCTCGGATTTTAGCAAGACGCTTCAGAGCCTTGGGCTGGTTGATCCAGGCAAGCTGTGACATAACTGAAAAAAATTCACATGACACTTAACTCTTTATGAATAACAAAGAAGAGCTAGCATATCCAATTGAAAGCTTAACAGATATATTTGAAATAGCGCAAGTTTAGAAAGCATTGTAGCGTAACTTTTTCAAACATATAAGCACTTTAAAGTGGGTACGACTTAAGAATAGTTATTGACAAAAAATGTTATCATCGAAACAATTATTTTTAACCTTTGTCTCAGTATCTTAGAGAAAAAGGTTATGTCTATACTTCTTTACTGTTATCTACTATTGCTTTCCATTTTGATTAGTCAATATAACCTATGTAAGAGAATATGTTTTGGAAGCTTACAATTGTATTTTTGTTGATTTTCTGTTTGTGCAAATATTTATTCTTGAATTGGGAATATTTTAAATCTAGAGGTTTCATTGTTCTTGAATTTTTTTTTTTTTTCATTCTTGTTTGTTTCTTACCCTATTCTAAATGATAAATGACTTAAATTTACCTATTACTATCTTTTTCCCTAGCTTGGGTGGCTAGTTTTGAGCATAATGCAGATGTTGCCATGGATACATCACCCTGGGACAATGAGGCCCTGTCTAAGGAGCCCGTTGGTGAAAAGTGGGCGGAGTTTACCAATAAAATACCTAATGAGGAATCGAAAGAAGAAATGAAAGAGAATTGGGCAGATTTTAGTAATTTCTCAGATTTGAAAAAGTAAGTGTTCTGCATGTTAGTCAGTTATTCGGTCATATCTTTGTATTTACTTTCTCTAATGCAATTGCAGTAAAAGAACTTGTCTAAATTTGTCTTACTTTCAAAAACATCTACTTTGTTTATGCACTTCTTCTGCAAATGCTTTCAATGTGTGGGTTGGGTAATCCCAACATCTTATTTCTTAATAACAGATAACTGTCTTGCAAAGCTTCTGAAGATTAAATCTATACTATAAATAATATTTTTTGAGGTGTTGTAATTGACATGCATTTTGGGTATATTATTTAATCAAGCTCTTTTTCCTTCAATTATGTAGTAATGGTTCAATGCAAGGGTATGGCTTTACAACCATGAACCACTTACTGTATAGTTTTGCATTAAACCCTCAGTATGTGGTGATAGCTGTATATTTTGATGGTTACAATCATTGCGCAAATATGACACATTTTTAATATAGAGGCATGCTTTATTATTTGTCTATTCTTTTATTTTTTCCTCAGTGAGAAATCAGAGCCAAGAAGTAGTTCCCCTGTTGCTATGGATACTACAGAACCAGCACCAAGCTCAAGAACAAATGCTTATTGTAATTATTCATTTACTTTCATTGATATGTTTCAAAGTACAATTACCAATTTGTTCTGGAATTCTATGGTGGCTTGTAAGCTTAAATGATCTAACAATTTGACTATGTGCCTAGTGTTCCTTGATGGTTCTGTTTTGTTTTTTTTATCTGAAATATAGGGTAAACCACACACTAATTTACCTTTTTAGCTTTGGGAAAGCCCAGATGTTTCTTTCCCATAATTACCCAATTTTACTTTATTAAAATGGATATCAAATTTTCCCTTCAGAGAGGGAAAAAAGGCCTGCTGACAAACATGAATGATTGGTAATTCACATTTCATGACATTCTAACATAGTAACAAAAAAAAAGAACTTGTTAGACCTATCATTTGGATGTTTTATATTACAGTGGCAGATAGCAAAGGAGATGAAAAGCCACAACAATCAGACATCAAACTTGAGAGTATAGATTCAACAACAAATAGTGTAGATATTAAAGAAAGTGACAATATAGAAAAGAAAGACAGTGAAACACAGCCCAATACTACAGACAATTCTTCTAGTTCTGTGGTTAGCTCTACGGAGCTCAGTGGCAAAGCAGATTCACAAGTCAATAGCGACAGTCAGTCACAGTCTGTTACGGTAGCCGAGGCAGATTCGTCGACCTCTCCAGAGAGTACAAGGTAAGACCCTTTTTTTGGGGAGCAAGGGTTTTTTACAAGATTTCTGGGTTATTTCACTATTGTGTGCCAAGTCCTTCGATAAGCATATTGTTAAGCCAATGTGTCATATGGGATTTTATTCACTGTTCCGAATTAGAAGCTTCACTAGACAACAAAAATCAGCATGAAAACATTATTTTCAGGATTTGATTAAGTACCATTTATTTGTGTAAAATGTTCAATATGAGCAATTTATGATTATGTCTTTTACGAGATTATGTCTATTAAGAGATTTCTTACGACTTAATCAGAAGAAAAGGGATTAGCTGATTTAGATATTGAACTTCAAAGATATTGAAGGTTTAGTTACATGTGGGGAATGGTACTTGTATGAAAAAGGGATCCTAAAGGCCTTTCAGAGCTTAGAGTTCATAAGCTTTGCAGATGGTTGGGTTTCCCTTTTTTTTTTTGAAGTATTACCATGTAGATGTTTTTATATTGAGTGTTACAATGAGATCTCTCCCATATTGGTGCAAATCAACAATTTAAGCAAAGAAAATTCCATGTGTCTTCTTTACATATCTTTTGGGAACACCATGCAATTGATGACACTCCTAGAGTTTTCTTCCTTTATTTGATATGGAAACAGAGTGTCTGTGTTTATTTATCGACGCCCTTCATGTCAAACCTGTCTATTTATAGTTCTGAAGATAAACCTCCAACGCCCCCTTCCAACCCCCCACCTGAAGAGGATGAGGAGGATGTTGTTCCCCAGTCCCCCCGTAGTCCTAGTTCTTCCCTAACTGACTGTGATCCTTCAAATGTCACCTCGGACACTCAAGCCCAGGGCGATGGGTAGGTATTCACTCGGATCTAGATAGTTACTGAATGTCACATGTAGAGGATCAGATTGGTGTTGTCATTTATATGCTTGAACAGTATTTTGCATAACCAACAGCAGATTTCTAGTGAGGGAATAAATTAAGCTCTTCGATAGGCAATATTTCAACAACTAGTCTTTAAATCCTATGTTGTAGGCACTCATTAGCAATTCAGCATGATGTGAGTGCCCACAATATAGGGTATATAGATAGTACTGCATGTCCTGAGTTACAGGGCTTTAGGGCTACCATCAGCTCTTTGATTTGTGGGAATGTCCTTAGGAAATACTCTGCAGAGCCGTGCCTAGTACTGGTAAAATCCAGGATAGCTGTACAATAACTGAAATACTGTTTGCATGGTGTTTAACAAGTGAAGGAGGGTTATCAAGCTTTTATATAGGCAATGTTACAAACTACTAGTCTATAAGTTCTGTTTTGTAGATACTCATTTAGCATTACATGAGTGCCTACAATATAGGGTTTAGAGAAGAAATACAAGAAGTTAGCAAGCCAAAGGTACCTCGTATCTGGGGGCCTTATTCATAGAATGATACTTATAGCAGTTTCCCATTAAAGAATAGAGTGAAGTGGAATTGGTAGAGATGATTCTATACATACTAAGAGAAAAATATATTTTGGACAAGGTTGAAAATGGGCTGTTATTAAATCTTTCATCTTATCTACCTGTTTTCTTACATCTTATTCTGTAGATGTGTTAATATGGTATGTTTGGTAATACTAGGACAGTACTTAGGTGTTCCTCGATCTTCACTGAACTAAAAATTGACATGGTAGAACTCGTAGATTTATAGCTAAAACAAGGAATCCCTGGGACATATATATGTGACCCCATTTATACTTGCTTTACATACATGCCATTGTCAGATAATTTTTGTCTGAGTTTCTTTGTTCGGGCTTGATTTCTACTCTAGTATTGTACTATCACAATGACTGTCTCACAATGGACATGCCACACTTATTCTTCAAAGTCTTTATGTCTGCTTTTTGTTATTACTATTTTAATGTTATAGGATGAAGTTGTTGATTTCAATGTTAACATGTCATGGCTGATAACATAAAGAAAGCAAGTCATCTGTGCCCATGTTTATACATGATCTTCAGAATAACCATGGATTTAAGCTTGAATTCAACAAATTATAAACATCTGAGCATAATAAGATGATGTAAGATTTAGATTCGGTCTCAAACTTGATGATTGTAGATTGTGATTCTTTATGCATGGCTTATCATTTAACTTAATCTATTTGGTTAGTAAATGACCCAGTACGAATACATTCTCTGTTGAGCATGACTTTAGTTGCAAGCAAGGGGTAAATCACAAAGAAAATCATTTTAAGATTTTTTTCAATGTCTTAAGAAATCAACCAAGCTCCTAATACCACACTGCTTGTCATTGTGTAACCTTAGAGATGCATTTGATAGTAAATTGTGATTGCATGTTGCTCATGTTTCCAATCCTAGTGAAACTTTTATTTGAAATGTGATCCAATCCTAGTAAAACTTTCATTTGAAATGTGAACCAATCCTAGTAAAACTTTCATTTGAAATGTGAACCAATCCTAGTAAAACTTTTATTTGAAATGTGAACCAATCCTAGTGAAACTTTTATTTGAAATGTGAACCAATCCTAGTAAAACTTTTATTTGAAATAGGAACCAATCCTAGTAAAATTTTCATTTGAAATGTGAACCAATCCTAGTAAAACTTTTATTTGAAATGTGATAGGAGGCTTGAATTCTACCAAGATAATTTTTTTATACTGTTTTATAGATAGTACTGTCCTTTAACAAACATTGATTTGAACAATCATGGACACAGTGTTGTTCTTTCAATGTTTTCAGACTCATGGTCGCTCTTAAAGGGTAATTCTTGTATAACCTTCCTTCCATTAATAGGGTTTGATAACTTTTGCTCTCATTGTCTAAGTGAGAATGTCTGTAGGTAGGCCAAGCAAGATGCTTTCAGAAACCTTTTAGGCTCAAAAATGGCAGGAGTAATTATACATAAAGCATGTTTAACTCATAGTTAAACTCATTCATATAGGCTGTTAACTGGTCATGCATTTGAACTTTATTAAATATTTGATAAATAGATTCATTTTCTGAAAAGTGAGTATAGATGGAGACAATTATTTATCACTTTCAGCAGTAATATAAAAGTTTGATGCTGAAAATGTTATGACTTTAGATGAAAGTAATTTTCAACCACATTCTGGCTTTAGACAAAATTTTATTTAAATTAAGAATCAACTGTTTGAAATAATAAAGATGGAACTTGAAATTTATTGTCTTAGATCAGATATCTGAAACACATTTTTTTTTTTCAAATACCAAAATGATGATAATAAATTATAACTTGCTAAACCTCCATCAGTTATTCTCACTTGATATAAAACATTTTTCAATCCCCTCAAACCTTGAAAATTGGCTTACAGTGATACCTTCTATTAAACTATGACAGACACATTCTTTCTCTGCTTTCTGGCTCTGTTCATCACTATTTCACATACATCCCATAGAGACGGGCTTGCACATTCACAACACGAAAATAGGACTGAAAACTATTATTTCTCGGAGAAGCATTATCAAATCTTGTCTCGTTATGTTAAGATGACTGTTAACCAAGTCATCAGAGATTGTTATTTTTCAAAGTTTATAATGATCATTGTCTGCTGTTATTTTCGTTCAGGACAAGTTACCAAACACTTGTGAAAAAATTGGTTAAGCTTTTAACCCTTTTTTGTTTTTAAAGAACTACTTGTTCACAAGTTTAAGACATTGTTGTCCTCCAATAGCTCTTTACCATTAATTTAGGATAGTACATTCTACAGAAGATTCAGTAAGAAGTGCAAAATGGAATGATAGTTTTTCACTTTTATAATTAAGGGTGAAAGAACGGTCCTTGACTCCTTTTTTGAGGCTCTGGATTTTAACTCATGTCATGAAGTTTCAATCAAGTGCATACTTTTGAGCTTACATCAGTCATGCTTTCGGTGACGGGCTCATCAAAACACACAATTTTCTGCAAAATTTTGGTGCTTGTGTCAATCTTGGTTGGGATATCATTTCAGCACAGAGAACAATTAAAAACTTTATTAAAGACTTATCTCAAAGCAAGCCGTTTTTTCTATGGTCGCTTTCTCATTAACGCTCATAGATCTATGGAAGTATTTTGAAATTCCCTTGGCCAACTTTGCCATGATCTTGCCCTAGACTGTTTACCTTTGCCTAAAGTTTAAGAGTTGGTTGAACCGTGAATGCCATTTTTCAGGGGGAAAAACACCAATTAATTTGAATTGTGTTCATCATTTAACCTACCAGAAATGCTAGCTAACCACTGTCTTGCCATCACAAATAAGTGTAACAAGACTATGGCTTTTTGTTTACATCTACATAGGTGCCTTGATAAGTTGTGCTGAGCTTTGTTTCTCTCAATGTTGAGTGATTAAGTGATCTGTGTATGTTATCAAAGAAGAAATTCTCACTCATAAGATGCTACTTTTTCTGATTCATCGATCAAATACTTTGCAGCAGCTAATATTTTGAAACAAATTTTAGAAGAATAGCTCATAAAAAGTGATGTTCATCATAAGTCTTCATCTTTACATGTAAGTTGGTCAATGGTTATAATGTGAAGTGGGGAATAAAGCTCTTATTAAGTGAGTGTTCATGACATGGTACTACCACATTGAGATGCATCAGAGTTGATAACTTCAATTAGGAAAGGGAAAATCCCAAAAGGGTTTTCTCTTTTTCCTTTCGAATTGTTTGATTTTGAGACATCTGATTCTTGTGATTCATAAACAATAACATTGATTTGTATAATCCCTTATTTTTTTTTAATATTAATTTTTGTATTTTGATTTTTTTTTCACATATATCTTTTTTTGTTTCTTATGCATTTGTTGTAGTTGCAGTAGAAGATGCATTTTGATCAAAAATTATTTTTACTTTGACATCAGAAATAGTATTTGAGAGTTATCTTATAGTCATTAACAGGATTGTAAACTTGCCTTTGCATTATCTCCTGTTTTATTTGAATTCTAACATTAAATGTGCTTTGTAAATAGAAATCAATGTTCATTTACAGCCATGACTTTCATTGTCCATTGATTAACCAAAGCATAGTTAATAAGTGTTGATTTTTACAACTACCATTTAACCTTTATAGTGCTGGAACCGACTTCATGCTTGTGCAAACAGGTTAGATCCAGGCCAGCCGCCAAGTAAAGTGGCGGCTTGGCCTGTGATCTAACCTGTTTGCCACTCTGAAAATCGTTCTTCATCAAAATTAAACAGATTTTTAAGGTTTTGAAAAGCTGACAGCACAAAAATCTAGTTTTAGCAAATCACCCAGCATTCTAAGGGCTAAACACCTTACATGATGATTCAAAATGTATCTCCTGCGTATTGCATCACAAATCTCCTCGTATTTAAAGGTATAACACTGTAGTGAGTGAGGAGAGTACGGAGGACGAGAGTGCGGAAACCGTTGATCTTAGTGATAATTTTAAGTGAGTGCACATAATCACAGGTTCCCAACAACCAACACAGTCACTTCTTTTGTTCATTGTTGTGTGTTGTACACAGATTCTGGGGATTCAACTTGAATTAACTGCTCTCTGCTTGATAATATAGCAAATCAACATTTTGACTTGTCATGCATTAATTATCATGTCAAATTGATATTGAAACACACTGTTTCCTGTGGCTTCTTACAAAAAGTTTGATCATGTCATGGTTTTGGGCTGCATATCATAGATTAAGTGCTATTTTTACTCATTTGTGGAGGACTTGCTTTAGTATTGCACAGTAACCTCTTCATGATGCTTCAGGGTTATTGATCACCATAGTTTCAGGGAACAAAATGGAATAATAACAAGAGACTACCAAGAGAACAATATTGTTAAAGATTGCATGGAAGTCAGAGTTTTCAAAAGCCTTTTGTACAGATGTCAAAAATAGTTTTTTAAATTTAAATGAGGGAGAATAATTCAAGTTGGACCCCTTTCTATTGACTTTGCTGAACTAATATAATATTAACAGTAAAATATTAATGATCCATACAAATTAACAAATTCATGTTAGATTGAACCATTTTTACCTACAATAATGTATTCATTATAACACCACAACTTTAGTTCTTCTCAGATGCTGAAAATACAATGGAAAACAGTTTGATCCAAGCTGTCTTTTTAGAACTTTGTTGTTTTCTCGATATCATTTAAACCATGCTTTAAAAGGCAGTCATACAGACTAGAGGAATACTTTCTTGTTAATATCTGTCATCTCTCAACCGCATTATTTTGTTCAAAACAAGAAACATATTGTTAAAAGAAATTCTAATGCATAGTACAATATGCACGGTTTTAGGAATACTGCATGTCAGGGACTGTTTAGATTTCAACAGTCTTTTGCAAAATTTAAAGAAATGAGAAATGACCCTAAGAAACAATTTCTCCTTTTCCACAATCATTTCTAATGGGCAGATAAAGTCAAGGTTTTGTAGAGGATTTAACTGTCATTTTTACTGACTTCTTTGACAGCTTGTCGGACCAAGGTCTATTTCTAGAATGCTAAGGGGTTTTTTCTTGAGAAAATACCAAACTTGATTTTTGTTAATGTTTCAGGCGATAGTTTCCTATATTATACAACAGCATAAAACCAAAAAAGTAGATTTTAATGATCAATTAAATGATATTATATCCCATGCTATAAACTAGGTAGTCAAATGATAAGACATTGTTTGGCATTTCTTTGCAATCGATGCAATATGACAAAACAACAAAAGATGAATGAAAATTGAGCTTTTAGTTTTTTTGGTTAAGGGGGATTTCTCTCCACTAATGTGATAAAAAAATTTTTTTTTTTTTTATATTTTTAGATAAATATTTTGCATTTTTTCTGCATTTTTTTCGTTTTCTCTTCAAAATTTTGAATGGTTATAGAAATCTGAATGGGATATTGAATGGGGTAATGAAACTAAACAGGTATTAAATTTGTTCAGCAAAGTCAAATTGTTGTAGCGGATTTCTCTAGTTACAGTGTGTGGTTGCACCCATAGTAGTATATGGTATTGTATTCTGCTAATACCATCTTAGCTGTGAAGTTATTATATTGTACACTTGAAAATGTAAAAACATTAAAATACAAATACTCCATTGAATAATGAAATAAGATTTGACCTTCAAACAAACCTAACAACTTCATATACTATCATAACAATCTGTGATGGGCCTTGTATGACCCAGTGGTTGGGGTGTAGTACTTGTAATATGGGTGTTCACAGGGTTCAATCCCCACAGATGGCACTGGCATTTTCATTGGAGTGACATTATGCAAGATACTGCAGAGCCCTGTCCAGTACTACTAAATTCCATAAAAGCTGAAAAATAACTGAAATACTGTTGATACAAAGTAACACCCCAGTTAAATAATATCCCGATAATCAGTGGGTTCAGGTTCAATACAAGGCTATAGCAACTTTTTCACTAAAGTGAAAGTGAAGGACTTGCTATAGCATTGTACTGAATGCTCAAGTTTCAGTACATTTCTTTTAGAATGGATTTTTTTTTTGCTAAAACTACTTACATTGTGTTATAAAGGGATGACGTTTTGCAGGTTTGAAATAAATTCTTGTTAAATAGAAGAGATGTGTGTATGGGAGCTAATATTGAGTTGTTTGAAATTGAAAGCAGATCAAAACAAAACTCATGGAGTTGGTTTGACAAGCATGAGCTTTCATTCAGATTCTTCTAGAAGCTGCTACTTTCTTCCTCTATTCATCTCATTAAAGATTAGGAAACTAGAAAATCAGATCAAATGAAACCTCATGGAGTTGGTCTGACACACATGAGCTTTCATTCAGATTCTTGAAGAAGTTGCTATTTTCTTCCTCTATTCATCTCATTGAAGAATCTTTCATTTTGTTGGCTTTATACATGTTTCTTTTCCCCATTACCAAACACTAACACCATTTAACCACTTTAATGCAGATGACTCTGGAAAGATTGTTGGGAAAAGAGAAATTGCTCATGACAAGCAATTTTTCCTTTTCTCACAATGTTCTCTGCCTAAAATTTGGTGTTTGGTAAAGGGTTATGAGCGAATCAAATGATAAACAATTTCCTTGCTTTAACCCTTTCCCAAACAATAACGACATTTGACCACTTTGTTGCAGACGACTTTAGAAAACATTGTGGGAAAAGGACAAATTGCTCATAACGAGCAATTTTTCCTTTTCCTACAATGTTTTCTGCGCTAGAAGAAGATAAGCGTTCAGTTTCATCTCATTTTGAAATGTCGTCTGCAAACTCTTTCAATTTGGGGCAGTCGAAAATTTGCTGTTTGGGAAAGGGTTATGGAATTTGCTTCACATTACATTACAAATAGTATCATAAGGATAAAAACACATTTATTAAAAGTAACAGATATTGTTAAATATTAATTGGTGTTTTCTTCGGAGAACTTGCTTATCAAGCAAATCTCACAATGCTTTCAAATATCCCTTGCTTGTTGATTTTTTTTTTTGTTAGTTAAAAAGTCCTGTTATAGATCAATTTTCCCGAATCTTTATGTAAATAACTGTTTTCTTTAATTAGTAATATTCTTTTACCAGCAGTGTTGAGCATATTCATAAGAACAATAATTTCTGACCTGCCTTTGGTGCTTTCATTTATTTGCTCTTTATGCTTCTTTATACCAACCATTGCTGTTAATCAGAAAGTCCCTTAACATTTATTATTCAATTAGCTTACATACATGTACTATTTGATTAGCTTACCCATAAATTGTAATGAGAAGCACATTATATATCCACCACATTATTTGAATTTCATTCATATAGGATTTGATTTTGTGGGTTAAAAGATTCAAGGGTGTGTAATAATGAGTACAGTAACTTAAAAGGATAATGTATTACCAAATAGCCAAATCAAATCTGGTGCCAACCAGTTTTAGCTGCTTTTCCTGGAAGTGACTCATGTCTTTCCAGTCAAGTTAGTACAATGTAATAAAAGGGATATTTGCAACTGTTTTTGTTTAAAATCATGCTTGCTTTGTTCTTTACAACTCTGAAGATTCTTCATACTCGTTAATGTGAATTACAAGATGCATAGACAGACCATCCTTAGCCTGGCCATAAACATAATTATGTAGATTTTACTGCACATGTATAAGAGCTGATCTATTCTGCAACACAGGGGCTTTTTGCTTGCATATATTGCGTATATTGAAGTCCTAATACAGAAAGATTGAAGTGGTCATATTTTTTTTACATATATGTAAACCAAGTTGTGTAATGTGTATATGATTTTTTTTCTTTTTATATTTTTATGTTGTTATTGGCTAGTATCCTTTTCTCCTGTTTCTCCCTCTTTCGTTGTTCTTTTATTATTTTTTCATACTTCTATTTCATAAGGAAAACAAGGTTAAACAAAATGAACAGTTTTAAAACAACAGCTCTTTGTTTTTTTCAATCTAGTTTTATTATATAATCTTTAATATAGGCTTGTTTATTACCTTGTCGAACATGTTAGCATTCTTTATTTTTCTAACCCTCATTGTGCTGGAACCAACTTCATGCTTATGGAAACAGGTTAGACCCAGGCCAGCCGCCAATCTACTCGGTGGCTGGTCTGTGATCTAACCTGTTTGCTACTCTGAGTATTTTTTCTCATAAAAATTAAGCAGATATTTAAAGTTTTGAAGATGACACAAAAATCTATGTTCATGAAATTACCATGCATTCTAAGGGTTAACAACACTTTTACCAAGGTTAGGCATAAACTAAATTAGATCACAATCAAGTTTATCAACTGACATGGGAATTACTGGAAATAATATGTTGTTCTGATGACATATTTATGAAGCACTTACTATAATCTTGCAATGAACCCTTGATTTTCTCTTTTTAAGCAATTCCATTTTGTTGTTTTGTCTACATAGAGTTGACTTGATAATTATGACCTGTGTATAACTTTCAGTGTTTTCAAGCAGTGATACGAAACACTTCATAGCACTGGTTAATCAAGGAAAGCTGTACCATAACTGAAAAATTGTTGACTCAACATGTCATTGAACTAGTACCAGTACAAACAAACAAAGCAAGCATATTGATAGAACCAAAAACCATCTGCCACAGCACTTTTGTCTGTTCAATGCTTATGTATGAGCACAGATGTTTGTAACTGAAATTAAGTGTCACAATATTTTACAGCTTGTAAAGTTTTAGCTTCAAAGTTGTCAAAACATGTTTTCTGCTGATATTTTCATCAGGGAACTTTGGTGTAGAAATTCATTGTCCATAGAGCAAACCAGTGTGGTACATGTATTATTTTACATGCTCCTATGTTGGTCTATCCTTTTCAGCAAATTATTATTATTTTTTCGATTTTGGGAATGGGTCCTGTATTGGTCAAATTTGGAAAAATCACATTGTTTTTCTCTAAAATTGGGAATTTTTCAGAAATAACTAAATTCAAATATAAGCTTTACTGAGAAATAGGGATAAATTGTTAGTTAATTTAATAGGGTTGATAACAAACATGTAAGGATAAAAATCACTGCTTTTGTTTGTTACAGTTTCCTCACCAAGGTAGGGTTGATGAAACAGGGATCTCCAACAAACTGTAATGAGGTGGAGACGGAGGACACCAAGATTCAGGGAAACGGTCCTACTAGTGAGGATTTAGGGACTCCTGTAGATAAGATGGAAGACATGAGGTAAGCAGCATGGAGGGTTAAACTGTGTTTTAAATTCAAAATTAACCCTTATAGTGCTGGAACAGACTTTGTGCTTATGCAAACAGGTTAGATCAAGGCCAGCCGCCAAGTAAATTGGCAGCTGGCCTGTGATCAAACCTGTTTCCTACCCTGAGTATCTTTCTTCAACAAAATTAAGCAGATATTTAAGGTTTTGAAAAGCAGAAGACACAGAAATAAATTTTTAGACAATTTCCCAGCATTCTAAGGGTTAAAGATGTCCAGATAAGAGGTGTGTTCCTTAAGATAACTTCTTGATTGCTTCTCAAAATCCTATCAGCTATAGTGTAGTCATATGTAACAATTGTCTTGTCTCTTGATTGACTCACACAATGGTGATAGTTCCACCTGGCTTGATCAGCCTTTATTGGAAGTCAATTTGGGTGTTCCTTTAGCTAACTTCTTAATTGCTTCTCCTTACCCTATATTGTCGGTATTTATAAGAATGGTCTCATTAATATAATTCTAATGGATGTCTGTAAAGTAATAGATTCCTTTAGTTTTAGGAATACAAGGGGTAAAGCACCCTATTACAACCTATTATTGAGACCACCAAAATTTTACCTTGGGGTCATCTGTTTTATATTGCATAGCAATTCAGTGCTCTTGAGCCATGCCCTGAATTTGAACAATGCCCTTTCCTACATATTTGATAATGTTACATTCGGCGACCAATCTCTGGTTTGTGAATTTCTGACTGACTTACAGAATGCCGGGGGCCTAGTGGTTAGAGTACAGAACTTGAAATCACATGGCCCCTCTCCGCGTGGGTTCAAATCCTGAGAGGGATATGGATTTTCATGAGAGGCAGTCTCCTGGCTGACTTACGGAATGCCGATGGTTCTACCTGCCTTAACCAGCCCTTATATGGGGTCTTCCTCCATCATTAAGAGTCGGGCATCGCTACATAACTGAAATAATGTTGATTTGATGTAAAAACCCATATCAAAAAACCAACAGAATGCCGATGGTTCTACCCAGCTTGATCAGCCTCTATGGGCAGTTGAGTACGGACTCTTACTCCATCAATAGGAGTTAGACATCCCAACATAACTGAGCATTGTCAATGCTATCTAAAACCCATAAAGATGAATAGATTGTGTAATTTTGTGTATTGTTTCCTGTGCAAAATCTACACATTCTCTTAAAGATTCTTTGTGGCCCAGTAGTTAAGGTTGCGGACATGGTGGTCCTAGGTTCAAGCCCCAGACACCTGTTTTTGTAGGAGTGACTTTTGACATGTCACTTCAGAGCCCTAGCCTAGTACTGGTGAATCCAAGAAAGCAGTTGAATAACTGAAAATTTGTTGATACAGTATTTAACACCATGCAAACACATTCTCTCAACCCTTAACCAAACGCCAAATTGAAAGAGTTTGCTGATGACATTTCAAAATGTGATTGAATTGGAAAGTATTCTTCTGATAGAGTATAAAACATTGTGGGGAAAGGAGTCGTTATGAGCAATTTCTCCTTTTCCAACAATGTTTTTCAGAGTTTTCTGCAACAAACTGGTGAAATGTCGTTATTGTTTGTTAATGGGTTAAACCTTTATAACATTATTTCAGGAATCAAGCCAAAGAAGCACTGGAGTCGTATGACAGCGCAATGAAGACTGGTGCCTCCACGCAGAACGGCCCTGTGTGATAATTAACACTACCCTAGGTCATAACGGTGAATCCATTATTCAATAGATAGACACGCGCCAAAACACACTTCAAACATACTTCTTTGCAAAACCATTTTTGGAAATGGAGAAATTGCTCTTGAAGAGCAATTTCAGCATTCGTCAAAATTGTTTTGTGTGGAAATGATAGATGTATAATTATGTTAATTGCGATGATTTTGAATTGTCGATTGCAGGTGTGTTCTGTTTGGGCTTGTTTCGGATGGTCTATATGAAGAATGGGTGGAATAATTTACTGTGATTTAAGGGCAGCTGTGTACGTAGACTGTCATGTGTTTGAACATTTTTTATGTACATATATGTATAGATGGCACACCTAGTTTGAATAAAGCGTAGGTGATTAAACGTGAAGTGTACTCTAGGGCAGAATTGTCATACCATCAAAAATGAAGGCATGTTTGTTTGAAGATTGTTGATGTTCTACATGTGGTTGACGTGTCATGCTGTTCTAAATGAAAGGCACACAGGATGTCAAGATGAACGATGTTTAGTATTAAGACAAATCGTCCCGCTCTGATGAGGACTTTTTCTGGTCCCTCAATCAAATATTTTCTAAGTTATTAAATGCAAACTATCAGTGAAATTATTGTAGGGAAAGGAGGAATTGCTCCAAATGAGTTACTTTGTCATCTCAAAGGATATTTTCAGAATTATAATGGTAAAATCTTCAATATTACAGAGTTTTAATTAGCATCAGCAAAATCTTCATTTTGTTGTGGAAAACTTAACATGACTTGCTGTCTATTTAATATTTAACCATTTGTACTTTTGTGAAGGGAAATTTCACTCAAGATAGATAGAAAATGAAAAACTGTTGACAATTTCTAAGAACTTCTTCAAAAACCTACCGGAAAGGCAAATTCATTTTAATACACAATGAAATGTACTAAATTATGTAAAATAACAAATGATGAATTGAAAAAAATCCTGATCTTTTGCTGACCATGTCTATTCATGATTGTAGTGTTAAATAGAAAGAAAGGCATTTATAGTACATGTTAGTGATATGTATATCAAATTTGGGAGGTGAGTTAAAGATACAACAATATTCTAGAAAGTTAGGTGTTTTAAACTGTTTTTCTTATTAAAGAAAGAGACATGCTGATGTCTATAAAGAATTGGTCTAATATTAAGTTAACAAAGAAACAGTCGATTCTGATCAATAAGAGTATATTATGAGTAACAGAAGGGAGAAAGAAACAAATAAAAAAAATTCTCCTTTTGATACAATGTTTAATTAAGTAATCAGATAGATTTTTGATAATGTGAAGTAAAAAATAATTATTGTAATGAAGTGAAGAGACTTTTGTCAAGTTATTTAACCATTAACAGTGTTTAGTGTACACATGCTTGTTACATACATGTATAATCACATAACATAACTAGGTCATAGCAGAAATTATTTGTGAAAGTCAAAACTGGTTTACATTAATAGTGTTTTATATGAATGAACAATTGGGTCATGTGACAAGTCATCAAATGCACCTTGGAGAGACACATTCAATGATGTTACTTTGCTACATTGTTTTTGTCAGTTTTGAAATAGGATGAATTTTCATTATTTAAGCTAAAGCAAATTCTTGGCACAAGATGTTTAGTGAAACACTACCCTGAGGTCATATAGCACATGGAGATTGTCTAGCCACTAGATGACTCTCATTCTGTCACAATGATTTCAAAGGTTATTGATTGCAAAGCTGTTAAAAGTTGATAATGCTAGAAAAGGTTTTTGTTTTTTTGGTGTTGAGAAAAGTGACTGTTTGCATTTGCGCCCAAATATCTTTCCTCAATGGACAATTTTTGTGAACAATTCATACTTGGATAAACTGTCCTTGAGTTAAGGTGGCTTTAGATATTTAGTTTTACGCCGTGTGTTAGGAAAGGAGAGGCAGTGGAGAGAGTGGGTTTATGTAGAATCCTGTTATTATGTAAATACCATTTATCTAAGAACTTGTTAGAACCAACTTGTTGTTATATTAGTACTTGAAGATCCACCCTGTTTGTCATTTCCAATTGGCGGTTTGTAAAAGTTTTAGTTTTTTCTTCCAATGGGGGCTTGTTCAAGCACAGGGGTTTATAGTTATCCTAGGGTCAGTATTACCCTAGGATAACTACAGACCCCTGTGGTTTCAAGGAAAAGGAACAATGATTACAAAAGTTTTTGAAAACATAAGGATAGAAAGAGGAAATGCTTGATATAAGCCTTCAATTTTCGCTGGATGTTTTCAAAATGCTGCCTTGTATTGAACTTTCTAAGATGACCATTGAACCATTTCTTATTATTTAGTACTCTTTTATAAGATGTGAAGCAGAAATCTCTAGAAACAGATCGTAAATTGCTCTCAATGTACTGGGATGGTTGAAATGTCTTTACAACAATCTGACCTTCCAACACATGCATAGGTAAAAATTTAGAAACATGATGTATGAGTTTTTGTTAACTCCCCTCTTTGTTATGTGATTTGTATATCATTGGATGGTTATGGCCGAAGATTGCAGAAAATTGGTTTGTTACGTAAGATTCGATTGAGACAAACTTGAGTCTTGTGTATGTTGGATGATTTATTTTGAAAATATGGAGTGTATTGATATGATGTTTTTGCTCATGTGAACTACCCAAGGTTGTGCTGACTATCAGGTTCTGCCTGAATTATCATAGGATGGCAGTAGGTTTTATACCATTCCCTCATATGCGATTTTCTTATTAGTCAAAATTGAAATTAAAAGCAGACAGAAAAAGTCAAATTTGATCTTTTTGATAATATGAAGAAAATAAGTGTGAAAGCAGAAAAAATTGCTTGTCACAGGCATAGGGGTCTTTTTTTCTGACAACTTTATTCCTACACACTTGCTAATGATATAAGAAGGAGCCAAAATTGTAATCTAAAATGATTTTGAATAACAATGAAATCATATAAATAGGAGAAATAGGGGAAACATTTAGTAATGTTTTTGAATGTCTTCTGCAAGGGTGTATTTGATGAAGTGATTTGTATCAAAACAAGTTTTTGGATGACTAAGAGTAAATGGTCTTTTTTAGCCTGAAAAGTATTTTTATGATGTATTGCTAAAGCATATCCTTGCTTTTAGACAACTGTGTTTGTAGAATATTGTAGAAATTGTAAATGAGTGAGAAAAATAGTTTTTAAATCTCATTGACCACGCATTTGGGGAAAATGAAAAAATGGTTAAAGAAAGTGTGACAAAAAAGTTTCAGTTTTCGCCCACTGTTCACGCTATTACACCAAACACTGGCTTGAAGTCCTTAAAGATTAAACCTACATGTAACAGGGCTATAGTGCTTTCTTTCTGATTGCCCTATCCATTTTACCTTACTCATCTGAATTCCTTAAAATGGAGGTGATTGTACAAATTTGTTAATATAAAAACATGTTGTGAAAACAAAGCCACATTTCATTGTGTTGTGTTGCCAAAATTAATAACAAGCCAACCATGATCAGACTGCTAGGACAAGCAGGCTGATTGTGGTTGGCTCATTTACAAACTCACAATTCTATGTAGCATACAGAAGCATACTGGGTCATTAACACATTGTAAAAAATATTTGGCTTTTCCAATTTAATTGATTGTAGGCCAGAAGCTTTTGTTACACTTCTGGTTGATCCGCTGATTTTTTTTTAATCCGTTTAATGCATCAGGGATGTTTTGGATGATTCCTGATGGTGGTCAGAAACTTGAAGGAACAGCTATGTGATTAATTGTAATTATGAATCAGAACTAGGAGTCAGTTGGGAAATTTATCAATGATTATGAATAAAAATGTTGGCTTTAATTACTTCTTATGATTAGAAAACTTGTCTTCTCTCTTTAAGGTAAAAACCCCATAATCTGCTGTTTTAAAACTCATTCTGTTGTCCGATTACTTCTGTTGTTCTCGATATACATTGGTCAGGGTTGGAATCAATCGCTTTACACAGAATAGTTCCGGCCATGACCGATGTGTAAAAAGAGACAGAAGTAATGTATGAAAGAATGAGTTTTAAAATGGCGGAATATGGGCATTCTACCTTAACTGTAATTATGAATCAGAACTAGGAGTCAGTTGAGTCAATTATTGCGAATAAGAATTTTGATTTTAATTACTTATCGTAATTAGAATATTTGTCTGCTCTCTTTGATTGTTCTTAACCATTTACTTCTGACATTTTGGGAAGAAGTCTATTACGCAGGTAACAGTTAAAAAAAGAAGATAATGAAAAAAATGTGTGTTGTACTGTATATATAGTACAATATACTATCTTATTTTTCTGGTACCTGTGGTGTATAGGGACATGGGGACTTAGCTGATGAATCCATTACTCTTTTCAGTTACCATGGAGGAGAAAGGTGAAGAAAATGTTATCACAAAAGGAGAAATGTTTTAGCAATAATCTCTTCTTGATTTTGCAATGTTTTCTCATTGGTTTTAAAGTGAACATTTTCATAGTTTACTATTGTTGTATTCTGATGCTTTATTATGAAAATTGTCACAAATTCCTTGTTTGGGGGTAATGGATTAAGTACTAATAGACTAAATGTACATTGTTGTATTTATTTCCAGTTTGTATATAGTATTTTATGTGAGAATCAAACAAAGCTTGTATTATAAGAGTGTTTATTTTGTCTCGATCATAGATTTCCACATAATATACCTGTATCATGGAAGACGATAAAAAAAAGAAAATTAAAAATTCTGAATAAATGATGCAATTGTTTTATTTGTTTTATTCAGTTCCCCTTTCACAGGAAAGAATAAAGATTCAAGATCATCAGAGCTTTGCTGTTTGTTTAGCTTGACTATTCGAAGAACAAAGAGAGAGCTATACTACTCACCCTGGCGACAAGGCTTTCAAAGTACATAAGGCAGTATAATTTGCTTAAATTCAAAACAAGCGATATGAAACTTGATCACAAATCTTGGATAATGACCCTGAACATATGTGAGAACTATCAATCCATTCCGTACAGAATGATACTGTAGTTAATGAGATACAAACTTAAATGTGAAAACTTCAATGTTTTTCTAAGTACAAAAGGCCGCATAATTTGCCTAAATTCAAAACAATTGTATGAAACTTGGTCATGGACCTCGCATAATGACCCTGAACATGTGATAAGTATCAACCCATTCCATACAGTAGTTAATGAGATAAAAACTTGCATTTAAAAACTTAACCAATGTTTTTTTAAGTACAAAAGGCTGCATAATTTGCATAAATTGGATATAAGAGTTTTGAAACTTTGTAAGGGTCCTTAAATTATTAACCTGAACACATGTGGGAAGTATCGACCCATTCTATACAGTAGTTCATGAGATAGAAAACTTGCATGTAAAAACTTAACCAAGGTCCTAGGTGTGACGCTGAAGCCACTCCAGTGGGAGTAGTATAGCTCTCGTTATTCTTCAAATAGATTAGCTAACAACATGGGCATTGTATTGAACATGCAGTGATGTTGATAGATCATGAAATCACACCAAATACCAAGGTTAATACAAACCAGAGCTGTTCATAAGACAGCATGCTCGACTATTTGATAATGTCGCAGAGAGGATTAGGTCAGGGAATGATTATGTGTTTCTAAAATATGGGGATGCCCAAAAAACTTAAACAAAATTTTTCTATGAACAGAAACTGGTCTAAATTGCTTCAAGTCAATTGAAGAATTATTGCAATTGGTCAGTAACCAAACAATATTACCCTTAGTAATATATGTAAAATTTAAATCCACTCCCTTTAGTAGTTTAAGAGAAACAAGAGATATGAAACTTTGTCAGGAACCTAAGATTATGAACCTGAACACGTGTGATAATTATCAAGCCTTTCCATAAAGGAGTTTATGCAATACAAACTTGCTCTTAAAACTTAACCAAGATTTTCTAGGTACAAAAGGCGGTATTATTTGCTTAAATTCAAAACGAGATTTGGAACTTGGTCAGGGACCGTAAACTATGACCCTGAACACATATTTATCTCGTTACATGGTGCAAAAGGTGATGTGAAAAGGGGTGCCGTGAAAACGAAGAGATTCACAGTTACTTGACACATGACCTCCTTCATTTGCATATGGTCAAGCGACGCATGAGCCAGCCCACTGGAGTTAAAATCTATGTTGTAAAACGTTACTGTTTGGTCCATCTAATGTTTCTAGTTACAAATTATCATTGGATGATAACTAAATTTGAAGAAATCAGGTTTTACTCGGAACTATAGAATGCCTTGTGACGTCATATCACATGACGTCACACATGACATCACGATTTGTCTCGCGACTACTATCTCATGTTTATGCTCGCCTACTCATTTGCGTTATATAAAAACTTCGGCTCGCCCAATAAATTCCTACACCTTGCCCGAAAAACCTAACCCATTAACGTCACTAACCTAGCATTCTCTATGTGAAGTATCGGACCATTCCATACAGTAGAACATGAGATACAAACTTGCACACCAAAACTCAACCAAGGTGTGACACAGATACCCGGTTGAGTAGTAAGCTCTCCTTATTCTTCAAATAGTCAAGCTAAAAAGGGAAAAGTGATTCCCTTATTTCCACAGTGGTCCTAGTAAAGTCAGCATCACTTGGAACTCGTTATGGTAAAAAGGTTCAAAAGTCCTTAGCTTATTTGTTTTCATAACACTTCCGGAAATTTGTCCTTTGATTTTGAGATGGGACCAATACAAAGGTATCAAGTATTCTCTAGTTTTTTTTCTCTCTTTATCGTGAACATTGTAACTAAGCAAAAGAAATAAACTCTTGCAAAACATATATTTGAATATAGATAATGCATGTTGTATTGTATATATAAAAACCAACATATTTTGTTCCTGGCACTGTGCCAGAGTATGATACCTTGGTAACTTAAGGCAGTTTTCAGCACAAATGATTGATGAAAATAGAAAGCATAACCATTAGCTTTTTATTTGGTGTAACACCGTGTAAACTCGTTTTCAGTTGTTACACCTTTCCCTGTTTCACCGGTGTCTTGCAAAAGAACACTGCAATGACACAAAAGGAATTGGCGAGACCCTAACCTGGAACCCTCAAGTTTAAAGACAGCCATGATAACCACTGGGCCATTCAGGAGCCAATGTCCCATTATTTTTCTGTTGAGGCTTTTTTAGTATGTTGTTTAACACCATGTCAACAATTTTCCCATTATGTAACAGTTTTCCTGGATCCACCAGTACTTGATTAGGGCTCTAAAAAACCTGCCATAGGACACTCCCACGAAACCCGAGGTTTCTTAATCCAAGATATTAACACAGACTTCAAGAACCAATAACACTTTAAGGAAGGAATGATCAGCAAACAAAGTCTAGAAATAATAAAATCAAATTTATTTTCATGAGAATCAAACTACAATGTACCTAATTTTAAAATAAACATTGCTACCTGCATATTGTAAAATACCGCACATTTATTCCCAGTTCATTACCACATGCTTATCATTCAAATCCCTACTTTTTTCAAAGTACATGTACTTTTAAGCTGATTATCGAAAAAAAATAAAATATGTAAAAATAAAATAATAACCTTGTCCTACAAAATATCAATTGTCATCTGCTTGGTCTTCGAATATTGTGTCATCAAAGATCTATTATTTTCATAATGAAAACCAATTTTTTCATTATACCTTCTAGTAAGGACCAATTCAGCGGACATAAATCAATTACCATTTTTCTGCAGGTGGTAATGAGTTATTATTTACATCTACAATATGTGCATTTTTGTGACATCTTTTTTGTGATAATCTAAACTAATACTCAATATGTACTCACTTGGACACACCTCCAAAATGGAATTCAAGAAAAAATTGTGACAAAAGAAAAAATTGCTCATAGCAAACAATTTCTATATAAGGCACAATGGTTTCAACTCTATTATAACATAAATCCCACTTCTCACCCTATCTGATTGTTCTCTCACACTACTCACAAAATACCGTACATGTAATGGGTTAGAGCTAAAGTGGCTATTTACAAAATGGGTTTGCCAAGAAAAGGTTAACCCTAACAGTGCTGGAACCGACTTCATGCTTATGCAAACGGGTTACATACAGGCCAATCGCCAAGTAAATCGGCGACTGGCCTGTGATCTAACCTGTTTGCTACTCTGAGTATCTTTCCTCATCAAAATTAAGCATATAATTAAGGTTTTGGAAAGCATACGACACAAAAATCTATCTAAAGAAACTTATCCAGCATTTTAAGGGTTAATATATCTAGTGACTTCTACTAGCCTTTCTTGCCTATTCATGAAATACTGCAACAGATCTAGGATGTATCAAGTTGTTGGTTTAATGCAAGACTAAAGCAAGTCCACCAGAAAGATGAAGGACTTAATACAGTCTTTCATTGAAGCCTTTATGAAAAGAGCTCCAGATTTAAAGCCCATTTTCTTTTTCAATTTATTACTGCATGAATTTTTAATTCAAGCAGTATATCCACAATCTGGCACTTTGAAATTTATTTTTTTGTCGGAGTTCTCCGTATACATCGATCGGGCATGAACTATACATCTACATCCTGTTCTGTTGAGAATGATTGTAGGTGAGATCCTTTGATTAGTTTGTTTACTGAAAAAGCGCTGAACAAAACAAGTCCGAGCCAGTCCTGTATTTTGACCTTGGAAGATGGGATGATTGGTGATATAGCATTAATAATAGCCGACTTGTCAGACACCACTTTTGTTTAATTCATCATTACTTCAATGTTTTGTTTGGTTTGTAGTTGATCAATACCTTATCATCATAGTGATGAAAAAAATATACATGTAAAGCTATTTTTTTTTTATTTATACATACAAATTTCATTTTTAACTAAGAGGAAATTTTCCTGAATTTCAACTTTTGTCAAACTACTATATGTTTTAAGGTGGTTTAACATGAGTATAGACCATAAAAAAAATGTATATACATGTACTTGTACTTAGTTATATTGAGGACTAAAGAAGTGGCTTATAAGTAAGAAAATATTTTACTCCACAAACATAATGCAACACAGCTGTAGAAGACATCTTCAGAAAACATTGAAACAGTAGAAGATTTTATTTAAGGATGAGTCAATTTCTTTTCTTGAAATGGAATTCGACCCAACGTTCCCATATGCTGTGTGAAGTCATTAACAGATGTACAACTTTTAAATGGTTACCAACAATGGCAGGCAACAGTTTTAGAAAGACCTACTATATTATTGCATTGTACCCTTGAATTGAGAATTATGAAAAAATAATCTTTACACCTATAAAAACTGTTTAAATCCAAAGTAACCTATAGGGAAAATGTTCATAATGGAATGAGATGGAATTTTAAGATAAGTTCAATGGGAAGCATTAGACTACAAGAATTATCTTTAATGAAAATTGTACGCTCAACACATCACCAACATCTTGCAGCAGACGACTTTCGTAAAAGCAATGTGGCAAAACGAGAAATTGTTTGGCACAAGCTATTTCCTCTTTTGGCACGCTGCTTTTTCAATATATTCACATGATATCTGAATACATGATATCACACGCAACAGCAAAACTGAAAGTTTTTTCACATGTTTACAAAGCTTTTCTTAAGTCGTCTGCTTCAAGTAAAAATAAATGTCATCTTCTGGTGGTAAAGAGCTGAACCACAATAGTTTCTGAAGCCTTCTGAAGCTGAGGTGTTGCAACTTATAGATATTGAGTGGGCCAACAAGTCCATGAACACATGTTATGATATTCCAGGTTATCTTTTCTCCAGTTTAGGCTTGGGTGGACGGAATGTTCCCTTCATCTTTTTACTGGACTTTTTACCTGAGGAGAATTGTCGCCAGCTGTCTACGCGCCCTGCACGGCTTGCCTTAAAAAAAAAATAGAATAAAGATATGAGTTCAATCTGAGTTATATAGTTAACTCTAGGTAATACAGGATTTTTTTTTTAAGTTATATTTTCAAGCACTATAAAAAAGTAATCTTATATATGCATGGGTAAAAGTTCAGAAAAGTGAAAATACTGAAATTTCAAGCTGGGGGCCTGGGGGCCGCAGGGCCCCCGGTGGGTACAGGGCAACGCCCTAGCTGGGGGTCCAGGGGGCCGGAGGCCCCCGGAAGCTCCTGGATTTTAGCATATTGGAGTGCAATCTGAGGCCTTTCAATATACTTAAACACTGATATTATTCTCTACATTTTGAAGGTGAAATAGATGACAACACTACAATTCAAAGGTTTAAAAGTTAGAAAAGCAGAAAGTTGATCTACACAATGTCAATTTATTTTCACAATCAGTAACTGTAAGATGAGAAAGTTACTAATCACCCAAAAGTCACTTAAAATTGACAGGATCTCAAAAATCTCTACTGAATCGTGTCTAGGAATGATTTTTCTTTTCAAAAACACTTTTTGTTTTATCAAAATCCGTCAATGCAATCAGAAACAGCAAAGAGTTTCACAAAATTCTGCGTATAATTTCACCATGACATTCCTTACGTCCACGGACGGATGCACGAAACCGGTAGTTTTTAGCAAATTTTCACTAATTCCTCCCCGAAAATATCCAAAAGCCACAAACCTTCGAAAGATATGTCCATTCTCTTTCGATATGATGCGGTTACAACATCGGGCATCGGACACACAATTCACATTTGCGATATTAACAATAAATATTCACTGTTTGACGTTTGGAGTCGGCCATTACTTTTTCTAATCGGAGTAAATAAATAACGTAATCCCATTGGTTGTCAAAATTAAAATTCGATTGATTCGGCAATCATCATTGTTTTCTTAACCAATGGGATGACGTTATTTATTTACTCCGTTTAGTTAAGATAACAACAACAATTTGACCTGCCAGTCCTTGGACGTCAGGAATGTCATGGTGAAATTTTACGCAGAATTACCCCCCCCCCCCATTTTCTCCTCGAATTTATGTGATTTGGAAAAACGGCCCTGACGAAGATCGGAAATACGGAATTCCGTCATAATACGGAAAACTTTTACCCATGTATATGAGGCTTAATGCAATGCAAAAAAATTTTCCGTTGCATTACAGCTCTCCTGTATTCAACACTACAAGGCTAGGGATCTAATTTGTCTTGCAAAAGGACACTCCCACAAAACAAGAGGAAACCTAAGACTACGATCGTAACCATTGGGCCAGGCAGAACCCTCCTCGACTACATAAAACCCAGGATCAGGAGTGCTAAGACTACCACCGTAACCATTGGGCCAGGCAGAACCCTCCTTGACTACATAAAACCCAGGATCAGGAGTGCTAAGACTACCACCGTAACCATTGGGCCGGGCAGAACCTTCCTTGACTACATAAAACCCAGTATCAGAAGTGCTAAGACTAGCACTGTAACCATTGGGCCGGGCAGAACCCTCCTCGACTACATAAAACCCAGGATCAGGAGTGCTAAGACTACCACCGTAACCATTTTGCCAAGCATAACCCTCCTTGACTACATAAAACCCAGGATCAGGAGTGCTAAGACTACCACCGTAACCATTGGGCCGGGCAGAACCCTCCTTGACTACATAAAACCCAGGATCAGAAGTGCTAAGACTAGCACCGTTACCATTTGGCCAGGCAGAACCCTCCTTGACTACATAAAACCCAGGATCAGGAGTGCTAAGACTACCACCGTAACCATTTGGCCAGGCAGAACCCTCCTTGACTACATAAAACCCAGGATCAAGAGTGCTAAGACTACCAGCGTAACCATTGGGCCAAGCAAAACCCTCCTTGACTACATAAAACCCAGGATCAGGAGTGCTAAGACTACCACCGTAACCATTGGGCCAGCCAGAACCCTCCTTGACTACATAAAACCCAGGATCAGAAGTGCTAAGACTACCACCGTAACCATTGGGCCAGCCAGAACCCTCCTTGACTACATAAAACCCAGGATCAGAAGTGCTAAGACTAGCACCGTTACCATTGGGCCGGGCAGAACCCTCCTCGACTACATAAAACCCAGTATCAGGAGTGCTAAGACTAGCACTGTAACCATTGGGCCGGGCAGAACCCTCCTCGACTACATAAAACCCAGGATCAGGAGTGCTAAGACTACCACCGTAACCATTGGGCCGGGCAGAACCTTCCTTGACTACATAAAACCCAGTATCAGAAGTGCTAAGACTAGCACTGTAACCATTGGGCCGGGCAGAACCCTCCTCGACTACATAAAACCCAGGATCAGGAGTGCTAAGACTACCACCGTAACCATTGGGCCGGGCAGAACCCTCCTTGACTACATAAAACCCAGGATCAGGAGTGCTAAGACTACCGCCGTAACCATTGGGCCGGGCAGAACCCTCCTTGACTACATAAAACCCAGGATCAGAAGTGCTAAGACTAGCACCGTTACCATTTGGCCAGGCAGAACCCTCCTTGACTACATAAAACCCAGGATCAGAAGTGCTAAGACTAGCACCGTTACCATTTGGCCAGGCAGAACCCTCCTTGACTACATAAAACCCAGGATCAGGAGTGCTAAGACTACCACCGTAACCATTGCGCCAGCCAGAACCCTCCTTGACTACATAAAACCCAGGATCAAGAGTGCTAAGACTACCAGCGTAACCATTGGGCCAAGCAAAACCCTCCTTGACTACATAAAACCCAGGATCAGGAGTGCTAAGACTACCACCGTAACCATTGGGCCAGGCAAAACCCTCGACTACATAAAACCCAGGATCAGGAGTGCTAAGACTACCAGCGTAACCATTGGGCCAAGCAAAACCCTCCTTGACTACATAAAACCCAGGATCAGGAGTGCTAAGACTACCACCGTAACCATTGGGCCAGCCAGAACCCTCCTTGACTACATAAAACCCAGGATCAGGAGTGCTAAGACTACCATCGTAACCATTGGGCCAGGCAGAACCCTCCTCGAATACATAAAAACACCAAAATCTACACAACAGTTTAACTCATGATCACTTGTTTTGACATACATGCAGCAGACTGTGAACAACGGGTTGTGACAGAGGAAGAATCTTTTAACATTCAAGGGCTTAAACTCTCAAGATTCTTTATATTGATCTTGCTGGGTAAAGAACTGAAAATTACCTCAAAATTCTTATTCCACTCTTTTTGGACTTGTTCCTGTTCCTTTTCATTAGCTTCTTCCTCTGCTTTCCTCTTTCTACAAGCAAACAGGCAAGTAAATACACAGTAAGTTGATATCAATAAGGCTGGTTTTCAGCCTTGATAAAAATACTATATACTCATTCTACCATAATTATTTTTGAAAATTACCAGGACTAATAGAAACAGCAGACAACAAATATTAAAGAATGAAAGAAGTAATTTCCTTTAGATACAGTTAAAATACTGATATGGTAAAATAACAGACTAATGGAGCATATAGCTATTTTCTGTCACACATGACAAAGAGTATGCAACTGGGGAAAATATTTTGATAGTGTAACAAAGAATAATTTTAGACCTAAACATAAAAATCTATGGAATTAGATAAGTGATATGCTACAAAGAATTTGTAAGAAGATAGTTTCACCCACCTCTCATGAAGATCCTTAGCCTCCCTTTCTACCCTCAATCGTTCAAGGTCAGCGAATAATTTACAAGTCTGTACATACACTGCATGCTTGTACTGAAATGGAAGTCAAAACATGTATTGAACAAGATTGAACATATCTTTTATCTCCCCAGAGCCAATGTATCCACCTTGTTGATGTCTGGTTGTAAATCAGTCTGCATGTCAGAGGTCTCCCATACCTGCATATCTATAAACCTAAAACTCATGAAGAACAATGATTAGTTTGATTCAAAATACAAATAATATTCATTAACATTTCTGTTTCTGAATTGAGATTGCTGTGATTACAACCTTGTACAACTTTTGAAAGACTTTCCTTTTTTGAATAAACCTGAAACCTTTTACCCCATGCATTTCATTTCATTACATTTATAAAAAGCTTAAGAAAGCATAGATGAGAAGGTAAACTTTTTAAAGGTAATTTTCATGAGAGCAAACAATAATTCCTTTGATCTTTTTCTGGGATGGGGGACTAATTCGAGAAAACAATATTTGAACTTGTGTCATTATCTATAACTGGCCAAAGATATTTCATTTTTTTTAAGTTTATAATAACTCAAAATATAGACGAAACATGTGGTTTAAAATAAGTTTATTTTCCATGCTATTACATTTGATATTGTCTATTGTAAGATGTAAACTAAACTCATACATACATGTATGTAATCATTTGCATGGCTTTGCCAATATAATTATATTTTATAAATTACTCCTCAGCCATTATTATGTTATTTCATGGTTACTCATTTTATTTGGGGGAGGATTAAAAATGTTCTTTGTGCTTTATGCTGAATAAAACAAAAAGTATTGATAAAAGTTCACTCTGTGAAGCAAGCCAAAGATGTGTAACATCTTACATAAAAGATGGTGGATATTTAAGTCAGAAATGATTGAAATCTTTTAGTCTGTATGAATAAATAGTATGAAGAAAAAAAATCAAGCACTAAAGTGGGATTTAATTGATATAATTTGCAAATATTTGTTCTACCAGATACATTTATTATGATTTATCTAATCTGATGCAAAGGGCTGAAATAAATTCCAAATGAAACAAGCTTTCAACAGTTCCGTAAAAGATAGCAATAAAAGTGTAAACAGTTTGTACATATTTCTTTATTAACCATACTTACCAGGTTATGATTGCACCATACCCCATATAGGGTTATTACTTAGTGTGAAAAAGTTAACCCAATATGTCAAATTTTGAGAAAGCAATTTACTTTACTGAAGGATCTATCACTTATTGAACACTCCTGGTACATGTAATAAAAAAATTATATTAATCAGACATACTGTTTGCTGTGTTTTTAGTACAGGATAAAGGTCTAAGCCTGTAAATCGTACAGCTTTCCTGGATCTACTAGTACTAGGCTAGAGCTCTGAAGTGACTTGCCAAAGGCCACACCCACAAAATCAGAGGTGTCAGTTTGGCTCGACCAGGGACCCCCGAATTCTAAGTCAACCACTTCATCCACGTAGACATGCAGAATATTAGTTTGATAAGTAATTGTTCAGTGCTATGTTGTTGAACAATCGAAATGAAATAAGAAAATATAATCCAAACCCAATAAAAAAAAATTAATGAAATGAGTTCAATTTTGTACAATGTAGCTTCGATCCAATACATTACCTCAATACTCATACACATTATGGAAGCACCTTTATGGTTATGATTTTCTGTGAAAATTTCAATTTTGTAAATTTTGTCTTTTAATGCATCCTACCAATTGCTTTCCGCTGGCATCGGCTGTAATATGTTGAAGAAGTTAAATTATATTAAGACATGTACAGTTGTTACGAATTATGTTTTTTTTTAATAGAAACTGGTTAGGTGTTAATACATGAAAAGGATTATTACCTGCTTAGTTTTGTTTTTGTACACTTCAACCAATCTAAAGGTTGACTGGCTGCTCTGTGACCCCTGTGGTTGATTTGTTGTAAATATTTGAACTCCACCCTCATTGGTCAATTTTGCTAATTTTTATTAGCTCTGCCTCGATTGGTCAAATTGCTGTAAAATTTGACCTCCACTCTTGATTGGTCAATAAACAGCAAAATTTGACCTCCTTCCAACCACACACCTGTTGATTAAAACATGTTTCACCTGTAAACTTCCCGCAGGCCCGCTCACTCCATCTTCTTTCACAAAAGCACAGACACACTCACACATATATATGTACAATGTCTATATCTACATTAACCTTACCTTCTTAATGTTACCAAACAGGATCCTTTCAGTTTTACATGAACCCTTTCCTTAATACCAATATCATTGCATGCATTAGTGTAGAATGACATTTCAAAACATTGTCATAAACAGAGAAGCAGCTTACCATACTTATATTTTGCCTGCTTCTAATATTGTCTACATTTAATTAGTAATCTATTTCTCATCAATTTTATTTGACTAAAGTATATGAACATTTCAAACATTATGTCTCAAAGAGAGTGAGCTCTTGTTGTCAAAATGCTTTGAATTTCACTAATATGTTTTCATGTAAAAAGGAAAGGGCTAATAATTAAGTATAGTCAACAACAAAAAAATACAGAAGTTTTTTGTTTAAAATAGAAATTCAATATTTCCAACCTGTCAGCCCATAATTACTCATTTCAACACATGCCTATCAAAACAACTTGCCACAGCAATGATGGTTTATAATTCAATATAACACCATGTTATTTATTATTACAAAGTTATCTGTTTAATCTTTTTTTTGTAACTAAAAGTTTTCCATTTAATCTTTGTAACTAGGAAAACTGCTCACAGATGCTTAAAACAAAAATATTCACTGATGCTTTAAACAATGAACTTTTTTTTTTTCATTATGGACTAACAGGTTGGCTTTATTTGATACAACGATTTACCCTTTCTGGATCATCCTCAGGTACATCTGTTGGTTTTCCCTCCTTTTTCAACTTCTTGCGTTGAACCCTTGTCTGAAATATACACACTTTACATATGAGCTAGATATCGCATTGGGTGACATGTAACTGGTAGTAAGTGACACCTTTTACAAGGACGTTTCCTGCATGATACTTTGAAGGAACAAATGATAACTTTCAAATCAAATTAATGAGGTATAATGTAAGATTTTACCACATGTGTTTTTTGCCCACATATTAAAGTTGAATGCTTTACACTTATTATGTTGAAAACCCTACGTTGTAGGAATTTTAAGTGATTTACGGACATGATTCTAAAGGGTACCTCAAACATAGACTTTGGAAAAAAATTTAGAACAATTGCTTGGAAAGCAGCAACATCTGTCTGTCTGTTTCTCCATTTTACTATTTTAACTTTCAACCAGAGCAATTTTTACATATTATTCCAATCATTAAGATTTATTTTGAAAACTAGCTTCCAATATCATGTATTTAAGGCATTTTTACAATATTTTCCCAAATTAACAGGAAAAAATACAAAAGTTCCTATATGCCAACAAGGCTATCATGATTATCCAAATGAGAAGGATTAGTTAAGAATGGTAGACATTACTGTATGATAGAATTTAGTGTCACCGAGTCTAGGTCACACAACCCATCATTCACATGGTTGACAATCAATAAGCATTTACTTTCTTGAAACTAAATACTTTTTATTTATGAATTTCATGATAATATCATTATACATTTTTTCTTTGATTTTTTTAAAAAAAAAAGTCGAAAAGAAAAAAGAACTTGTTTCCATTTGTCAAAATATTCCCAACACAACATAACTTATAACATAACTATATGATCAGTGATTCTTTTTCCTTATGAGTCTGGTACTGTAAAATGGACTCATTCCCAATCGAATTAACCGACCATTTTCCCCCACAAAGTTTACGTTTTAATTCAGTTTTTCCTGTAAAATTCCAATCTTTAACGGAAGACCTTCAATTTTTCCCAATTTGTACAGTACCAAATCCATTCCCTAAATTTAGAAAATTATCACTGATGATGTATGTATGAGTAAATGGGCATGAATTAAACAGTTGGCCCATATTTTTCCCTTATAAAACATCTCTGACATACGGTTTCTGCGACCCTCTCCTTGGCTTCTTCTATAACCTCAATACACCGGCGCATTCCTTCATCATTCTCCAGGGTCTTGTAGGCCTTGTTGACAGCTGAAAAGGTGAAATTCAGAGGATTAGCACCATAAAGTAAAAGTATTATATATATATTATATTATACACAGTTAAACATGCTTGAAGAAGATTAACGCATTACCACCTTGTAAATGAGGTAAATATGGTACAATAGCCTCAATAAAATATTTAACAGTTTTGATAAGAAAACATATTTCATTACTTTAAATGTTTATTTTGGTTCAAATTAAAATTAATAGATATAGTTTAATCAATTTTAAAGATGAGAAGAAAATCTTTTGACCGATTGTTAAAAGACTTATTACAAATAAAAACATAATGCTAAAATAATATGGTATTATTGAACTCTAAACCCAATAAGTAGTATGCCACTTACCATTCACAAAATTAATGTAGATTGATTGTAATTTGTAGGTCACTGTCCGCAAACCAAACATGAATATCACAATGAGTTATTCCAGATAAGTTTGTAAAAAATGGAAATAAGGAATAAATACACATACCTTCAAATGATACCTGTGCCCTATCTTGGTCATCTTGATTTTTGTCTGGATGTACTAAAATGGACATCTGTTGAAAGACAAAAAACACAGTTGTGACATACTATAGGCAGACATTCAATGAAACAGCTAAGCTGAATTCAACATTTTAAACTTCTTCAGTGGTCTACATTATGGGGCTATTTGTGTCATTTGTATGCAGTGCTTCAAATATCTGATGAAAAAAAAAATCTATTTAAATGGTACTCCTTAAAATTTGTCTTGTCGAGAAGATTCTAATTAGTACCAACAATTTAGGGTTTAGAGAAGCAATTTAGAGATAAGCTAGAAGAATATGTGCATCTCATCTGCCATCTACTTTTGCTATGTTATACGGGAACTCACTGAATAATGGATAAAAGTTCTGTTTTTCTTCTTCACTGTTTATTAATGGTGAATGGAACTATAAATGATCATGTAAAAATGATATTGATATGTTAATTAAGCATTTTCCTTTAAACGAATGACTTTAAAGACCTTTGGAGCAGGCTACATGACAACAAATTAAGACAAGTAAAATTACTTGTCAAGTTTTTCTTTTGTTATATTGATGTTGTTGCTTAACATTTTAATATTTTTCATGAATAATCTTACTTATTGAAATAAATTGATTTCAAAGTCCACTGATTATCACTTCAAACATATGAGGGGTTAGTCCAGTATACTGTATGCTATTGACAAGTCGACAAATCTTTGCCAAAACAAATTGTGTGACACTGTGTCTTAATTGAAGGCCAAAGCAGGGGACAACTGTGTGAAATACTTTTTTTTTATTAGAGCATTAACTTAGAGGCACTGTGGAATAGAATGCATTTTTTGGTTTTGTAGCAATTTATTCTAATTTTTTTCCTACAGATACAACAATTTACGGAATGTTTTATCCCTCTGGTGCCCACCCCAGTGATTGGGACTCCTGCAGCAGATGACAAATAAAATCAGGATTAAGTAAGTAAGTATAAAACAGTTCTTTAGGATTGTTTTAGCGCCATTTTGATTATTTACTTCATATTATGTGCCAAATCAAGTTGACAGGTTTCTTTTAGGTAGAATAAAAGGGCTATGACCCATCTAATGAGAAAACTTAAGCAAAGATAATAGATTTTGCCCAATCTGTCATCTCCCTTTTGAGGTTGTAGTAAAACAAATCAATATCATACAATAGGCACATACCATTCTGTATTTCTTTTTAATGAGAGCTATTGGTGTGTCTGGGTCAATTTGTAACACCTGAAAATAAACAAGGAACATAAACAAACATATCATAACAAAGACAGAGTTATAAAAGTCTATCTCTAGACTGACCATTACTCTAAAACCTTGAATGAATGTTATGGTTGATCAAAATCAATGCTCCATTATACTTCGGAAAATTTGAAAAGTAGTATTTTCTTCGGTGAAAAGGAAAACTTTGTGATTCGAGGCAAAAATTCATTCTTTTACAAAGGTTATTGTTGTATTTCTATTCGTTTATGAAATTCATGAAACTTTTTATAAAAAAAATCAGAAAAAAAAATATCAGAGCAGCTTGGTTTCTGGTCAAATCTTATTGAACAACAAAGAAAAAAATACCTCAATTTTAAAGAGCATATTTTATAATTGTTTGACCAATCAGTAGAATTTGTATGAATATCAAAATCCCACGTACATTAAGAAAGCTATTTGCCTGACTATGAAGCAAGTCTTTCAACTTGTTGAAGACTTTTTGGATAGTAAACATAGGCTAAAAAATTTATCAAAAGCAAAGGCTATATGAATAATCAAGACTAATAATATCATAGTCTTGACAACTCCTTTATCTTTTAATAATTCTTCATTCTTTTTGAATATTCAAGCAGGATTGTCAATAAAAACCGATATATGATGAATTCTATTGGTTAAAAAGACATCTACATCAGTTGGAATTTGTCCTTGACCAAAAAACGGGATAAAACACCTTAGGGATTTTATCGCTTAATTATCATAATCTCTCTTTTACTTCAAAACATATTGAAAACCCTGTTCAAGGTCATGTATAATATTGAAAATTTCATGTTCTCTGATTTGTGTGATGAACAAAGTTGCCAAAACTAATAGTGAGCTTGCATATACAATGGTGTATGGTTTTGATTAAACGTTCATCCAATACTTAAAAAGTGTACTACCCTCTATTGCTTACACTGATTCAATATATGGTCATTTATAGAGTCTATTTAGTATTAACTTACAGGGTTCACGCTGGCCTTCGCAAATGGCGCCATTGGCGACAAAATCAAGAAATTTGCGCAAGAAAAACAAATTTGGCGAAAGTGCCTGGCGCCGACTTTTTTCCGCGAGAATTTGTTGTTTGTTTACCGCATGGTTGCCGATCTCGAGTCAATATCGATTTGTTTTTACTGTAGAGCTGAGAACCATGTATCGATGGTTCCCGTAATCGCAGTACTTTGAATTAGAACTCGGGAACCAGCTTGTTTATCAAATGCGATTTCCGATACGGGATAATCCTGTTTTCACACTTGTTCAGTTCAGTATCTGTTGATTGTCAAGTTTGTTGAAGGTGACACTTTCTTGTGTACACCATTTAGTCATTGGACAGCCTTTACAACTTCAATTATATGGAAATTATGACTTTGATTGCTTTAATTGCTTTTCAATCAAAATGTTTGCCCTCGCGCTCCTTCCAAAGAAGTTGACATCAAACATTGACGAAGTCAGTTGTGTTGATTGACAAATAAATTAAACTCTTTTATGCACCGAAGTTTTGGTATATAAAATCCGCGATTTTAAGTGACACTTAATTCTGATCCAACACAAGAGTGACTATAAATCGATCTTCTCAGTCGTTGAATATGCCTCCCACTAAAAATCAAATAAACATCTGACAAGGAGTCCTGGAAGACAGGAAATAGTTGGTTATAATATGACGCCAAGGTGAAAGTCATGTTTCTGCTATGTCCTGTTTCAAATGTTGAGTGTGAGAGAGGATTTAATCCATAGACCCTAATGAAAACAGCACATAGAAATAGATAGAACAAACGAACACTTGAGAACCTAGCTCTTTAGAACCGTAGGTCACCCTGATGAAGGATTTCCCCTTCTACAAAAGACTATTTTGGCTCCAACTTAATGAATTTGGCTCCAATTTTTTTAATTTGGCTCCCAACTTTTTCAATTTGGCGCAAGTGTTGGCGCAAAGAAAATTTTAGCCAGAGAGAACCCTGACTTACATCAAATGGGTTGAGATTAAAGTAAGTTGCTCCTGGTCTTGTTAACCTGTCAAGCTGCTGTTTGGATGTCATAGACGAGTCATTCTTCTCTATAGCCTTTACCTGGGGAAAAAACAACACTTGTGGATAAGAAAACTCTAAGACTATGGACATCACCATACACAATATATTATTAATAGATCTTAGTTCAGAAAAATGTGTTAAGAATGTTAGCAGCCAGAACCAGATTTCCTTCAAATGGGAAGGAGGCCTTAACTTCTTGACTTTAGGAAGAATTTAAGCTTAAATTGCTTGACACTTATCAATTGCAGTTAAACCATTAAAATGCTTAAGTTGTCAATGTCTTCCCTTTTCACATGTTAACAAGTGTAGACAATCATTGTTCAAACTGTGGTGAATTGCATATATATGCATGTTATTGGAGATAGGGGTTAGAAACTTACATTCTGTTATGAATGCCAAAGTAACTGTTTCATCTTCAGTGTTAAGCAGTTGAAAAACGTTTCTTTCAACGACTTCTATGTAAGATTTAAATGTTTATTTTGTGCACAGGTAACATGTTTGATTGTGAAAAAAAAGGAAATAGGAACGGTACCCAATGGGAAAAAATATAGTTTTCAATCAGTATACTGAAATTACTGTTCAACCTGAGCAGAATGTCCCACTCCCAAGGTGCTACCATTTTGTTATTTTTAGTCCATTATTTGGAATGAGATAGGTTAGGATAAGAAGACACTTGATTTTGATAGAAGAAAGCATCAGAGATGGGCGCCGTCAGAGATTCATTTCCCACTCAATTTGGCACGGCACGCCATGCTTTCACATGAATGTCATCATGACATGCAGTTATGTGATCAAAAGCAGAAAAGCTTTAGGGCTTATTTATTTTAATGAAGACACGTCTTCTTTTGTCTTATAATCAGCTCTTTTAGAGCTATAAAGGGAACTTTAAATAGAAATGAACCTGAGAAATACCATCTTGATTGAAGTAGCAATGTACTTTTATTGTTGTTTTCATCAATGAGTAGCACCTATATATAAACATAACCACCCACTATCAAAAGTTAAGATTTCACAGATGAAAAATGTAAAGATTGCAATAAAACTCAGATGAAAATCAGTTGAAAATTCTATTCAAAGCAAATTATGTTTTTGAAAAACTTGATAACAAGATAACTTGCTATTGAAAATTGTCTCGTGGACATAGTAACAACGCCCATCACAGAAGATTTGAATTTTGTTCGATAGGAAAATGCTTAAATATTTGAAAACCTCTGAGTAAAACTCGTCAAACGCATTATCTTTGTCCCTCTCGCCTGGCTCATCTTCACTTTTTGAAGAAGCGGATTGCTCTGTTGACGCCATTTTCTTTAATTTACAATGTTTGTGGTTTCTAAAGTTAGAGAGCGTCGGGTTATCGATAACGGCGAAAATGAAAATCATTAATGAAACGAATAAGTTTATTCATATATTTAATGAAAACTCATCTTAATTTATTTCTTATGAAGAAATGATAGTTGTTAGAATTGTGTTTTTGATTCAATGCTATAAAATAATTTATTGATTTAATGCTAATTCTTTCTTAACATGTAAATGTGTCAGAAATAAATCAAAACGCTGAACCGCTGACGGATTAAGATGCGTATAAAGGATTTGTTTGTTTGGTGTTTAACGTTGTATTGGCAATATTTCAGAGTTTCAGCTATGCAACGGCTTCTATGTGTCTATCAGTACTAGACTTAAACTCCGCACAGGAATACTTCCCTTCGCTACACTTCAGTACAGTACCACTACATTCATAGATATCACGTGACAATAGATACAGTCATGTGACCTAAACAATATAGCCAAGACGCCAAAGAAATGGATTCTAAATGATTTAATTAAATCTGCCTTGCTTTGAAAACGAATGATGAATCAAATCCATGCGTTACTATGACAATTTCGTCAGTATTGTACGTCATGACTATGTAATTTGTTTTTTCAAAATTCGTCTTATATAATCCACCTCCAGATGATCGTTTTTATAACGAAAATACACTGTTGATATCCGTTACTTTGAGAGCATGACCCTATGTACTTTATTGTGTAACGAACCGTCAAATGAACCCATCAAAGAGACAAACACATCCGATCAGTGAATAACACTGTCGTTCACTGAGCGGTTGTGTTGTCTATATATATACAAACATGTTCTCGCCAACAATGCATTAGTTCCTAATTTGCATGAACTTTAAACGAACGTTACATAACTCCGACTTCCGAGAAGACTCGTCCCGAGTCTTGGCCTTAGGGAAACACGTGGGTAAGGCAACTCCGATAGAAGGAGAAGTCTTAATCCCACCGCTGCAACCAATGTAACGAACCGAGCAAATGAACCCCCATAGGCGTAGGAGCGTTTTCAACATTGGGGGCAACTTCAGATGAAGACCGGTCTAAGAATAAATGTTCCTAATCTTTTTAATGACTCATCATACATTTACAAATTCAATAACATTATGAGAATTAAAAGAAAGCGTATGAAAATGTGTATCTTTAATAATAAAAAAAAAAGGGGGGATTTGCCAGGTCTCGATCTCACGCGGTAATCAAATGTATTGATTTAAAACAAAAGGTAGCAGCGACTAGACTGTCACATCCACGGACTCATCTGCTCTGATAACGAGAATAAATTATTGTTCAAGCTTTAGCTATAAATTATTCTTCAAGCTTTAGCTAACAATTGAAGACAATATTGAGTCTGACTCCTTAGAACGAATTCTATTACACCATTGTTTTTGTCAATCAAAACTTCCCGGGTATTTTTGTGAGATGAGTTTTCATTGGGTAAACCCGATGTGTTCAGATTGTCATTTGCGATGATGACATCAAAAAGATTTTGGTTATTGTTCGTTACAGAAGGCGAATTGGAATTAGATAAAGCACAAAAATACACATTTATTTTTATTCTACTGTTAAATTTCGTTTCTTTTCTTTTTCTTTTCAAATATCTTCATTTGCCATTGTGAATATTGGGGGGGGGCCCAAAGTATAGTCTGGCCCCCCGGTCTGGATATGGGGGGGGCGGGCCCCCCTGCCCCCCCGGCTCCTACGCCTATGACCCCTCAAAGAGACAAACACATCCGATTAGTGAAAAACACTGTTGTTCATTGAGCGGTTGTGTTGTCTATATATATATGCAAGCATGTTCTCGCCAACAATGCATTAGGTTCCTAATTTGCATAAACGTTCAACGAACGTTACAATTGCATCTTTATATTCAATAAACCTTTCCTGGTTGTAAGATGTTATTGGACCTTGTAGCAACCCAACAGGACAAAAAATAAGGTTACACACTGGTTTGATTACGGATTAACAGTGTAACAAACCGAGCAAATAAACCTCTCAAAGACACAAACACATCCGATCAGTGAAAAATACTGTCGTTCACTGAGCAGTTGTGTTGTCTATATATATACCAGCATATTCTCAACAATAATGCATTCAGTTCCTAATTTGCATAAACGTTCGACGAACGTTACATAACTCCCACTTCCGAGAAGACTCGTCCCGAGTCTTGGCCTTTGGGAAACACGTGGAGAAGGCAACTCCGATAGAAGGAAACGTCTTAATCCCACCGCTGCCACCAATGTAATGAACCGAGCAAATGAACCTCTCAAAGACACAAACACAGGTTCATTTGCTCGGTTCGTTACATTGGTGGCAGCGGCGGGATTAAGACTTTTCCTTCTATCAGAGTTGCCTTCCCCACGTGTTTCCCAAGGGCTAAGACTCGGGACGAGTATTTCGGAAGTGGGAGTTATGTAACGTTCGTTGAAGCTGTATGCAAATTAGAAACCCTATGCGTTGTTTGAGAGAACATGCTGGTATATATAGACAACACAACCGCTCAGTGTACGACAGTGTTTTTCACCGATCGGCTGTGTTTGTGTCTTTGAGAGGTTCATTTGATCGGTTCGTTACAAAATAGATTGATAAAGCATTAGTCTCCTTCAATGAGCCTTTCAATGTATAAAAGAGGCAACACATTTCCTATTTGAATGAAAACGGTATAAAAGTATCAAAATATCAATGAATTTAAAACACATTAGAGCATATAAGATGTAACATGGATAGACATATCAGGTCATTTTTGATGGGTTGATACGTAGGTGGGAAAAGTGTGTATCATGTGAACAAGAATATTTTAAAAAGATGTAACAAACTACTGTTTCAGACAGATTTTGCAGATGCTATATTTCCTTTATGAGTAAGTTATCTCGCTTAACGTTACATGACGTTGCCCCGCTCAAAGTAACATGACGTTGTCCCGCTCAAAGTTACTCGACGTTGCCACAGTGACTATGGTTTGTGCATCAGAGCAATTTGTATCATTTTTCCCTTTGGGTTTATAAGCACAGAATATCAAACTATCACTTTTGAAAAATTTCAAATATTCGCATTAATAAATAAGTTATTTAAGAATCCTTTTCCGGATGTTTTTTCAAACACCCATCATACATTAGACTTGTAAGTATGTGGTTAAGAACATGTACACTTTTATAGAATGTTTATACAAATACTGAATTGAATATTGTTACAATGGTTATCATTTGATAAGCAAATCAGTTCTACACGGCAAGGTATGATAAAAGCATATTAAAGATACTATAGATGCAAATTCAAAAGCAAATTATCTTTGAAATACATATTTACTTTGTTTAAGAACGTTCCTTACTTTACATTTAACAGTTCTTAGTTACCATAGTTACAAGAAGTTGATGTTTAAATGAACATATATTAAACATTATGACATCTTCGACAATTACTTAAAAAACAACTAAGTTTGTGAGAATTTGGTTTAAGTTAAACACATAAACAAAGTATTTGATATATGTGCAACATGTTACCATGGTTACCGAAATATGAATACTAAAAATAAAATGCTGATGTTTGATAATTTTTTCTTTTTGTAAAACTTTTCATTACTCAATTATGTTATTTTGTCATGTATTTTTCAGTGTAATAACAAAACCAAAATTTTACGTAACCAAATTACTTGTAATTAGCATTCCGTTGCCATGGCAACCGCTATGCAGGAATCTAAAAAACAAACTTGTTTTCAGTCAACACATGCCTCAGACACAAGTTTGTGATGAATTTATCCATTTTTGACATTGGGCCATTTTTGATAGTTAGTGAACCTACCCCTTTTTAGTAAATTCAATTATGGTTCATGATTCGTTGTCGGTCATTTTAAAAAAGACGATGCTTTGATTTCATTGATATCGGCCTAAACAAAATGGCCAGCGCAACAACAGATTGTTTGTACAGTTTATTTGCAGTAAATTTCAAAAGTGATGTCACGCTTTTGGATTGAAGTACGTTAAGATTCAATATCTCCACGCTTTAAAGAATCAAAAATGGTCTACTTTTGCTTCTAATGACAATACATTGCGTATCATATAACAGTACAGCTGTTGTGCAAAAGAAACCAACTTTTAAACATCTTAATTTCCTCATCTCTGTGAACAAGCACCTTTAATGCTTTACATGTAACATCGCATAGACAAACAAGATCGTGTCGCACAGTGAAAACTCCAGTAGATTGCCACTTAAAAAAGTGATATCACCGTATTCTCATGACCTTATTTGGAGTGAATCTGATAAGATATTTCGTAATAAAGAGCGCAAATTTATCACCTTACCATCATTGATATAAATAAACACGAGGGTTATTCGGAACGATGTGACAGTTGTAAACAAACGTATAGTGCAAACAAATTCACCTGACGTTGACCTTTATGCAAGAATAATGCAGAGTCGGTAAAAACCAATAATCGCTAGAGATCGCACATTGTCGGAATTTCTCGGTGAATTCCGTTAGTCTTATAAATTGTGTGTGTTCTCGTGCATATAATTGACGGACAGTCCCAATATACAGAAACCCAACGTAGTGTGAAATTATGAAAATATAGGTCATCCACGTCAGGTGAATTGGTTCAGGTGAATGTGTACGCACTATACCTGCGAATGTGACTGTATGGCCTTCTGCGTATCACCAGGCACTACCGTATGTCGGTAGTCAGAGTGTCGTCGGCCTCTTATACCGAGGATCCCGGGTTCGAATCCCCGTTAGGCGAGGTGAAAATTACCGTGACAATCCACGAATCGGCGGGAGTACTTGTCTAGTATCCAGGGAGCAGTTATCGAGAGTGGCTTTGTACAAGCTTTAAGCTTCCTTCACAATTGTAAAACAAATAAGTTAAGGTAATGTATGGTAAGGCTGCGTTCTGATTTCTACTTCAAATATGTACCATCTGAAGTACAAATGAAGACCTATTTTTAAATAATTCTTTCAAAATGGAATGACCAAATCTAATGTTGTGAGAACTTGTGGCCAAACTCTTTTGCTATAACTTTACTGTAATTCATTGTAAAAAGATTGTTGGGGCGTCCGTGGCCTAGTGGTTAGAGTACATAACTTAAAATCACATGGCCCCTCTCCGCACGGGTTCAAATCCTGAGACTGACTTACGGAATGCCGATGGTTCTACCCGCCTTGACCAGCTCTTATGGGCAGTTGAGTATGGGATCTTCCGTCATCATTAAGAGTCGAGCATCGCTACATAACTGAAATAATGTTGATGAGATGTAAAACCCATAAAAAAATGAAAAAAAAGAAAGATTTCTGGCAATAAAGTATGTATAAAGTAAAGTACTTCAAACATTGAAGATATTATTTATATCAAAAGATGATTATGATTTAATATAGCTAAGTAGCTCCTGTACAAGGTCCTCAGATACAGCACAACTAGCGCAGAAGGGTTCTTGTTTAACTCTCGTAGTGCTGGAACCGACTTCATGCTTATGCAAACAGGAAAGATCCAGGCTAGCCGCCAAGTAAATTGTTTGCTACACTTAGTCTCTTTCCTCATCAAAATTACGCAGATACTTGGAAAGCAGATGACACATAAATCTATTTATAGAAAATTTCCCAACTTTGTAAGTGGCTAAAGCAGCTTATGGAAACAGGTATATAGGCAAAACTGATACAAGGAGCGGGCGAGTAATGAATTCCTCCGTGGTAGGGTAGAGATTCATCCAAATAAGCCCCGGTTATCTCATACTTAGTGTCAAGAATAAGCACACTTTTTGTATTTGTTTCGTGAGTATATATATAAAAACGCGAGCTGGATTCACTAGAGACATCAGATGCGTGGGGAAGGTGATATGTAAAGGATATACAGTTTTCTTTTCTAGGTTTGAACCAAGGGGTAGTAGGTTGCTTTTTATTTTCTTGAGAACTTGAGTTTTGACCTACGAAAGTAGTTTCCTTAAGTTGTTTAGTTAAAACGGTTTGTTTGATTTTATTTGTCCACCAATATGATGATAATGTTTACAGAAAATTGAAATAATAAACAACATATGAAAAGGAAAAAAAAGAGAAAAAGAAAAAGAAAGGTACATCAGGCACAATGAACATAATAACACAATTGAAAGAAGATGAGCATATACGAGGGTTGTTTGGAAAGTTCGTATAACTTTGTTATAACTCTGTGTAACATTGTTAGATACTTTTGAAATTAAATACATGCATGCATTCAACATATACTAAACGTGAAAAAACAAAGACATCATACTAGCGAGATATATTGGTTACTGTAGCAACGTAGTTACCGGTAGCCGGAACAGGTCGGAAAATGCTAACATTTCAAACATTATCCTCATAATTAAAGCGTGGTTGGTCTCACTCAACGTCAATCTGAACACATCGGGTTTATCCAATAGAAAACACCTCTGAAATAATAGGGATGACGCCATATTGTTTCCCGCGAGAATGACGTCACTTTCTTTCGTTTCTAAAAATAGGTCTTGAATGTAAAATCCAAAAAGTCGTTAAATTTGATTAAGGAAACAAGTATACATGTCACAACAACAAGTTCGCCATTTGGTATGAGTTACTGATCAAAAGTGATTAAAAAGGATGTCCAACACTTCCATACACATTGAACTACTTAACATGCACGCTTAGAAATGGTGTTCATTGGCGGATGCCGATTTACCCGAAAAATTGTAACCCTACACTTATATCCGAGGTGTATTTCACAACTTACGGAAATACCCGAGTAGTTCCGATTGGCTCAACGTGTTACAAGAGAGACGAAAAATAGCTTGCAATAACATGACATCATGACGCCATTTCCTCTGAATATCAAAACATAATAAGGATTTTTATAAAAACTAGAGATTTAATCCTGTAAATAGAGAAAAATGTTCCGACAAAAAATGACGTCAAACAGTGGCGTTAAACTGCGGAGTTTAACTAAATTGTGTGTTGCGCCCGTGAAATCACTAACAGAAACACTTTAAATGGTCTAGTTAACAACAAAAACATGGAAGTTGAAGTCCAGCTATTATTTTCAAATGTCGATCAGATTTCAAAGCGGACGAAATTCAATGTATGTTTATCCAAGAGGCGGTCAACCGTCTACAACTGGGTGTTCCATTAAGGAATGTGTAAACAAAATCACTTAAGCGGACAGGAGCACAACTGTAAGAGCAATTGCAGATGAGTTTTTATGTCTCAAGCTCTACGCCTCATGTAATTTTAACAGACAGATTTGGTACGACTAAAGTACGTGCATTCTAAGAGCCACGGCTCCTTACAGATACGGAAATTAGCTCCAAGTCTCTCTGTTGTTCACTGATGTTCTAATTCGCAATGATGCAGGAGACGATTTCTTGGACAGGATATTTATAACGGATGAGACCTGGCTCGATCATTTCAATTTGTAAACCCAAGTTATGTCATCAGTATGGACACTTCTTTAAGAAAAATAGAAATTAGTTTCCCAGGTTTTGAGGTACTGGAACACCAACTGTTTTACCGTGACCATGATCCAATGGACATCCAAGTAAAAGGGTAACTTGGTTCGTTAGCTGAAGCTATTAAACATACTCAGAGTGTTGTGTCATCATGAAGGCTGGTATGTCGAAACATGTAAAATGGTAGGTAAACAAAGAAAGTGTGTCGACATTGCTAGTGACTATGTTGAGAAAGTGCAACGATTGTTAGACTTAAGTGACGCTTAAAATTAAATGACGCCATAAAAACATTACCCTGCTCCGGGTACGTGATATGAACGTTTTTGTATTATGCAAGAACAATTCATTTTTTTTGAATATATAAATATTAATATAATATATTTCTTCAGAATTAGTAGCATATATGTTGAAATATATAATGATCTATTTTATTTGATTTATAAACGCTTATACGCTTTTTTATAACAAAATTCTACGAACTTTCCGAACAACCCTCGTACATCAGACAATGAACCTTCCAGAGCTTTCATCCCTTTACGGAGCAAAGGGAATGGAGCTTGGAGAAAAAAACAACAACCTAATAATGGAATATATCGATTATAATCTTCCTCCTTGCAACGAAAGCGAAATCGAGAATGTAGATTCGATTTAAAAACTAGAAATATAATTCAAGCATTGCCAAAAAAGAAGGTCCAGAACCGACTTAAGGTGGGAATTAGCGATAACATGACATCATTTAGATCGGGAATGTCGGTTCCGTAATCCTGATCATAAACTAACAAATCGATCGTTCAGTAGTGCTTAATATAATGATCCTAAAATACAAAGGATCCCCACAAGAGGAACGCAAAATCGTCAAAAGACGTTTTCATTTCGATAGAATGTTTGCATTCAAAAATGATATGCAAACAAACATTGTATTACATATATATTAAAACCACAACCTGTGAGACATTCATTACAAAGTGGGCGACATTGGTGCAGGATTAGAGTGACAGCCTCTTGTCTAAGGTTAGGTGGAAGTCAATAGTGCGTGAAGCAGTCAGCTTTAATACATATGTAATACAATGTTTCCATTGATAAAATGATATCATAGATACAATAGAATCTCTATACTTTGAAGTTTAAGGGATCTAATGAAAATGTTCGAAATAGAGGGAGTTTGACATATAGATGACCTGAATGTAAAGACATAGAGACAAAGAAAACTTTATTCGGGATCCTGTATTTACTTCGACGTATAGAAGAGTTGAACAGTCGGAAGTTCGAGATAGAGATGTTCTGCGGTATATAAAGTTACACACACTTAGGTTATTGGAAGACTTCTCACGCATTTCATATGGTTTATGAAAATAAAAAAAACATGTATGTTTCACGTAATGGGAACCCTCTGAACGGTTTATTTCGTAAGCAGCACTTTTGAATTACCCATTGTTTAGCTGCGGTTGTTTTGGATAAAATCACTACGTGGGACTCACAAACATTTTGACTGTGCATGTCTTTTCACTATTTTCATCATGAAAAATAATCTAAATTCATGTTTCATTTAACGACCTGTCAGTCCTTTGATTGTAAACTCTGAAAGGATTGAAAGCTGGTATATCTTTTTAAATGAAACACGTGTGTTCAGCAACTTTAGAAAGGGAAAATTAGAAATTGCCCTTTGTCTAGTGGCGAGGTTGTTGTTATTGTTTTATCAATTTCTATTTTGATGTTGGTTGTTTAGTAAGATTTACATACCATACTATGTGTGATATTACCTTTAAACAATTATATGATATATAGGATAAGTATATAACACTAAGATAATTGAATTGGCCCAAAGACTTAAAAACTAGCCGAATTGTGGGCGTCGCATTTTGACCAGGTCGTTTAATGAAACACGAATTTCGATTTTTATTATGCGTTTAAATTGTGACAAAACCTTACTGATAACACTGGTTTTCATTGAGGGGGGTTCTTTGAAAACTCGTGACTTTGGAAACATTTGATGTGTGATTGTTGTTTTAATGTTTAATGCACATGATTTCCTTTAACTCATTACCAAACAATAACAACATTTTGTTGCAGACAACTATGGAAAACATTGTGGTAAAAGGAGAAATTGCTCTTAACGAATAATTTCTCTTTTATTTTCAATTTCATCACATTTTGAAATGTCGTCTGCAAACTCTTTCAATTTTGGACAGTTGAAAATTTGGCGTTTGGTTAAGGGTTAAGATACCATATTTGAATATTTTGTTCGTAGCAAGCTCAGTTGCTCACTCGTAAAGGGTTAAGTTGTAATTTCAAGATATTTAAAGAAAACCTATACCATATGTGATGATTGTATGACTGGCATAAAAGAAAGCAGCGCTGTTCCAGGCTAGGCGAATCATGTTTTTGGTGTTTGGTAAAGGGTTAAGCAACTTCGGGATAACCGAAGCGAGTATATCATTAATATAGAATTTCGGTCTCCGACCATTTAGAGTGTTAGAAACGATAAAATGTATTTCTTGTTTTCCATGTGGTCTTAAAGGCTCATGAAAGGAGACTTATGCTGTATCGAAATACATTATTTTGTAATCTTTTGGTCAGGTTCAAATAGTTATCACAAAAACAATCAGCACAACTTTAACATGAAAACCAAAGAGAAACAACCCAGATTAGCCAGTTTAATAATTCAGATTGCCTGATTCTTCACCTCTGACCTGGTTAAGTGATACATAAAATTTTTAATCGACCAATCAAAATTCTTTATTCTAGATATTTAAACAAACAGATTGTTGACATGATTGAATTGGTGACACCTTTATTTCAAGCACAAAATAACTTTTGTTAAAGTAGTTGATTAAAAAAGGTCTTACAGCATCCATATATTAATTTTCATGACTTTTACGAACAGAATAAAAGAACTCCATTTTTTTTCAGTTACTTTTTTGTACTCATATCCTTTCATGTGTCTTTAAATTAAAACGGCTTCTATTTCTATTACTATTTCAGACTACAAACATGAAGCAAAAGCCCTGCTTTCAAGAAACGCGGTTACTCTGTGTGCTTCTCTTAATGGGGTACATGGAAACCATAGTCCGTGCACAAGATATGACAGATAACAACAACAACAACCTGACCAACTACCCAAAAACCTCTCGTGTCGACATCATGCAGATTTTTAGCGGTATGGACATTCAGCAAGTGATCCTTGGTATGCAACAAGACGGGAGCTTGACGGAGATAGCCGGTATGATGGCCACGGGAGCGTACGGTGATATAAACATCGAACGACAGTGCATGGCAGATCTCCGTACCGTGGTACAGGGTGTACTGAATATGGACATGTGGGCAATACAGAGTGAGTTAGCTTAAACCTTTACCAAACGCCAAATGTTCGACTGTCCCAATTGAAAGAGATTGCAGACGACATTTCAAATTGTGATGAAATTGAAAAATAACCTTCTGGTGAGAACTTGCTCGATAAGAACAAGTTCTCCTTTCCCAACAATGTTTTCCAGAGTCTTCTGCAACGAACCGGTTATTGTTTGGTAATGGGTTAAACCTTTTTCTTTGAAGCATGGATTGCGACGGAAGTTCAATTCAATTCAGTCTTGATAAATGACTTCTTGATGCTTGACCAGTACTCGCGCCGATGTATGGGCTACAACAATTATTCGTCGTTTTAAACAAAATAAACTGTACTTACGCCTTTATTTACATTTACAGTGATCGATGCCATCGGTAAACCCCACAGCGGAATCATATCTGACCTTGACATTAGCTGGCTTGGTTCGTATGACGAATGTGTGGGTATTCAAGCCGTGACGAATCCAAACGATACTCTACAGATAGGTCAAGAGCACCGCTTCGATGGCAAATACTGTAAAATGGGCGTCCCCGTTCCAGCGTTTCTTACGGCGGTAAACCCTTCTGTAAGCCAAGTAAATATTTTATTTAGCGGCTGTATTGGAATGTTACGTCCAGTATTGCCATAGGCGTAGGAGCCGGGGGGGCCAGGGGGGGGGGCCGGCCCCCCAATATCCAGACTGGGGGGCCAGAGTATACTTTGGCCCCCCCAATATTCACAATGGAAGATGAAGATTTTTGGAAAGAAAAAATGAAAGAAATGGAATTTAACAGCAAAATCAATATAAAAGTGTATTTTGTGCTTTATTTAATACCAATTCGCCTTTTGTTACGAACAATAACCAAAACATTTTGACGTCATCATCGCAAATGGCAATTTGAATACATCGGGTTTATCCAATGAAATCTCAGCTCACGGAAAGTAGTTTCGACTAACGAAAACAGTGATGCAAAACATACTCTAAGCAGTCAGACTCTATATTGTATTTAAATATAGTCATTTTTTGTTCGGTAATGTAGTTGAAGTCGTGGCTGTGACAGCATGGTAGCTTTCACTTTTAGTTCGAATCAGTACAATATGCTTTCCGCGTGAGATCGAGTCTTGGCCTTTCCTATTTTCTTTTTCTTTTTGTTATTTTGTCTTAACTAAGATACACAATTTCATACGCTTTCTTTTAATTCATTCAATGATATTGAATTTGTAGATGCATGATTAGTCATGAGAAAGTTTAGGAACATTTATTCTTAGACCGGTCCTCGTTTGAAGTTGGCCCCCCAATGTTGAAAACGCTCCTACGCCTATGATTGCTTATTAATGAATTGTCATATACGAAATAACGTGCATTCTTAAATAAATTTCTGGTCCTATTCGATCTGTTGTTGAATTTTGTGTTATGAATAGCTATACATGAAATAATATGCATTGCTCTTAACCAATACAGGGCCATATTTGATTCGTTGTTTAAATTCTTATTTGATATTTTCAGTTACCATATATTACCCCAAATGTACAGATCGGCGTATGTGGCATCTTATTTAATATTTTCAGTTACCATATATTACCCCAAATGTAAAGATCGGCGTATGTTTGCCACATACGTGTAATACGAACGACCTGAAAAACCTCATGACCTTGGGTAAATCATTTTTGTTCTATCGTGACTTATATCACATAATGTAATGCCAGGCTCAACATTTATGAAGCCTGTTCCCATGCTTGATCATTTGACCATTTCTTAACCTTTTACCAAACGCCAAATTTTCGACTGTCACAAATTGAAAGAGTTCGCAGACGACATTGCAAAATGTGATGAAATTGGAAAATAAGCTTCTGATAGGACAGAAAACATTGTGGGAAAAGGAGAAATTGCTCGTTAATAACAATTTCTCCTTTTCCCACACGAGCAATTTCTCCTTTTCCCACAACGTTTTCCAGCGTCGTCTGCAACAACCTGGTTGGATGTCGTTATTGTTTGGTAATGGCCTAAGCAAGCAGGCAAAATACCTTGGAAAATGAAAATATTTCTTTACCAGTACAGCGATTTGAACCCACACGGCTGTGAGGTCTGTGAGCAAAAAAAGCTGAAGTCGGTCAAGGCGGTATTCGAACTTAGGGTTAGTGGGTCAAATCATTAGATAGTCTGGTTCCCAATCGTTCAATCTAAGAAAGTTGCAGGGGTGGGAACTTACAACTAAACATTGGTAACCATGGAACCCGGTCAGTACGTATATCCACCATACAGTGGTCAGGCGTCATGTTGGCTTCAAACCCACAACGCACAAGACATATCAACCCTTTACCAAACAGTAACGACACATGACCAGTTTGTTGCAGACGACTCTTGAAAACATTGTGGGAAAATGAGAAATGGCTCCTTTTTCCACAATATTTTCGAATATCGTCTGCAAACTCTTTCAATTTGGGACAGTCGTAAATTTGGCGTTTTGTAAAGAGTTAAGCACATAAGATCTTTGTACATAATAATCCATTCTGGCTAGATCGTCAATGTGCTGTCGTATTGGGAAGCCCGACTTCTGTGTGGAAGAACGCAAGGTGACGATACTAAGGGCTTAGTACAATACTATAGTTAGATATTCTGGCTTGAGAAAAACTTATTAAAGCGAAATCAAGACAAGTCAGAACAAATACAATAAAAAGAAAAGAAAGAAAAAGAAATAGCATTGAGATTATTCTTCTGGATTCGAACGAAATGTCGTGATATAACTTAAATGTGATTACATGTGTACCCTGCAATTTATCATCTACTTTTGCTTATGATTGACTGACAACAAAGCGGATCACTCTCAATTGTGCTTGACTTGTCAAATTTTGACTGAATCTATTTCAGTCGGTAAATCAGTGTTTAACGTCTCTGATGAATACGAACCCACTGCTGAATGCCACGATGGTATCCCCATGGAAACCAGATCTATTGTTGCCATGTATGTAAATGCTGTGGTTCATCTTTATCATCATCTTCTTTTCTTCTTGCATCTTTGCTTCTTTCTTCTTCTTCAAATTCTTCTCCCCTTCTCGGTTTTCTTCTTTTTCTACCCTTCCACTTTTTATTCTTCTTCTCTCCTTCTCCTTTTCTTCCTTTTCTCCCCTTCTACTTTTTCCCTCTTCATTTTAACCATGTTTTTCTTCTTGTTCTCTTCTTCTCCTTTTTCTTCCTTTTCTTCCCTTCTTCTTTTGCTTCTTTATCTGTGTTTTTCACCTACTCCTCTCCTACTCTTTTTTCTTCCATTCTCTATTTTTTCTGTTTCTTCATTATATTCGACATCGAATTCTTCCTCAAAATGTTTGTAATCTCCTTTTTCAATGTCTTTTTCTGCTAAGTGTTCTGTTGTCTGTAAGTATTTATTCCAAGTGTTTTACACTTTATTTTAGTTGTGAATTTTGAATATTCGGAAAGTGTTATATTTTCAAGTTGTTTTACATCAATCATATTGGGATTGAAGTTTTACATCAGCGAAGTGCATAGCTGGTGGGTTTAACCCATTATTTCAGCTTTATTTCAGCTGTAAAATCATCTGTAATATCATATGTAAAATCATCTGTGATATCATATGTAATATCATCTATAATATCATCTGTAAAATCATCTGTAATATCATATGTAAAATCATCTGTGATATCATATATAATATCATCTGTAATAACATAAGTAATATCATCTGTTATACCACCTGTAAAATCATCTGTAAAATCATCTGTAAAATGATCTGTAATATCATCTGTAATATCATCTGTAATATCATTTGTAATATCATCTGTAAAATCATCTGTAATATCATAGGTAAAATCATCTGTAATATCATAGGTAATATCATCTGTGATATTATATGTTATATCATCTGTAATAACATCAGTAATATCATCTGTTATACCACCTGTAAAATCATCTGTAAAATCATCTGTAATACCACCTGTAATATCATATGTAATATCATCTGTTAATTCATCTGTGATATCAAGGGTTTAACCCATAATTTCAGCTTTATTTTAGCTTTATTTCAGCTGTAAAATCATCTGTAATATCATATGTAAAATCATCTGTGATATCATATGTAATATCATCTATAATATCATCTGTAAAATCATCTATAATATCATATGTAAAATCATCTGTGATATCATATGTAATATCATCTGTAATAACATAAGTAATATCATCTGTTATACCACCTGTAAAATCATCTGTAAAATCATCTGTAATACCACCTGTAATATCATCTGTAATATCATCTGTAATATCATTTGTAATATCATCTGTAAAATCATCTGTAATATCATAGGTAAAATCATCTGTAATATCATAGGTAATATCATCTGTGATATTATATGTTATATCATCTGTAATAACATCAGTAATATTATCTGTTATACCACCTGTAAAATCATCTGTAAAATCATCTGTAAAATCATCTGTAATACCACCTGTAATATCATATGTAATATCATCTGTTAATTCATCTGTGATATCAGGGGTTTGAATCTTATTTCAGCTGTATTGTGTCGATCATCGGGCTTGTTGTCGTCATTGGTACCCTGTACGATATCGCTTTGAGGCTTACCAAGAAACCGGAAGCCAAATTTAAAGAACCCACCAGCGCCGCCAAAGACCACACCCACACGAATGGCGGTTTTAATGGAGATGTCAAGGTCGATTTAAGCGTGATTAATGACGGACATAGCAATGGTGACGCGGACGTGAAGGCAATAACGAACGGTGATGTAATTCGGACAGCGAACGGAAAAACTACCTCCAGTGCGGCTTATTCTTCGCGGGAGCATAGTAAGCTTTGTGATTGCCTTTTTTGCCGACTTCATACTTATGCAAACAGGTTAGATCAAGGCCAGCTGCCAAGTAAATTGGCGGCTGACCTGTGATCTAACCTGTTTGCTATTCTAAGTATATTTCCTCATCAAAATTAAGCAGATATTTCAGGGTTTGAAAAGCAACGACACATTAATCTATTTTAAGAAAATTACCCAGCGTTCTAATGGTTAAACTAACTTACTCTGTATTGTCCACGTGTCCTTATCTAATTATTGTACAGCACATACAGTACATGTTCCCTGAATGCCCTACCAGTATTACCTCAAGGTGAAATATAGGATCGTAATCGAGGACCGAACCCGGGTTTGCCGGTCCCTAGTTATCAACGCTAACCGCTTGTTACCAAACACAATTAGTGATTAAGGGGTCGGTCTTGGAGCTCGAATATCCTTGCTTCGAGCCCTGGGGCCCGTTTTACTAAACAACTTACGGAAAATGTTTGCGTAAGTCATAATTGATAAACATGGATAGTATCTTCAATGAAAGTACAATGTTGCAATGTGGCACTTCATTGGAAGCGTCTCGGAGAGACGATTCCAATGATGTGTCACTTTGCAATATTGCTTCGTTCAATATTGAAATAAGAGGAATTGTTGTTTTAGACTTACGCAAATCTTAAGCGTAAATTGTTTAGTAAAACGGTACCCTGGTTTCCTATGAGTGTCCTTTGACAATACTCTAACTAAAATGAAATGTTGGGAAATGGTTCATACATGTTATAATAATAATAATAAGTTGGTCGCAATACTCTTCCCAAAACGTGTTCTTCGTGGCCAAATATTTATCTTCATGCATGCTTAGTGTCCGAACACGCCTAGTGTATGCGACAAACGGAAACTCTGTAACGAAATAATCAACTTCCGGTGACAATTGTTTTGATACTATATGAATAGTAGGAATGATGGTAAATACGATAAGGAGCAATTCTCTGTTTTGTCAAAATTATTTGAGATTGTGTTTCCTCCTTGAGGCGAGAACTTTCAGCACTCGAATAATGGAATCCATGGAAATATGTTTTATTATTACAGTTCTGTTGTATAACCACTCTTATTCGCGTTGTAATTCCCGACTTAAGGCAGAAATAGGATCTCCTCGTCAAAATTTTGTACATGGCGCGACCAACCGGAAACCTTCTGTGATTTAACTGAAGTGTTCCGTTTGTCGGCAACATCGGGATTTCTGAGGTTCTACCTTAACAGACCAAGCCCTATAAACAGTGCATGAAATACTAATGGCTGGGCGCTAAATTGATAAAGGATGCATGTCTTACATAAACCTCTAGTCTACGTGACTTTACTCCTGCATCAGTTCTTTATCGCCATCTAAAACCACGTCTACATCGTCTTATATGTTGCGGTCTTCATACAAGCTCGAAGATACAAAAGAAAGAAGCCTAAATATACTCACTTTTTCGTTAAAGGTACGTTAGAGAAGCTCTTCTTGGCATTCTCTGTTTACTCCAATGGTCTAAAGTTATTGAGTACGAACCAACCGAGGGGCGCTCTTACATGTATCAATGGGATTCGCTTTTTCAGCATGACCTGGGTCCTTCTGGGACACTCCTCCCTCACGTTTGAAGGTAAGACAAACCACACGTTTGTTGTGTTATTCATCCCAAAATCAGGGAAAATGTTGACACCAAATGGCGTCTATAGTAAGACAAACCACAGGGACTCAAAGTTATGGTAATATATATATATATATATATATATATATATATATATATATATATATATATATATATATATATATATATATATATATATATATATATATATATATATATATATATATATATATATATATATATAGCCAATACCCCTACCATAACTTCGAGTCCCTGTGAGACCAACTACATGTATAACACTTTCCGGTGAGATTTGCAACGGTAGTTAAAACTTACGGTTGCCTTCTCACAGAGGAGTAAACAGTAAAATAGCACAAAAGTGCATCGAAACAAAATGATGTCTGTACTGGTGCATTCTACACAATGAAAGATCACCATTGACGTATGATTTGGTTCGAAGAGAGCAATATCATCTACATATTTGCTGCTGAAACGATTACAATTACAAAACCGAAGCATCGCACAAAAGTCTAGAAACAATATACATATCAATATCCATTTCTGTTCACTCGTCATGTGATTTCAAGTCTTATACCATGCGCATGCGTATTCTCAATATAAGCAAAGTGTACTTGTACGACCAAACGCGACATATCACGCGAAAGAAGTACAGACCAAGCTGTACCAAATCATGTATGTAGGATGATAAATACTTGCGCTTCATCATTGTTATGTATCAACTTTTCATAAATGTCTATAAACATGACCCGTAAAGAAATATGAATCAATTACGGGTTCTACTTTATAACCATTGTGAAACCACTGTTCATAGTTTAAAATTGACGTCAACCGATGTCTTAATTCAGTAGGATATTATCAATCAAGATAATCATCGTTGTCTGATGTTGAAACAAGTACCAGCATTGCCATGCCTTGCTATGCAACAAGCAATTTCATACGGACTTCAACCTCATCCAAGATGCAAACAAGCACCGCATCATTGTCGGTTGACATCCAATAGTCATTTTTAATTCACCCTTATAGTGCTGGAACAGAGTTCATGCTTATACAGACAGGTTAGATCCAGGCAAGCCGCCAAATAAATTGGCGCCTGGCCTGTGATCTACCTGTTTGCTACTCTGAGTATCTTTCCTCAACAAAATTAAACAGATATTTAAGGTTTTGGAAAGCAGACGACACAAAAATATATTTTGAGAAAATTACCCAGCATTCTTAGGGTTAAAACAAATTCTACTGTAGAGTAGTTATGTAATGAATATAAGACAAACATAGATAGCCAGCTGGTGCCATCTGGTGTATAGATCCTGCTTCAATGTTGCTATCCAATCATCATTCTAAGATAAACTTCGATGCCTTAATGTTCTGAAGCTATTACGTCCGCAAGTTTGGTGTCGCTTAGCAACACGTATAAAAGCCGTTACAAAACTGAAAAATGTTGGTACGGCACTGACGAAGAGGACCCATATGGGACCTATGTCAGAAACTGACTATAACTATAACTATAAAAGGTAAATTTTTAAACAAATTGCATCTTTGGTGATAGCAACCAAACATAGTGCATAATATTTTCATTGAATCGTACATATATGGAGAATAAAGTGGGGTGATTGTCCATGCACACCTTTTCTTCTCTCGTTGCAGTGAAGAATGCAATCCCGTACTTCTTCAACAAGAAGTTGTGGCAATGGACGTTCTATGGTATTTATAGTGCTACCGTATCAGTGGACACATTCTTTACGATGAGGTAAGCATATAGCCTTAACCCGATCTTCAACAATTCCTCATTTATACGTGCGCAGCTTCCTCGGCAATTGTTTAGAACATTGCCATGAAATAGTGTCTTGCCAAAAGACACGTCAAACACTGGCGCCGGATACCATAATTAACAAATACCTATGTCTATAAATAACTCATAGTACCTAACGGCGAAAGTACCTTTCCCCCGCCTTGCGGAGATTTTCTCGAATAAAAATCTCTCTCACGCAGATTATGTGAGACTTTTCGATAGAACTGTGTATTAACCTTGTTATCAACAATACAATGTATTTAAAAAAAATGCATATTTGTCAAATAAAATATACATTTTACAGGCAAGATTTTCTGCGTTAATTGATCTGATATTAACCTTTCTTTGGTTCTTTTGAAAGGGACAATTTCATTGGACAGTCATGAAAGGTGTGTCATGATTTCCCATCGACACAATCACCTTTGAAATCCGACCGATTAGAAAAGAAAACAAAGGTTATTCGAGGTTACATGAAGCTGTAAAGGACAACAATCATGTAATTAATGACTGTGGAGAAAAACCTTTTCCAACATAAATTCTATGATTTTGGATATTTTTTTTTTATCTTCAATCAGTTTTTCTGAGCGCTAGTATGCTTTTAAAGGGTATTTTCTTTCTCCAAAATAATCATTTTCTTTAATCTATAACAATCAGCAACAGCATTTCTTTAATCAGTTTCAGCAACTTCAACCTCATTACCGCCATCTTCCTTGTCGCCATCATCTTCCACACCATCATCATCATTATCCGCTTCCTCATCATCATATCCACATTTCCCATCAGCATTGTCGTCCCCCTCAACATTAGCGTTCTCCTTACTTTCATCCTCCTTCTACCTCCTTTCTTCCTCCTCCCTTTCTCTCATCCTCTCCATCCATTCTTCGCCTCATCGCTCTCAATTTAACATTCTTCTTATCCTCCTTATCCTCGTTCTCCTCTTTCGCCTTTTCCCATCCGTTTCCTTTTCCTTCTCCCAATCACTCTCACCATTTTCCTTTCCACCATCCTCTTCAACACCCTCATCATTATCACCTTCTTCTTTATAATCAATTCCCTTTTGTCATCAGAACAAGTGTTCTCAACAGCATTGTCGTCCTCCTCTACATCAGCCTTCCCCTTACCATCATCTTCATCGTCCTCTTCCCCCTTTTTATCCTCTCCTTCTTTCTTTTATTCATCCTCATCATCTTCCGTATCGTCTTTACCACGATCAACAGAATTACATCGTGTCACTTATAAAACATTATCTACTTCATAGCGGCCTCCTGGTGTCCTATCTGACGTTAAGAGAGCTGTCAAAGCGCGGAGGAGCTAAGAAGTTAAACTGGTTCATGTTCTACTTCCATCGATATTGGCGGTGAGTTGGAATGACGATTGTGCTCCTAATCCAATCACAGGTACCAGTAACAAAACAATAAAAGTAGAATAATGGTGTAATGTATTACATATATGCGTATTCATATAGCAAATTACGCATTTTTTTTACTGGTACCTGTGGATTCAATGACCGAAAACCAAACGGTTATGTAACCAACGAAATGCACGATGGGCTGAATGTCGAGTGTTCAGCCCCCGTGTTTTGTCTGGTATTGTTTTCTTAGTTACTACATTAAATGTGCATTTGGAGGATTAATTCTAAACCACTAGAAAGCAGACAGGCGTTGGTTTTTAACAGAATATACGAATTGTGACACATAAGGCAAGAGTCAGTACTCGCTCAATTAGAATTCTGACCTACAAAAAAGCCAATTAGGAAAAAGTGATAATACGGCACTGGCGATAAGGAGCCCTACGAGACCTGTGTCAGAAAGCAATGTTAACCTAACTTATGGAAAGACATATTCATACCTCACTACTTTTCAATTTTGTTCCTGTGGGAAAGCAGTCAGTGGCTTGAAAATAATATTGTGTTGTACAAATGAGGAATATCAAGAGCAGAGGGTTGTTTGGCTGACCGCAGCAATTTAACCAAAATACTGTTGAAAACGGTTTCAAACCCAAAACCTACCAATTTTGGTTATCAACACAGCCTCTTTTTGGAAAGTTTAGATGGAATCAAACTGAAACCAACAGCAGGTGAAAAATGATACTGGAAAATTGTGTGTTTAAACGTAACTATTTACAATATAACTGTTGATATATTGATTTGGACGATAACATTTTAAGGACGTTCATGTTCATTTTAGAAAGGTAAAAAGAAATTAAGGATGTTCTCGGTAGTTTTATCTGCGCACTTCATCTGCGCATCCAAGGGAGGTAATAATCTGTCACCGAAGAGCTACTTGCAAAGTAGTCGGATAAACTTTTATTCGGATGAAATTCACTAAATATGCATTTTTTTCCCAAGAATAATCATATTATCCATACAACTTTAAAAGTTTATTAACATTATTATATATTTCTGATGCATATGAAGCCCCCAGCTTCTAAGTTTAAAGTTATTTCAATGGTTTTCATAAATGTTTTTCATATACGGTTACCATGGAAACTGTCATTTTACAGAAAAAATAACTCGTCAACATATACTTTTTTTTTCCATTTTGTATTTCAAGATTAAATTTTACTTCACACAATGAAAAATAAGAAAATAAGGAATTTTTAGATATCTTCATTTATTTGTAATATACATATCAATTTTCATTGTTTTTTGGAGAATACAAAAAAATTCAAAAACTGATTTGGATAACAAAAAGTGTCCAGATTGTAATAAATTGGGAAAAAAATAAATTATTAAGTATTGAATATATGAATTTATTTTTTTTTGTGTGTTGATAACCCTTCCGGAAGTATTTTATTAGCTTTGAAGATGGTATGGTCATTTTGACACTTTTGCCCCAAACGGTTACCATGGAAACTGTCATTTTACGAAAAAACTAACTCGTCAACCTGCATTTTTCTTTTCATTTTTGAATTCACAAAAGAATCTTAAATAACATATCAAAAATTTAGAAAATTCAAAGAAAGGATTATTTTCTTATAAAACTATAGAACATGTCCTTAAGGCGCATTTCAGATTTTCAGATTCTTTAAGTGTCTGCCCATTATCATCACAACGGTGTGGTAAAATTATGAACCGCGGCATCAATCTGAACACATCGGGTTTATCCAATGAAAATATTTCACAGCTCACGGAAATACCCGAGTAGTTCCGATTGCCGCGGCATCTGTGAGGACCTTCCAATGTTATGGTTTTGCTGCATGAGCATTGTCAATCTATTCTACCCGAGTAAATCGTTACGCTCAATATCTGTGAGGAACGAACGATAACTCTGCAAAGGAGATTGGTACAATGTGCCGTGTTTGATCGATTGTTGTTGTTGTTGTTTTTTTTGTTTTTTTTGCGTTATTTCTAGTATTTTGTATCCATTTTGTTGGTTTATTCATTCATTTATTTTGTGTTTGTGTTTGTGTGGGTATGTATTTTATTCATTTATTATTTGCTAATGTGCTAATGTTTTAATCCCCAGACTGACCCCCGCCTATATGTTGGTGCTGATGGTGTATGCTACATTGGTCAAGTATCTTGGTGACGGACCAAAATGGCCCCAAAAAAACGTTGACTTCTGTGCGGAATCGTGGTGGACGAACCTACTCTACGTCAACAACTATGTGAAAACGGACAAGCCCGTATGTACGCTTCCGGTTCTGAACCTTTATATAGATTAGCGTTCTACGACATTTAACCACTTTGTTGCAGAGAATCTTCGAAAATATTGTGGGAAAAGGAGAAATTGCTCGTAACGAGCAATTTCACCATTTTCCACAATGTTTTCTGCCCTACAAGAAGATTATTTTTCAATTTCATCACATTTTGAATGTCGTCTGCAAACTCTTTCAATTTGTGACAGTCGACAATTTGGCGTTTGGTAAAGGATTAATAGACAAAATACATGTACAAAAATTTGAAGAAAGCAATGTTTACGATCTTATGTGCGAACAGGTTGGCCGCACCCAGGTTTTTTTGCTTCTTACACATAGTTTTGCCAATGATTGCCACAATTTGTACTCCGCATGAGTTGACCATCATCGTTTCGGGTTCTGGTGGTATATGATAACCCATGCTTTATAACGGCGTTACGTCTAACACTCGACAATGATATTGCATTCGAAGACCGACTACTTTGGACATGCGCGCCCGTTCTCTTCGAAAAAGTTATTATACCCGGGCGCGGCCATCTTGTTTGGACACAGGATGATAAACATTGGTCACGTGAAACCACACAGTCTGATATTGCCGCCATTAAAATAAAACATTTAACTTGACAAAGCAATAGCTAACGCTTGTTCAATTGAGCACCAATCAGTGATCGGATCTTCTTGATTTCGGTACGCATTAGTCCAATCGTAACTACTCGGTCATTTCCGTGACCTGAGAAATACGATTTAATTGAATAAAACCAGAGACATAGTTATCTATGTCTCTGATAAAACCGATGAGTTTGGTGAACTCTCTCCAGAGGTTATGTCTTTACTTTAGAAATACTCTCTTTCGACGCCAGTTTTCATGAAGTTTGTCTGTCTGTCTACGATGTATGCACAGTTAAGATATTTCTGATGACATGAATAGGATTCGGGTAATCAAACCTTGGAGGCGCTATGCCATAAAACGCATAAGCGAGGGGTAACCAATCGACGGAGAAAACTAAAATTGAGGACCAATCAGAAACAAGATTTCCGCGAATAATCGATATCCGCTCTGACGCGTTTTGATACAGAATGCATCAAGACGTAGGCTGGAGGCTTGGTCCATGCATACCCGCATTAGACGAACGGGCTAGGCTCCAGGCTAATCCAGACGTAGCCTGGAGGCCTGGCCCATGCATACCCGCATTAGACGATCAGGCCAGGCTCCAGACTAATCCAGACGTATAGTAGCCTGGAGGCCTGGCCCATGCATACCCGCATTAGACGAACAGGCCAGGCTCCAGGCTAATCCAGACGTAGAATGAACTTTCATACGTCTATCTTTCGGACTAGAATAGAACACGCTACTTTGGTTATGTTTTGATTGACACACATTGCATATATACTTTATCATACACATGTCTCACCAAGATTCGTTTTAATTTTCACATATATATATATATTCTCTATTAAAGTCTCGTCCATATTCATATACATTTCTATCTATATTAAAAACATTTGAATAGACTAAAAACATTAAAATATTTATTTTGGTTTCCAGTGTTTCGGATGGTCCTGGTATTTGGCTAACGATATGCAGTTCTACATCCTGTCACCCCTCATCATTGTCCCGCTTTATTAGTAAGTGAACATGTTACTTATATACATGTTAAACCATTACCAAACAATCACGACATTTAACCACTTTGTTGCACTTTTTTATTCCTCATATCAAATAAACATATACATTGAAAATATGAAATTTTGCAAACTCATTTATTGCTGATGGGTGGTTTCCTTTCTTTTGGACATGCCACAAGCTTTGACGAAAAAGTGTTCATATCAACATAGTCTTATTCTTACAGATATTCCGCCATTAACAAGCAAGTTGCATTTGGTAGAATATCCGACGTGGAATGCAAATATTCCGAGTTATACAAAGCTCGGGAAGTAACATATATGTCGTTTATTGAAGTCGGGGAAACGCAATTTATTTGAATCTCACCAAGGTTTATATAGGAAAGTGTTCAATGGCTTTGACAGAATAATTTGCAGTACTTGAAAGGAAATATAGGAAGCACAGGTATGTAGGTGGCGTGATATTGCTGAAATACATTTTGCATCGACATATAATCGAATTGATCAAATGATATAAGTGGAAAAAAACTTGACCTGTAATTTCTAATCATTTATAGTTTTCTATTGTCACTCAATAATGTCTCATTGATTATAGTTTTCTGCTAGTAAACACCTATGCAGGGAGAGAAAAACATGTATTTTATATTTCATAACGCTCATTAGTAAGTTTGCCATCAATTTCATTAGTTTCAGGGCCTCCTTGGCCTAGTGGTTAGAGTACAGAGCTTGAAATCACATGGTTCTTCTCTGCGTTAATTTAAAACCGATGAAGCAATTAAGATTTTTATGAGAGGCAGTCTCCCGACTGACTTACAGAGTGCCGATGGTTCTACCCGGTTTGACCAGCCCTTATGGTCAGTCGAATATGGGGTCCTCCTCCATCATTAAGAGCTGGGCATCGCAACATTGCTGAAACAATGCTAATGCGATGTAAAGACCCATATAAAGAAATAAAACATTGGTTTCAATTCTTAGTTCACCAATGTTTTGTATTCTCCCAGCAATGCCAAGGTAGGCGGGGCCGTTGCGTTCCTGTTTTTTGCGGTAACAACAGCGGCTCGAGCACTAGTCACCAAGCACCATGAATACACAGCTCTTTTCGGGGCTTTTATCGGACCCACACCGTATGTATACACTTTTTGTATAATATCGAGTGTGCAGTACTTTGTTATTTATTTTATCTATTTATTTATTTATCCCTTTCCCAACGCCAAATTTTCGACTTTCCCAAATTTAAAGAGTTTGCAGACGATATTTCAAAATGTGATGAAATTGGAAAGCAATACTCTGATAGATTAGACAACATTGTGGGAAAAGGAAAAATTGCTCGTTACGAACATTTTCTCTTTTTCCAACAATGTTTTCTAAAGTTGTCTGCAACAAAGTGGTCAAATGTCGTTATTTTTGGGAAAGGGTTAAATGGGCTTTGCATCGAGTCAACCTTATTCTAACATAATCGCATTGCTCTTTTCGGCGCTTTCATCGGAACCACAGCGTATGTATACACCTTTTATATATTCCTTGCGCAATGCTTTGTTATCTATTCTACTTATACGGAGTTTAAAATTGCGTCAACATTTTGCATTACTTTGTTATCTATTCTACTTATATGGAGTTTAAAATTGCGTCAACACTTTGCAATACTTTGTTATCTATTCTACTTATATGGAGTTTAAAATTGCGTCAACATTTTGCAATACTTTGTTATCTATTCTACTTATATGGAGTTTAAAATTGCGTCAACACTTTGCAATACTGTGTTATCTATTCTACTTATTTGGAGTTTAAAATTGCGTCAACACTTTGCAATACGTAGTTATTAATTCTACTTATTGCAGTTTAGAATTGCGTCAACACTTTGCAATACTTTGTTATCTATTCTACTTATATGGAGTTAAAAATTGCGTCAACACTTTGCAATACTTTGTTATCTATTCTACTTATATGCGTTTTAAAATTGCGTCAACAATATTTCATTTATGTTGACGTTACGATGCCTGACTATCATTGATGGAGAAAGACATAGTTCTAAATCTAATCAACCGTAAGAAGCAAATCGTCCTTGAATTACTTGTTCTCCCTACATGCAAATTGGTGGTGTTCAAGTAATCAACCTAGAATATTGTCAAATATGTTTCCTTGTTTTGAAGCTATCATTTACAATGTATATCTTATCAGCTTAAGATTTTGACCGTTTTGCTAATTTACTTTTTAAGTATATTCAAAGTCATTATCCAATGAGAACAATTCAATAATTCAGACATTCACAATTCTGTATACCAGGAAGGACAGGGACTATATGACCAACCTTTACTTCCCGGCACACACGAGAATGGGCCCTTATATCGTTGGCCTGCTGGCGGGGTACCTGTTATACCGGTATAAAGACACGTTTAAAATGAAGAAGGTATGTGTTTTATACTGCTTTGATAGATGTTTCTGGTCGTGCGAAATTGGCACAGCCTTCAACCCATTACTAAACAAACGTGACATTTGACCAGTGTGTTGCAGACAACACTGGAATACATTGTGGGAAAAGGAGAAACTGTTCTTAACGAGCAATTTCTCCTTTTCCCTCAATGTTTTCTGCCCTATCAGAAGATGGCTTTTCAATTTCATCACACTTTAAAATGTCGTCTGCCAACTTTTTCAATTCGGGACAGTCGAAGATTTGGCGTTTGGTAAATGGTTAAATTAATTCGAACAATTGACTTGTTAAATGCCACATCAACATTTTTTTCAGATATTGAATGACTTTCCTCGATCCACCAGTACTAAGCAAGGGCTCTGAAGAAGCTTGCCAAAGGCCACTCCCTTGAAACCAGAGGTGTTGATGGGACTCAAACCCGGGACCCCCGAATTTTCAGGGCAAAACAAGAAACCTGTTGAATTGAATTCATAAATGTCTTGAATAAGATGGAAATTTTAATGAGTTGCCATCGCATTTAAATACATAGATGTAGTTGATGCCAAAAGGGAACTTTTTTTTCACCGTATTTGTTTTACATCGATTGTGAAGGAAACTTAAAGCTTGTTCAAAGCCACTCTCGATGAGTACTTCCTGGATACCAGTTATCACGCCGGTTTGTGGGTTAGTCCCGCCCAACGAGGATTCGAACCCGAGACCCTCAGTACAAGAGCCCAACGCTCGACACATGCACCAATGCCGCCCACCTTTTGGTAGAGGTAAATAGAGAAAACATTCCTTACTAAGTTTTCGTTTGTGTTCATATATCCCAAACAAGTAGTTTTGCAATAGGCAATCAAACCAAACTTTGAGAGCATTGCTGGATTATCATATATAAAGGAAACACTTCAGTGTTCTACCAGCACATCTCTTACTATCAAAACTATGCATTAGATGTCGCAAATCAAACTTTCGAAATGGTACAACGACCCGGAAGTACTCCATGACAGGTTCGAGACCAAAAGAAATTTAATAGTTTCCTTACGATATCAGAGGGGTTTTAAATGGATACACCGTGCAAGTTAAGATTGAGAATACGTAAACTGCAATTGGAACTCTTCGGCAAATTCCGACAGGCCGACTCAGACAGTGTGGCCTGAGGAGTTCCGATTGCGAAAACCGCATTAGCTGGCACACTCTAACGGCTTTCTTTATTTCAGACCTGGAACCTGTTGGGCTGGTTCCTTTGTTTCGCTATCATCGGCCTCATTATATATGGCGTGTACCCGGACCACGGGAACCATTTTCTGACAGTGGACGAATCGGTAGCCTACGTTACGCTTAGTCGGACAGCATGGGCCCTGGCTATATCCTGGATTATATTCGCTTGCGCCACTGGACATGGAGGTAAGTCAATCGTATCTACTCGGCAATCCCCGGTGCAAGTCGGTAGATATACCTTGTAGATAGTTCATGAATACACCTGAAATCCTTGGGAATTTCGGCAGTTTTCCGCTTGATAAGACACTTGATTACGACATTACACACAGGGAGTAAATACTTTGTAAATACACAGAAATTGGTTAAATATCACAATTGAATGTTATGTTATCATTTTTTTTACTCAGTTCATTAAAGATTTTAGTATGAACACATCTGTGTCTCATGTTTTCTCAATCATATCTACTTGGCAATCCCTGGCGTGTGATACGATTGCAAACGGACATGCCTTTCGGTCGCCGCCTTGTTGCCCTTGTACTCTTGGTTTAAACTTATTCATTATACATCGACTGTTTGGGGTTCATTAAATTCCTAACAGAACATCTACCATACACGTCTTTAGAACCCAATGTGACGGAAAGGACGAATTGCGAATAATAAGTAATCATACACAGTGTTATAATTTGTATTACAGTGTACTTTCATGTCATTTCTTGTCGTATATTGTTGCTTTAAATCTAAATCAGTCAGAGAACTGAATCCCATATGACAATTGAGATACATTTAATTTAAACTTAGTTACTTTACATCGATTGTGAAACAAGTTCTTACAACTTAGACAAATAAATCTGAACTCTGCTTCCTGGATACATAACCAGTACTCGCGCCGAATGTGGATTAATGAAAGGTCGCAAGGTAGATCCCGCTTCTCACGGGATTCGAACACACGACCCTCGTGTCCCGAGGCCGACGCTCTACCCCTGGACCTATGTTCTCCACTTAAGTTAACGTTACGTTTTCAGGATGGATTAACGATTTTCTATCATGGAGTCCGTTTGCGCCACTCGGGCGACTTTCTTACTGTTCCTACCTAGTCCACCTGATTGTCCTGCAGTATTACCTATCTACGGCACGCCTTAGTGTGTACGAAACCGATCTTGAGCTGGTGAGTATATCATTTATAAGGTTTTACTTTCTATCGGCAATATTTTCAATAAGTTACGGTTTTTCTGTGATCAACCAAAATCATGCTAGGAATCTGAAGTGTTCTTGCCAAATGACACTCACAGGAAACCAGCATTGCCAAAGACCCTTTAAAAGCCATACTTGCGCCCATGTACACTTAAATTGGGAAAGTTCTAAAATAATTGAAAATTTACTGAAAATTACTTTAAATTCCATTTTACAGAGGAATTGAGACTGTAACATGTTCACATTATGCTTTTAAATGAGTGAATACTATAAGGTTTGGTTATACTTAGCGATAAAACAAGGTCAGCCGAAAAACGTTGGGAACCAATAAAACCCAGTAAATTCTCCATTTTGAATGTTTTAAAGTTCAAGCAACGTTGAAGAGCGGGCACAATATGTATAAAAAGTTAACAAACAGAGACGTAGGTTGCTTTTGTTAAGTCTAGTCGCATATTTGAATTTCTTTTTCCATTTTCATTCTTATCTAAATGTATTCAATTTATAATTATTTTACAAGTTTGTTCGATTACAAAGTTTGCAACGGTGCCTAATAACATTTGGCGGCATTGCAAACCTCCAGAGCGGTTGTGCAACTACTTCAAAAAGCGTGCAGTAATACTCATGTTCTACCATAAATATGAATTTTTATCTATGTTCAATCCATTCACATTTACATTTCAGATCTACTTCTATCTTGGCAACGTTGTCCTCTCATACTTGATTGCGTTTGTGACGTCACTTTTATTCGAGGCTCCAATGATGGGATTAGAAAAAGTGTTATTCAAGAAAAAGTAGTTCCTTAAAGCGAGAAATCGCATGAGCAGAAATGCGACATTCTGAATGGATAATTAAAGACGGACAAATCAGTGCACATGAATACATTGTCAGATAAGCATGAACTCCACGTAATTTGATTTTAGAATTTTCTAGACTTTAATCCTTTACCAAACCTTTCGACAGTCCGAAATTGAAAGAGTTCGCAGACGACATTTCAAAATGTGATGAAATTGAAAAATAATCTTCTGATAGGGAAGAAAACATTGTAGGAAAGAGAGAAATCCTTTTCCCACAATGTTTTCCAGAATCGTCTGCATTAAACCGGTCAAATGTCGTTATTATTTGGTAAAGGGTTAACTCTAAACCAAGCGAGACATTTGACAGCATTTAAAATTGAAAGACCGAGTTCAACGATGATAATCAGAAATTTCTGACTTTTGTCAAAAACGAAAGCAGCAGCAGTAGCAGTAGCAAAAGTAGCAGCAGCAATATGAATGGTCAAATAAAAAAGCGATATTTCCTTTATAGTATTTGTAACAAACCACCTGGGAAAATGACGAATTGTCTCCTTATAGTGCGCATTGCTTCTCACATTTGCGTAAAAGGTACATCCTATTATATGTGGTGCATTGAGTCAACATTCGGCACGAGTAATTAGGAATCGGAACCAATGAGGATAACTAATATTTAAACCAGAAACGGATAAACATTACTCTGCAGAGGCAGTTTGTGGTCGTTACAAATTACGGTGTTTGATGTACATGAAACTTTGTAAAATTTATTTTTGAATAACAAGAACTATGTATAAAATGATAATTAGAAAGCATTTATGGATTAGAAGAATGTTGCTTATTTCTCTTAACCGTTTTAAATGCTCAATGCTTTTAAACCCTGGTCTAATATTTTGTAATTTCTTGGTAGTTTTAAATAAAGCAAACGACCATAACCCTTTACCAAACGTCAAATTTTCAACTCTCCAAAATTGAAAGGGTTTGCAGACGACCTTTTCATGAAATTGAAAACTGTTCTTCTGAAAAGGCTGAAAACATTGTGGGAAAAGTAGGAATTGCCTTGTAAAGAACCACCTTTGCAATGATGATCCTTCAATAAATCAAACCGGGCTCATCGCCATTAAACTGGATACCGATTAGGTCCATTGACATTGAATTAAACAATAAAACATACACGGGTGCCTTATAAACATCTTACATGGACGCCCTCACCCTCAACGCCGCCGCCGCCCTTCTGACCGCCGGTGACGCCCTCGCGATTGCCTTCAATGCCGCCTTTGTCTAAGGTCAACATAACACAACATAATTTAATCTTATTAGAACTAAGGTCCATAGGCCCATAGTTCAAACACATTTACAATTACATGCATGGACATAAATAAACAATAGACATATGAAGTAAATCACATACAAGTTACAATATATTTGAGATGGTTTAAAGGATTAGCACATAAGCGTATGTGAGTGAATGAAATAGACCTTACATCCAAGTAATAAATAAAACTAATTATTCTCTTAAGACATAAATTTGTTTCTTTCTTTGAAGGTATTTTTACAAAAAAAATCCAAGGTTTGTATATCAGACGAGTATAGTGGTTTAGTGAATTTGAAAAACATTTGGTCGTTCTAAGTATCTCGTATCAATATAATTATCTCGTATTCTCTTAAAATAAGGACATATTATGACAAAATGATATTCATCTTCAATGTCATTCAAATTACATAATTCACATATTCCGTTACCGTCTATTTTCCGTGACGACCACTTTCTATCATTAGATTGTGTGATGATAGCCTTAACATCGCGATTTTGTTCCTTATTTACCTTTTCCCTATAATGTCGAGGTTATTTGCCCTTGAAAAATCCTTTTTGAAAATTCTACATAGGCTCAAAAAAAAAGTATTGTTAAATACCTGTATACCACTGAGTGTTTTATAAATCCCTTAATCTATTTGTCAGAATTGGTCTGAACATATTTGTCGAAACTGAATCCGGAAATAGCCAAATCTCTGCAAATCCAGACGATTGCAAAAGAGCCTACATTTCATTGGACCAATTTTTAACATTTGAGTTTTTATCCAATCTTTTAGGCTGTAACTCAACTATTCCTGAATGAATACAGTAAGAAGACTTAACCCTGTGTAGCTTAAGACAATATTGAACAATTCTGATTTGCCTAGTGATATAAAGTGGGAATCTTCCTAATTCTGAGTAACTTGCTAAAGAGTTAGTAGACATTTTGACATGCAGCATCCATTTACAAAACTTTCGATGAATGCGTTCAATATTTTCAACTATATTAAAACCCCATGATTCATAATTATAGTTTAGGATAGATCCTACCTATGTATCAAACAGGTTAAACATAATGTTTACTGGTATTACCATATCTCTGGTAATGTTGAGAAGGGAGCACATTCTTCGTAAACCCTTTCCAGCTAGTGTTTTGGTGGCGTGCACAAATGAATCCCCGAGATAATTAAATTAACTGACAGTTTCTATTTCCTCTCCATTGATGAACCATTTGCACTCGTTTCCAAGTTGTCCCCCTTTACGAAATACTATGATTTTAGTTTTACCAGTGTTTATAGTTAAATTCCATTTGAGACACCACTCATGTAAGCTATATAAAGTTGTTTGCAAGTTGGCCGCTGAATCTGCTAGCAACGCTGAGTCATCATCCATTAACAAATAAATGCTCACTTGTTCAAGAGTGATTCCAGAAAAAAAACTTTATTCTACAATTGCAGCTCTATGTCATTTATAAAAAGTGCAAACATAAAAGGTGAGGTCATCTCCCCTTGCAAACGCCCGTGGTCACTTATGAAATAGTCCGATAATCCATCGGTTTCCATATTATTTCAGAGGCGTTTTCATCGGATAAACCCGATGTGTTCAGACTGATCTAAATGATGTTTCAACCAATTATTCTAAAATCACAAATAAAGAGCAAACGTTCAATTCTGTTGGTTATTTAATATTTACAAAGAACGTGTATCAAATTCATACAACACTTGTACTATTTGTAGGAGATGGTTAAACGCATGAAATTGAGACGATCTTGTAGAAAAAAGTATTTCATGGATTCTATTAATCTAATATTTCAACAAGAAAGAATATAATTTAAGCATATAAACAAAAACCGTCATAACCAAATGTGCTAGGGCATAGACCAGTGTAGCATTTGTTTATTATGGTTATTGAAAAAAAGTCAGTGATGGAGTTTTGCTTGGAAGTCTGTGCAACTCTTATTTCAACTAACTGTTCCTCGAAATCCATGACACTCTCAAGTATGGACCCATTCCCAATTAGGAGAGGAAATTCCTTTAACCTTTCCAAACAATCAGTGGCATTACTCAGTGAAACACATCTCTGGCTATTCACAACATCAAATTGTTCACCATCACCATCATCATCATCACCAATACACTGTTCACTTTGAAGAATATCCATAGCATTGGAATTTCATTGGCTCATATCGGTGTCACACGGTCCTGCACTTCACACCAAAACAGTTCACTAGAAATCTTCACAAGTGAAAGAGGAAAATTATCTTCATGCAACTCACCCAACCCATTTTCACTACTTATCACGGCTATCACGCTAGTCGAAGTCCCAGCTTCTATTGGTAGAACACTGTGTGTTTGTAGACCAAAACCTGTTTTCTTAAAACATTTTACGATTGTGGAAGGCTCTATTTCACATCAGGCCCTGTTCACCCAATTTATAGCCTGAAAAAATTTAATCTCTTTAAGAATCTGAGAGCCTGTTTTTACACTGTCTTGGTCCATATTGACAAGGACATGTTGTAGTTGTTGTCTCTGTACTTCAGCTTTATGGTCTGAATAATCACCAGGTCCACTGGCTTGCAGAACGACGTAATGATTGAAGGGAAGACCATCATTTTAACATTGGTCAGTTGTATGTGTGGGTGTGATGGAGTGGTGTACAGGAGAAGTAGAATGTGGTGCCTTTTCTTTCTCATGGTTCGGTCAACATGTTTAGCCAATCTTCCATCGATTTAGTGGTCATCCAAGCCTTGGTATTTGCGTAGTAGCACACAAGGAGCTTGTCTTGTGTCAGGAACTTAAAATATCTGGTATGGAGGGATTTCCCGATAACAAGAGGAGACAATTTTTTCTCTTCACCCGATGACATTTCTGACACCCAAAGTTGATTCTGCAAAGTCAAGAAACAGAAGAGGAGTGGAGGTTAAATGCAGAGAACGCGAAACTATAGTCGAAGTCATGAAGGCACGGAAAACAAAATTCATTATCAGCTTCAGATAAAATTAGAACACGCAGTCGTTTCTATCTTAAAAGAAAACCCCACCGTGTTTCATAAATAGATCACACAAAGTGGAGTCGAATGTGATTGACGAAGCTCTTTATCACACTAACTTAATTTCACGTACCCAGTTTAATAATTTTAGTACCGAGTCAGATTACAATAAAGTATCCAAACCCGTTTCGCAATAAATTCATTGCGAAACGAGTTTCATTGCGAAACGGGTTCAAACACAGCCCGTTACGTTATGGGAAATTTTCTAGAAGGGGTGTACTGCAGCATTAAACACATATGTCGCTTAATAGATCATTCAGGTTTAGCCAGTCATGGTGCAATCGCAACATACGAAGACTTGCACGCCAAAAAAGCCCGCGCATACAAGAAGGCTTAACGAACCAAATTTCATGGAGATTAGGATAGATACAGACCATCCCAGAAGGCCATGAAGAAAGCTTGTTAGAATTAAGCACATGGCTATTATGTACATGATCATGTCACAGAAAACAACTCCAAGAAACTGTACACGTTCGTTAAAAACAAGAAGCGTGACAGCTCAGGGGTAGCCACTCTGAAAAAGGATGGGTTGAACCATGTTGACGCACCACACAAGGCTGAGATTCCGACCAGCAGTTTTCGTCTGTGATTACAAGGAAGAATAACTCTGCCCTTCCAGACCTTGGCGAGTCTCCATACCCCGACCCACCACACATTCATTTAACTGTCAATAGAGTTCATAAACTTCTTCAAGGCATTGATCCTAATAAAGCCACAGGTTCTGATACCATATCATCAAGATTCCTGAATGTGATGGCATACCCAGTAGCTCCAGCGCTTTTAAATATATTTCATGCCTCACTGAACCAGGGTAAACCCCCAACAGACTGGAAATCTGCCGATGTCACACCAATATATAAGAAGTGAGACAATGCTTTTAACTACCGACCAGTCTCATTCACATCCATTGCTTGTAAGCTCCTTGACCACATCATCTACACTCACTTGATGAGCTTCTTTGAGAAACATAATGTCATTACCTCTTACCAACATGGTTTCAGAAAACGCCGAGCGACTGCAGCCAACTGATCATCAGTGTAAGTGATCGTGTCAGTAACCTCAAATTGTCACTACAGCTACCGATTAAGGTTCTTTTGAGGGCGTTCAACAATGCTCCGCACAAACGGCTGCTGTACAAACACACTCCAGTTGATACAAAGCTTCCTCGGTGATGAATAGAAATCAACAAGCCACTTTTGATGGAGCATCATCATCTCCTGTACCAGTTACATCCGGCGTCCCACAAGACACAGTCATTGGCCCACTTCTGTTCCTAGCGTAGATAATTGACATGCTTCAGAGAGTGAGATCAGCTTCCTGACTTCCTGTGATACAGGGTTATCCGAACGCCAGCTAGTGCAAAGATTTTACAGGATGATCTAAACCAGTTACAACAGTGGGAGAATTACTGGTTAATGGATTACAATGCAAGCAAATGCGAGCTACTGCGTGTCTCCAACAAACGTACCAATATTGATGTCCATTACTCCATTCATGGGGAAAATGGGGAAACCCTGAAACTAACAAAGACACCATTTATCTATGTCTCTGACTTAAACAGCTTCAACGTATCAAATTTCTTAAAAAGTATATCTAAGGGTGTCATTTAATACTGATTTATCATTGATACCTTGGTCTTCGGGATAAAGGCTAAACAGCCTGTAACTCCCCCTTTGTACATGGTCTCCTTATAATTGTAACTGGCGCATGCGTTGATCTGGTGTTGTATTTCCTACCACTCCAATGTTTGTAAAGTTTACTCTTAAAGACATTTATGTCCTTAGCATTAACAGCCCAATCGGGTAAAGTGCTCCAGTTGTGTATAACTCGTTGCCCGAACGAAAACCTACGGATGTTCAATCTGCTTCTCCTTTTTGTTATCTTCAAGTTGTGTCCCCTGGCTCTGTTTGATGTGTTGATAGGTAGAAGTCTTTCTTGATCCACCTTGTTCTTTCCGGTGAGAATTTTGTAAGCCTCAATCGTGTCTCCCCACTCTCGTCTGTAGTGCATTGAGGGCAGCTTCATTTCCTTCAGTCTACTTTCATATGACAAATCCCTGAGTGATGTACACATTTTGTAGCCCTGCACTGTACCTTCTCTATCCGGTCGATGTCATCTGCATACTGGTTTATCCTTGCTGTGTTTCCTTACTCAAGGATTGGACGAACCATTGTTGTGTAAAGTTTTTGTAACCATTGCCTTGTCCCTGCTTATGAATGCTCGTCTAATTAATCCAAGTGTACGATTTGCCTTCTTTACCGACTCATCAATGTGCTGGTGAAAAGATAGCTTGTTGTCCACTTGAACACCAAGGTCTTTCTCGATCACCGATTCAACCAGATCTTTTTGAATGCCCTAATTGTCGTTCATGTGTTACACATGTCTTACAATGTTATAACCCAGGTGCATCACACAACACTTGCCGGTGTTAAACTTGAGTTGCCAATCACCAGACTACCTCGATAAATTGCCAATGTCTTTCTGAATATCTACCCTGTCCTCGGTTGTCGTCGCTTTTCCATACATTTCGGTGTCGTCAGCAAAGATATGCACTTCACTTCTTACAGCCTTTAGCAAGTCGTTGATGAAAATAACAGACAGGATCGGGCCAAGGACGCTGTCCTGGGGGATTCCGCTGGTGACACCCGCCTGTCTTGAAAGGTTGCCGTTGACAGACACACGCTGAGTGCGATTGTTCAGGAAGATAGCTATCCAGGTCTTCATTTCCCCTTTGATCCCATAACCTTCTAATTATTAACAAGGCGTTGGTGTGGCACAGTATTAAAGGCTTTTTTGAAGTCTAAGTACACAACATCCAACGGATCACCATTATCGAGCGTTTCTGTCAATTCGTCGAGGCATGTGATGAGCTGAGTCATGCATGATCTTCCTGGTACGAATCCATGTTTCTCGTCGCAAACAAGACTGTTGTCTACCATGTGGGTCATCACTTGCTCTCTGATGATTTATTTAAGGACTTTGCAAAGAACCGATGTCAGACTAACTTGCCGGTAGTTTCCTGGCTGACTGCGATCACCTTTCTTGAAGATTGGCGTCACTTGTCCTTGTTTCCACTGGCTTTGAAGCGTCCCCGAATTGGTAGATTTCGTGTAGATTGACATTAGTGGTTTGGTGATGTGTGGTGCAATCTCTTTAAGAACCCTCGGATGCAGACCATCAGGACCCGCTGACATGCTCACTTTGAGTTTCTTCAGATGCTTCTCAATAACGTCCTCTGTAATGGAAATACTGGATAATTCCACATCACATCTGCTTTCAATAGTTGGGACACTTTCTGCGTTTTCTTTGATAAAAACGCTACAGATTAAGAAGTTATGCAGTATCTCAGTCTTATCACCATCATCGCTTCTCATAACACCCTCACTATCCTGTAAATCGTTAACTCCACTTTTTGAAACTTTTGATCTAGTCTTGGTATATTTCCAAAAGGCTTTAGGGTTGAAGTTTGCTTCATGAGCCAGCGATTCTTCAAATGCTTTTCTAAGGTTTCTGGTATAATTTCTCAGCTTGTTCCTTGTCTTACGTTATATCTCATCATCATGAAGGTCTTGGGACTCTGTTTACTTCTGCCATTCACGCTGTATGGCTTAAACTTGTTTCATCGCCAATATGCCCATGTACATCTGACGTTTCTTTTTTACATGTCTACCTGAGTGGGTTGGGACGTGTTCATTCATTGTCTCGGTAATAATGATGTGAACTATATCCATGATCCTTGTGTATCCTTGGTTGATCGTTCTTGCTCTCAATCGATGTTTGCCATTGAAACTCGAATATCGCCATAGTTCCATTTATCGTATTTGTATTTTCTTGTTTTGCTTGAACGAAGTTCTTGGTGGCGAATGTAGTCAAAAACTATGGTACAATGGTCACTGTTTCCTATCCATGGGTGCTAGTATCTTCATGTCTCTGATGACGTTTTCTTCTGCAGTCAGCACAAGATCAAGGAGTGACGGTCTTTGAGTGCCACGATTTCTGGTTGGTTCTTCTATGTGTTGCCCGAGAAAACAGTTTTTTAAACACTCCAAGAACTGTTCGCATTCAGAGCCTTCCCTATCCGTGGCTATACAGGTACCCCAGTTCATCTTATGATAGTTAAAGTCACCAACAACTAGATGATTGTAATTTTTGTCTGGTATGGCCCCAAGTAGGGATTCCATCTTCTTTTTATTTGCACTGCCAATTGAAGGGCTTCTTTATACACAACCTATAACTACACTCTTGTTTTATCCTATTGTTACAGTCGCCCAGATTGATTCTTTGAAGAAATTTAAGTTCAAAATGTCAAGGCCTACCCCATACAACTGTGAAACATATACTGTATACATATTCCCCTTCCATCTAGTTCGAAGTTATTTACAGGCGGATGATATCCTTTTATGATCAACTCAGTATCGTTCAATTTATATCTACAATTCTTCGGTTTGACCAGACATAATTAACATTATCTATGTCTCTGGTTTGACATCTGTTATCGCAATGACATCACAATATCAATCTCAATAAGATTCCATTAAAATTTACCTTCGAGTACTTTTTTTATTCTTTTATTCAACAAATAAATGCCATATTCACACCGATTTTATTGGTCATATCCACTCTGTAGCTACACTTACTGTAACCCCCCCCCCCAACTGTACACTCTGAACAGAAAGACCGAAAAGCCTTATTTCGACAAAACGATCGGACAGATCGAAAAGCGTACGACCTTGGACGATTTGATATTTCTGCTATGATTTCCACTCTCAGAATAGTTCGGGGCAGTTGCTCTGCGCAGAAAGTAAGAATTGTTTAAATGTTTTTGTTTTTAAACAGAATTTCACTTCATTTTATACGTCTTTAACACAATTAACAGCAATGAGCGGAATATTGTTCAGGTGTTTTAGTCGTCGACTGTATGAGTACCCGGATAGTGTATGGTAATTCAGTTCAGATCAAAACATTCCTGCACCATATAACTACTAGATTGTAAAGAATATTGGACAAATACAATCGACTTGGGGAAAGAGGTGGATATCATCTTCCTGGACTTAAAAGCAGATTTTGACAAGGCTCTTTACCAAGGATTACTAAAAAAATATGGGTCTACAGGATTGAGGGAAAACTGTACAACTTGTTAGAAGTCTTCCTGCATTCTAGGTCACAAAAGGTAGTTGTAAATGGACAAACATCAATGGCCATGGAAGTTAAATCCGGAATCCCACAGGGAAGCATTCTTGCGCCAACACTCTTTCTTCTTTATATTAATTGTTGTTGTTACAATTAATGACTTACAAGGGGTTGTGAATTGTCTGGCTACACTTTTTGCCGATGATACAAAACTCTTTCATAATATAGGAACAAAAAGGGATTAAGACTCATTATTTCTACATTATCAGATTTTTAGTGCATGTGAATGGCCAAAAAAAATTGCAGCTGGCATTTAATACATACAACTGTGAATAGGCTAAAAGAGTCAAGATATGGGGAGAGAATGAAGGAATTGGGAACACCCAGTCAAGAGTACTGAGGACTTCATGCTGACCTTATCGAAATGTTTAAAATTATCAATGGCCACGATCAACTAGAAAGGGACTTATTTTTCCTGGGAGTAGGTCAAAATCAAAGTAGAACTAGAGGGCATATTTTTAAAATTAACGAAATAAGTTGTAGGACTGAACTGAAAAGAGCATCATTTTCACAAAGAGAAATTGACCATTGTAACCAATTGCCTGATATCCTTGTGAATGCAATCTCATTAAATGCATTTACATGGATAAAAGTTTTCCGTATTATGACGGAATTCCGTATTTCCGTTCTTCGTCAGGGCCGTTTTTCCAAAAGGCTTAAATTCGAGGAGAAAATTGGGGGGAGGGGGGGTAGTTCTGCGTAAAATTTCACCATGACATTTCTGACGTCCAAGGACGGGCAGGTCAAATTGTTGTTGTTATCTTCACTAAACGGAGTAAATAAATAACGTCATCCCATTGGTTAAGAAAACAATGATAATTGCCGAATCAATCGAATTGATTTTGACAACCAATGGGATTACGTTATTTATTTACTCCGATTAGAAAAAGTAATGGCCGACTCCAAACGTCAAACAGTGAATATTTATTGTTAATGTCGCAAATGTGAATTGTGTGTCCGATGCCTGATGTTGTAACCGCATCATATCGAAAGTGAATGGACATATCTTTCGAAGGTATGTGGCTTTTGGATATTTTCGGGGAGGAATTAGTGAAAATTTGCTAAAAACTACCGGTTTCGTGCAATCGTCCATTGACGTCAGGAATGTCATGGTGAAATATATGCAGAATTTTGTGAAACTCTTTGCTGTTTCTGATTGCATTGACGAATTTTGATAAAACAAAAAGTGTTTTTGAAAAGAAAAATCATTCCTAGGCACGATTCAGTAGAGATTTTTGAGATCCTGTCAATTTTAAGTGACTTTTGGGTGATTAGTAACTTTCTCATCTTACAGTTACTGATTGTGAAAATGAATTGACATTGTGTAGATCAACTTTCTGCTTTTCTAACTTTTGAACCTTTCATTTGTAGTGTTGTCACCTATTTCACCTTCAAAATGTAGAGAATAATATCAGTGTTTAAGTATATTTAAAGGCCTCAGATTGCACTCCGAAATGCTAAAATCCAGGAGCTTCCGGGGGCCTCCGGCCCCCTGGACCTCCAGCCAGGGCGTTGCCCTGTACCCACCGGGGGAGCCGCAGGGCCCCCAGGCCCCAAGCTTGAAATTTCAGTATTTTCACTTTTCTGAACTTTTACCCATGTATTTAAACAAGGCCTAATCTGAATATAGGAGGCTCCACAAAGTTCAATCCAGAAGTAGAAAATCAATCAACAATTCTGAATTGGTTTAGTTTCCACCCTACAATATGTAAGTGAGCACTATTAAAAACAGCAAGAATAAATCGAATAAGATGATATTAAAGTAAGTTGTAACACATTTCACAGTATATCTGATAGTCCTTTATGTGTGAGCATAGATGTCTCGAGTGCATTGAGACTGCCCTCTCATCCAGCTGCCTTAATGTCCACTAACTGAATCATGATAGCATATCTGATAATACCTGAGGTGTGAACTTCTTTTTCCACTAAATGAATTATAATATATCATATATGACATATGGGTCTGGACTGTGTAGGGGATGCCCCATTGCTCATCTGTCCTAGAGTCCGTTAAACATGAACTAAAAGATTAAAGTATTAACTGGATGTAGGGTTTAGGGACTGTGTAGGGGCTGCCCTATCATCCTAAAGCCCAACTTCCCCAATGCATCAATGATAAAATCAATGATTAAAATGGTATGATTAGAAAAAAATGTCCTCAATGTAAGTAATGATAAGTAGTAAGTAAGCAAACATAAAATATAAAAACCATCAGACTAGTTGGGAAATGGATATTGGGGTAAAGGGGCTGCCCTATCGTTCGAAAGCTCAACATCCCCAATGCATCATTGTAATAAGTAATAAGTCTACCATAAAGTACTCAATGTACTCACTGCTTAAATAGCTAAAATAATCAAAATGAGGGAAATCAAAACCAAGGGCCTAAAGAATCCTAAGGGTTATGTGAACAATGTTGACATCTGACTCAAAACTGTATGAACTATATGACTGTACGAGTACCCTGATAGTGTATATTATATCAATTTGTTTAGAACATTGATCATATTGAATCTAATCCACTATATAATATATGAGTTCCCCACTAAATAAACAACTTTGTCGAAACGAATCTTCGATTACAATACAAAATAGCTTTGGGGAAACGACTGTAAATCAAGAAAAAAAAAGAAAGTGCCTACTTTAAAAGTTTGTTTGTTTGATTGATTTGTTTTACATCAATTGTGAAGGAAGCTTAGTTAAGCGTATCAAGTCACTCTGGATAGCAGGCTTCCTGGACAATACCAGTACTTGGATGTATTTGTGGATAAGTCCCGGCAATTTTCACCTCGCCTAAGGCTAACAGGGACCCGGAACAAGAGTCTGACGCTCTACCACTGTACCACTGTCACCTTAGTAATTTTCTTTGTTGTGATTGTCTATGCAGTCTTAAATTAATGGTTTTCATCAGATGTCATGACATGTGTCATTGGATTTTAGAGAATCGATCAATTTCAAAAGATTGATAACTGTAGTATCAAAGGACTTTGTATTCAAACTAATTTGACACCGCTTTCAGAAATTAGTGAGAACTTTTTGCTCTATGACCTTTTTTTCAGAGCAGACTTTCATTGTACGTAATAATTATTACTTAGGGTTTAAGAATAATTTCCTGTAGGGTAATTTTTTAACTTAAGGTGGTGAAAAATGTATGGATGGGGAATGGGGCACAGTATCTGCTCCCAAAATGGCATAAAAAAGGCCATGTGTATGTAGTGTGTAGCACATGATCATGTCAATATAACGCCTGCACTATTTATTAGCAATGTTTCAAAATGCTATTTTCACAAATTGTGTTCCCCACAATTTGACTTCATTGCATTCAAGTCTTGTCTTAAAATACCAATGAGCACTTGAATAAATAAGAGGCATTCACCTGGTTGGAAAAATACACATGTTACACTTGTTACAAGCAATTTCTCCTTTTTCCACAATGTTTTCCAGAGTCGTCTGAAACAAAGTGGTAAAATGTCATTATTGTTTTGTAATGGGTTATTCACAAAAGCTTTATACCATAGAGGCTCTAAGTTCAGGTGTCAGAGATAAAAATTGAGTCTGACAACAAATAGCAATAGAGACTTCAAATTGGTTATGTTTTAACCTTTGCTTGCTGTTCATATAATACACTTTTGCAAACAGTGTAGATCCAGGTCAGCCATTTCCTGAAAGGAACCACCTGGTCAGGATCTACACTTTGTCACTCAAGTTCCAGAATTTGTAGCAAATATCCATTTGAAATATTGAATTCTATTTCGAGGGTTCAATGCAAGACTATAGTAAGTGCTGCACATACATAGTACAGATAATTCACATTTAACCAAACCAGTTCTGAAAGCTTGACAACTATTGGCTGTATTAAAACCATCTGCCAATCATAAACAAGCATACAATAGTTACAAAAGATTGCATCACTCAGTTTAAATTAATTGAATAATAAGACTGTAAAAACAATTCAAAATTGTAGATAATTGGCGTCTTGGAATGGCATAAATGTGCTTGAATTTTAATTCGAGATTTTTCAACAATGCAGGGTTTTCATTAAGATTTGAAATAACAGATCCAGGTTGAGACCTAACTAATTCAGCCAGAAAACCCTCTTCATTCAGACTTTATAACTGGCCATGATGTTACAGATTCACAAGGGACTTTAACCCTTTACCAAACACCAAACTTTCGACAGTCCCAAATTGAATGAGTTTGCAGACGACATTTCAAATTGTGATGAAATTGGAAAATATTCTGATAGGGCAGAAAACATTGTGAGAAAAGGAAAAATTGCTCGTTACGAGCAATTTCTCCTTTTCCCACAATGTTTTCTAGAGTCGTCTGCAACAATGTGGTTAAATGTCGTTATTGTTTGGTAATGGGTTAAGAGATGGTTCTTAATGATAACCCAGATAATGGAGATGATTTTTGATACATGTATAAATGTCTTCTTTGCAAAACTGTTTTGTTATCTATACAGCAAAAGGAACATTATATTTGTTCAATCTTTAATCAAACTTCTCAGAGTACTCTGATAACTCACATTTCCGATAGCAGGATGAGCAAACCAAGTTAATGCACAGCCAAGTTAACAAAAGAGCCGAGTTGGAAGCGGATTGAGTAAACCCTACGCAGTTAAACTATCTGTAGCAGAGGAGTTTGAAATTGCATTGAGACTTTTGTCAGAATTGTTTAACCCTTTACCAAATACTAAATTTTCGACTGTCCCAAATTGCAAGGGTTTGCAGACGACATTTCAAAATGTGATGAAATTGAAAAATAATCTTTTGAAATGGCAGTAAACATTGTGTGAAAAGGAGAAATTGCTCATAAAGAACAATTTCTCCTTTTCTCACAATGTTTTCCAGAGTTGTTTACAACAAACCGGTCAAATGTCGTTGTTTGGTAATGGGTTAATATGAGCAATTTTCATTTAGTTAATTTTCTCTTAACTCTACAGTCATAGAGAATATTATTCTCTATCTGTAATGGTTGTTAATTATTGCTGTCATCATTTAAGATCTTATACAAAGGAATTGATCGATATTCTATAAAACTAATGATTGTTTTACAGTCATCATGTACAACTTGATATATAAAGCCAGAAATGCCAAAAAACTAAAAAAACTGGGTAAAATGAGTCATGAATTATGACACAATATGTTTAAACATAACAAAACACCACATTATAATGAAAATATAACACATGTACTATTTATTAGCAAATTGATATTTCAAAGTTTTTTAAGCTTTATTCACAAATTGTGTAGCACGCCAATTGACTTGATGGTTAACATTCTAGTTACGTCTAATAAATGTAATGAGCACTTTGATAAACAAGTGGAAGGTACCCGTGTAGAAAAGTCATGCGGTACACAGAATTCTAGCATTTATCTACTACAACGCAAGTATTCAAGTATTGTGTTTTTTTTATTCATTGGTTCCCAAGGATTTACGAAGTTTACCTGGCAAGTCTCAGCTGACCATGATCTATCGCTGTTTGTAAACAAACTTTATCGTTTTAACCCTTTAAAAAGCATCATAATTATGATCATTATACTATCTCAGACATTCTTTAAAAACAGGAGTTTATATACTTCTTTGTAAATTGTTAATTATTCTAGAAGCTACACAATTTTACTGTAAATGAATGCTATTCTGGCTTTAAGTTAAGAATATTTAGAATTGATTTTTACTTGTTTTACACACTTATTTACACTTACAAATTACATACAGATGGTTTTCCTCAAGTGTAAAGCTATAATTGTGTTAGATAACACAATGGTGAGTATTTCTGGGTTATTTGCTTTTGTTGTTGTTTTTCATTCATTGAGAAAAAAGCAAATGTTCTATCATTTCAGGGTGTAGCTGGGTTGTTACAAGCGAAGAAATACAGCACAAAAAATGAAGCTACCTTTGAAACTCAGGTAAATCACAAGCTTAATTATAGAAGATATCAGGGGGTTTCCCCAGGCCTTTTAACCCTTTACCAAATGCCAAATATTCGACTATCCCAAATTCAAAGAGTTTGCAGTGGGCATTTCAAAATTTGATGAAATTGAAAAATAAGCTTCTGATAGCGTAGAAAACCTTGTGGGAAAAGGAAAGATTTCTCATTAAGAATGATTTCTCCTTTTCCTGCAATGTTTTCTAGAGTGGTCTGCAACAAAGTGGTTAAGTGTTGTTATTGTTTAGTAAAGGGTAAAGCGCTGTGGGGCTTCAGTGGCTGAATTACAAAATGAGCACTCCCCCAGTGCCTTAATTGTTTCCACTGTGCTGACCCACTCTTTAAAACTGTACCACATGCAGTCTTATTTGCTTTTGACATTGTTTGATATATTTGATTTGGTTTAAAAACTGTGATTTTTTACTTTATATTAAAAATCCACCTGGAAACTAAGCTTTTTGGACTGCATATCAAAGGTTCAATGCAAGACTATAGTAAGTGTTTCACAAACATGAAGTACTTACTAAAGTCTTGCACTGAACCCTCAATATTTAAAAAGAACTTGCCAGGGGAAGAAGATACCGGCTATTATGAGGAATATCACAGGACACCTCCCACCCCACATACAGCATCTAGGACCTCATCTCCAGGAAAAAATCCTGTTGAAGACCCTGGATATACATTGTAATGCATACTTTCCAATTAAACCATAAAGAGTTTAAAAAAGTAAAAAGAACATTAATAAAACTTGAGGCAAAAGCGTCATTGCCTTTTGCACTTTTGCTTAATTTTGTCTCAATTTGATGCATCCCGATACATATTTTGTCCTTTTATGAAAATGGAATTACCAAAAATCATATCTGGGTTTCTTTTGTGGGGAGTCTTTTACTATTGGTTCACTTTGGAGCAGTCACAAAATCCCATATTTGGGAAGGGTTAAGAAAAGAATATAAAATGCTCAAGGAATTGATTTATGCAAGGTAGAGATGTTGGTGAGTTGCTGATGCCGAGCAAAGCAATAATCTTTATTTATCACAAGAAATAAATGGATAAGTAAATACTCTAACCCTCTAAATTTCAAAAATGGATTTTTGTGTCGTCTGCTTTCCAGAACCACGAACTCTGCTTAATTTTGATGAGGAACAATACTAATCTTATGCAAACAGGTAAGATCACAGGCCAGCTGCCAATTTGCGGCTGGCCTGTATCCAACCTGTTTGCATATGAATGAAACCAGTTCCAGCACTATAAGGACTAAGCATATGGTTCTGTTAAAAGTTCACTATGAAAAGCCCCATCCCTATTGCTTTTGAAATCCATGACGAAATACCCTTGTAATTGTCATTTTATTGTATGCTTTCTTTTGGTACCTTAGCGCTTTATTAAACAACAATTTTTCTACCATCCCAAATTGAAAAAGTTTACAGACAAAATTTCAAAATGTTATGAAATTGAAAAATAATGTTCTGATTGGGCAAAAAACATTGTGGGAAAGGAAAAATTTCTCCTTTTCTCATAGTGTTTTCAGAGTCATCTGCAACAAACTGGTCAAATGTCGTTATTGTTGGGTAATGAGTTAAGTCATATAAACCTAGGTTGTGTCCTTTACAGCCTTACAAGCTGTTGGGTAATTGTTGGGTAATGAGTTAAGTCACATAAACCTATGTTGTGTCCTTTACAGCCTTACAAGCTGTTGGGTAATTGTTGGGTAATGAGTAAGGTCACATAAACCTATGTTGTGTCCTTTACAGCCTTACAAGCTGCACAAGTTGGAGGAGGCACCAAGTACCACTGTGTCCATGACACGAGACGAAGGACTTAAGTACTACAAAGACATGATGACTATTAGAAGGATGGAAACCGTGGCGGGCAATCTCTACAAATCTAAAGCAATCCGAGGATTCTGTCATTTGTACTCCGGACAGGTTCGTGAAGGGATTGGGTTCGTCATTATGGGGGATAAAGCATTAAAAGTATCAGTTTTTGATTTGATGGATATTGCATGCCAGATATATGACATCGAATCTCACACTTTCATTGGGCGGCAATTAAATATTGCTAAGATGTCCATTGTTAACACATGTCCAATCAAGACCAAACTTTCACAGGCTTTTGGATTGATAAGGTGTATGGACATATACATATCTTAATGTGACTCCTAATTCTTTTTGGTTTAGACACTACAAATAATGATATTCAAAGAAGTAAAAATGTTCTCTTTTTTTATTAGAATAGTTTGAAACTTGTATAAGTAAATGATATTCAGTATTTACCAAAACATTAATAACTCTATGCCGGTTGATTTTAAACAAAGATATTTGAATGTTGGTGTTTAGTTTTGAACAAAAAGTATTATGAGGAACAATACTTTTTAATTTGGATTTGTGGTGAAAATGTGAGTTAAAGGATAACCTTCCTATCACAAGTAAGTTGTGTTTATTTCCTGTTTGTTTTGTTCGCAATTTATGATCTTCTCCCGTTTAATTTGATTTCTTGCATCGATAAGACAATGCAGTTTGAATGTGAAAATTAATAGTTTTACGATGTACGATTCAACACAAAGACAATTCGTTTATTCCGATATATGTCTCTAGTTTCTATTCAGTTAAAAACTTAATGCTAATACATGATCATTGATGAAAAGGTATACCTGTTTTTGAACAAACATTTAAAAAAATAGCTGTTTTCACCTTTGAATATCGTTCAAAATTCAAACCAATCCTTTCATATGAACACATTAACAAATCCTTGCAAATTCATGCGTTAAGACACTAATTATTTTTTACAAAAAGAATATTCTTATAATATGAAACATATTCAATGAAGAAAATGCACTGCCAATCTAAGCAATGACTTAAGGATGTTAATTTCAAGGAAAATTGTCCCAATTCAAGCCGTTCCTTATAAAGGAACACATTGACAAATCCTTTCAAATTCACGAGTTTAGTCACTAATTTATTTTTAAATAGATATTCTTGTAATATGAATTATATTCAATATAGAAAATGCACTGTCAATCCAAACAATGACTTTAGGATAGTTTATTTCAATGAAAATCGTCCAAATTTCAAGCCGTTCCATTTATAAGAACACATTGACAAATCCTTCCAAATTCACGCGTTAAGTCACTAATTTATTTTTAAAATAGATATTCTTTAAAGTTGAAACATATTCAATATAAAGAATACACTGTCAATCCAAACATTGACTTTAGGATAGTTTATTTCAAGAAAAATCGTCCAAATTTTAAGCCGTTTCTTTCATATGAACAGTTTTAGGCAATGATAAATCCTTGCAAATTCACGCATTTAGTCACCAATTTATTTTTTCAAATGGATATTCTTATAAAATGAAACAAATTAAATAAAGAAAATGCACTGTCAATCGAAACAATGGCTTAAGGATTGTTTATTTCAAGAAAAACACCCATTCTAACCAGCAATTGCTCTTCACGCCCTTTACATTTGTCATCTTCTAGGGTAATAAAATGGTGGATAAGGGATTTCGGATGATGAAATGTGGGTCATTATGACGTAGGTGAAAACGAAGGATATTGAATATTTATGCACAAATCATTGAATGCTGAGTTACACATTTATACTTTATGATTATGATCTGCTCAATGTGTTTGAACATACCACTCATGTAAACTTTTGGTAAATAAATGCTTATCCTGTTTGAGTTACTATTTTTACCAAAGCTTTGGTGTAGTAATTAAGGAAAGGTAAAAACTTGGATAAAGTGTAATACTTAATTTATCAAATCTCATTTACATTGATGCAAGGACTTCAGTTTTTCACCTGCATATGTTTTTCATAATTGACAGGAGGCTTGTTGTGTGGGCATGGAAGCTGCCATCACAAAAGATGATGCAGTTATCACAGCATACCGAGCACATGGCTGGGCCTACATTCGCGGGATCAGCGTTCTTGGAGTGTTAGCCGAACTTACAGGTATGATCTTAATCTTTGTAAGTCATCAATTTACTGTGTGAAAAAGGACAAACAAGTACATCAAGAGAACTAGTTTATTTTGGTTTTAGAAATCTTTTTTTTATTTTCTGTAGACTATTGAATGGATGGAGGGTTGTTGCTCATTAAGGAAGGTTTCTTACAAAATACTGACGCAACTGTTGTGATTCTTTTATTTATGTTTGATAGGTATTTTGCATAAGTGTGCAAGGCAATTCTAATTTTTTGCACCATATTTCAAAATTCATCTATATTTGACTAATGTTCATCTGTTATTATTATATAAGAGGTTTTAAACAAGTTTTTGTATGAGTACAATTGCTTATGTTTTTAACCAGGTTCTCTTTGACATATCTTAACCCTTATAGAGCATGGACAGAAGTTCATGCTAATGCAAACTGGTTGGATCCAGGCCAGACGCCAAGTAAATTTGTGGCTGGCCTGTGATCTAACCTGTTTGTTACTCTGAGTATTTTTCCTCATCAAAACTAATCAGATATTTAAGGTTTAGGAAAGTAGATGACACAAAATATAATTTTCAGAAAATTACCCAGCATTCTAAGGGATAATTGTATACCAGTAAAAGTTCTTTTCTGTGTTGTAGGCAGAGTCTCGGGTTGTGCCAGGGGTAAGGGTGGCTCCATGCACATGTACGCCCATAACTTCTACGGGGGAAATGGAATTGTTGGTGCTCAGGTATGATGATTGATTCCATGGAAAACAGTTTAGTTTTCCTTGAATAAAAGTAACTTCTGTTCATTGAATTCACCTTTGTATTAACTTACATGATAGTTGACCTGGATCTAACCTTTTTGCATAAGTATGACGTTGGTTCCAGCATTAAAAGGGTTAAAGGGTTTCAGACTGTGCCAACCATTTTTCAATGCATATTTAGATCATACAGCAACATGTGAATTTGTGACTGGTCAAATATGATAGCAGATGAAGAGTAAAGCATGAAAAGAAATCTATTGGATGTTTGGTAAAACTGTTCTAACACAAGGATAAATGGCCCATATGGAAAAAAATATTCTTTCATCGCATTGGTTTTCATAGTAGACTTCAATGTATCAAGGGTTCAATGCAATACTATAGGAAGTGCTTCATGTTTATACTATAGTCTTGCATTGAACCCTCTATAGGCTAAACATTCAGGCAGATTCTAAGGTGTTAAATCTTGCAGGTACCACTGGGGGCTGGAATAGCTTTTGCCCAGAAATACGAAGAGAAGCCTAACTGTTGTATAAGTCTGTACGGAGATGGGGCTGCCAATCAGGGACAGGTCTACGAGGCGTTCAACATCGCCAAACTTTGGAATTTACCCGTCATATTTGTGTGCGAGAACAATGGCTACGGAATGGGTACCAGCGTGAACAGGGCTTCTGCCAGCACAGAGTACTACACTCGCGGTGATTATATCCCTGGAATATGGGTAGGTCTTAGAAGCTCATAAATAGGATCTGATTTTGATTTTGGATGGCTTGGTGTGGGTTTTTTATGCAACTAAAAAGAAGTTTCAAACAAAAGGCATAGAAATCAAACATTTTTCATGCTTGATCTTTGTATACTACATTTTATTATGTTTTTCATGCTTACAATTCATATATGCTTGTTAACTTTGGTTATGGATGGTTTTTTGTTGTTATTCTAAATGGACATATCATAGGTCATATATTTTTTATTCATTTCATATGATATTTTACAATGTAACTGACATATACATTTTGAATTGAGAATCACTTTACAGGTATTAATTATGACTTTTAGGACTGTTTTTTTATTCACTGTCTTTATGTAGCATACTATAAAAGTAAGCACTAATTAAGAAGGGTCTTCTGAATCAGCTGCTGATAGTTTTAAATCATTTGTTAGAAAATTAAAATTTGCTTATTTATGAAAATTATTTTCTTTTGTTGAAAAATTAAGAAATCATCTGTTGCCTGCTTGGAATGATTATTTTTGAAAGGTTTAAGAATTGTGTTTATTATTTTCGGAATGGTTGAAGCATTAAAAATGAGCTTGTATGGGGTGTTTCTCCATCATTAAGAGTCTGGCATCCTGACATAACTTAAATTATGTTTCTGCAATGTAAGACCCATATAAGCATAATCAAGCAGGGTTCACGCTGGCCTTCGCAAATGGCGCCATTGGCGACAAAACCAAGAAATTGGCGCAAGAAAAACAAATTTGGCGAAAATGCCTGGCGCCGACTATTTTCCGCAAGAATTTGATGTTGGTTTACCGCATGGTTGCCGATCTCGAGTCAATATTGATTTGTTTTTACTGTAGAGCCGAGAACCATGTATCGATGGTTCCCGTAATCGCAGTACTTTGAATTAGAACTCGGGAACCAGCTTGTTTATCAAATTTCCGATACGGGATAATCCTGTTTTCACACTTGTTCAGTTCATTATCTGTTGATTGTCAAGTTTGTTGAAGGTGACACTTTCTTGTGTACACCATTTAGTCATTCGCCAGCTTTTACAACTTCAATTATATGGAAATTACGACTTTGATTACTTTAATTGCTTTTCAATCAAAATGTTTGCCCTCGCGCTCCTTTTAAAGAAGTTGACATCAAATATCGACGAAGTCAGTTGTGTTGATTGACAAATAAATGAAACTCTTTTATGCGCCAAAGTTTTGGTAAATAAAATCCGCGATTTTAAGTGACACTTAATTCTGATCCAACACAAGAGTGACTATAAATCAATGTTCTCAGTCGTTGAATATGCCTCCCACTAAAAATCAAATAAACATCTGACTAGGAGGCCTGGAGGACAGGAAATAGTTGGTTATAATATGATGCCAATGTGAAAGTCATGTTTCTGATATGTCCTGTTTCAAATGCTGAGTGTGAGAGAGGATTTAATCCATAGAACCTAATGGAAAACAGCACGTACAAATAGATAGAACAAACGAACACTTGAGAACCCCTTTAGAACCGTAGGTGACCCTAATGAAGGATTTCCCCTTCTACAAAAGACTATTTTGGCTCCAACTTATTGAATTTGGCTCCATTTTTTTAAATTTGGCTCCAACTTTTTCAATTTGGCGCAAGTGTTGGCGCAAAGAAAATTTTAGCCAGAGAGAACCCTGATCAAGCCACGGCAAAGATTTGGATGGGACCTTTCTATATGACTTGATGCCTTTAAATATGTAGATGTAACCATTTTTTATGCAATGTTATATTTATGCATCCTGGATGAGTCTTTAAAACATTCATTCTTGTATTTCAATGAAGCCACATAACTGGAATAGTATTGACATGATGTTAAACCCCATATAAATTAATAAACCAATGCTGAGTACAAGCGCTTTTTATCCCTAAAACAACAGGTTGATGGCATGGATGTTCTCGCTGTGAAAGAGTGCACTAGATTCGCCAAAGACTATGTTTTGAAGAATGGGCCCATTGTAATAGATGCTGCCACCTACAGATATCATGGACACAGTATGTCTGATCCAGGAACCAGGCAAGTCCCTTAGTCTGTTACTCCATTTTAACCCATTACCAAACAAAAATGACATTTGACTAGTTTGTTGCAGACAACTCTGGTAAATATTGTGGGAAAAGGACAAATTGCTCGCAACAATCAATTTCTCCTTTTCCCACAATGTTTTCTGCCCTATCAGAAGATTATTTACCAATCTCATCACATTTCGAAATATCGTCTGCAAACTCTTTCAATTTGGGACAGTCGAAAATTTAGTTTTTGGTAAAGGGTTAACGTAGTTGGTTAAAACAGTTGCAGAAGAGTTTGTACATTAATATGACAAAAGGATAATTTATTACTAATGAACAAAATTTATCATTTTGTTGATTTTGTTTCTTCTAAGGCTCATGATGAAAATGCATTTTTGAATTGCTTTTTTATTGTTGTTGTTAATGTCTGCCCTTGATTTGAATTTGAACCAGTTACAAATTCTTCAAAGGGGAAAGTGCTTCATCCCCTTGCTTGCTTTTGTATGTTATGTATCTTGCTTACATAAATGACACTTTCCCAATTGGAAATGTCTAACCCTTAGAATGCTGGGAAATTTCTAAAAGTAGCTTTTTGTGTCGGCTGCTTTCCAAAACCTTAAATAGCTGCTTAATTTCTTTAGGGAAAGATACTCAGGGTAACATAAAGGTTAGATCACAGGCGGCTGGCCTGGATATAACCCGTCTGCATAAGCATGAAGTTGGTTCCAGGACCATGAGGGTTGATATAATTATTTGTTAATATGATTTTAGTTACCGTACACGTGATGAGATTGAGGACGTGAGAGAGAGACGCGATCCAATCATCAACCAGAGGAACAGGCTTATTGATTCAGGTTTAGCTACAGCTGAAGAATTGAAGGTAATGATCAGCACCTTACTCAATACATTCTGTTGAACTGCACTATTTGAAGAGAACCTTGAAGACAATTACGAAGAAAGGGTGCCATGGCTTTTAACAATCCCTTTCTTAATATAGTTTTTCTCTTTGGAATGAACAATACCAATAAGACTGTTAGTATATGAACACCAACCAACACTTTTAACTCATTTCGTTTATAGGATTGGTACCCAGGTCTTCTTGGCTTATTTTAGTGGTGAGAGTACCAAACTTCCACTTGCGAAATGCCTCTTTATGAAGGTTTGAATCCTGGCACCATTATAGTTTTGTTTACCTGAGTTAATCTTCTGGCTGATTTAACCCTTTACCAAATGCCACATTTTTTCGACTGTCCCAAGACAAAAGAGTTTGCAGACAGCATTACAAAATTTGAAGAAGTTGAAAGATAACCTTCTGATATGACACAAAACATGGAAAGAGGAGAAATTGCTCTTCAATGTTTTCCAGTGTTGTCTGCAAGCAACTGGTTAAAAGTTGTTATTGTTTGGTAATGGTCAAGGAATGCTTATGGTATTAAATTACCTGGATTAAATCATCCCTTCTAGCAGTCAAATTGGGACTCCATAACTTCTGAACCAAGTATCTCAATGAAACTTGAATGCTATTGATGCAATATAACAAAAAAACTCAATCAATCAAATCAAACCTGATTTTTTGTTTAAACTTATTTATTTTACATTGATTGTAAAACAAGTTCTTACAACTCTCGATTCTGCTTCCTGGATACATGAGGGTTAATGAAAGTTCACAAGGCAGATCCCGCTTTTCACAGGATTCGAACCCACGACCCTCGTGTCAAGAAGCTGACGCTCCAACCCTGGACCACTGTCCTCCATCTAACCTAATAATTTGGATGAAAGGTATATTGCTGATACGTTAAACAATAAACAAATATTCTTTTGACTTTCAGAAAATTGATTTGGATATCAGGAAAATGGTTGATGAAGCTGCGGCCACAGCGAAGGCTGACCCAGAACTTCCTCTGGAAGAGCTTTACAAATCAATTCTCATTGATCCCCCAGCGGATATGATGATCCGAGGTTGTGACTACACTATACAAGAGAAAACATCCGCATAGAACTGTCCCAAGAGTATCTGATAGATTAATGAACACAGGGAAAAAGCGTGTGATTTTGTTATTATTTGATAGAGATTAAAGTTTTGTTAAATATGAGATAGTGAAAAGATGAGGTAATTTTAACTGGGAGACTCATGTGAGATACATTTGATTTCTGTTTCGCATTACAAATGTGTCTGGATAAATGGCAGAAATCGAAACACTAACCAATTATTCTACACAGATGAAATTCAAACCTAAATTTAAGCAACCAGCTTATACATTGTACTTTTTATGGTTGAATGCAAGGCTTAATTATTTAAGTAAACCCTTCCTATACCTACTATAGTATTGCACTGCGTCCTTGATTTATAAGAAGTTCGGAAAGAGATTTCTGCATGATTCACATCTTGTATAAAATCGTTACTTTAATGGGAACAAAGCCTTCCATACATTGTTAAAATGTGGTCGCCTTAGACAATATTGATATCTAATGAATCTGTACAGAGAACTTTCAAAATCATTGAAATAAAAGTAGAATTTGCTCATGAAGAGTTTTTAACTCCTTTTATCACAATCAATGCTGTCAATGCCTAGAAAGAAAATGACAGTTGCGATACTTTACCCATGTCATCTCATCTGTAATGAATATACTCTCTGAAACTTGTGTTTTTTTAGCACACAGTAACAAAAGTTTTGTTTTTGAAAACAATTAACAATGACACTGTGACAAATTTGAATAGGATTTTTTACTTTCAGTTCTCGAACTTTATTAGAATGGTTGTTAAGAATTGGTGCAGTGAACAAGTACGTATTTGCTCAACAAGTAGCATACATTAATAAGAATCTCAGTTTGTTACACTGCTCTACCAGCAACTGCACAGGGCTAGGACTTTTCTCTATATGTATGAAAGAATCGTGTGAAGATCAAATTTGCGTTTACGTAAACTGTAACATTTAGAAGGATGGGCATCTGTAACTAATGTTCTCGGTGTCCTATTACACTGCGGATTTATAACATTGAAATATGTCAAGGATAATCCGAATGCTAACAAAGAAAACCTTCAGAAAGAGATAGCAAGACAGATAACAGTGTTCGCTAGTCAAGTTGAGAAACTCTAATTGAAGGGAACATTGCATGTTTTGTTGTAACAGATACGTTGATAATTCTCTGTCATACCCTTATTCGTCACTATTGATATAAATTACATAGGACATCTTATAGAAGAATCTTTGAGATCCTGTAACCCAATCTTGCTGTTAGTTACTTTTACGACTGATCTGTAATGTTTTTTTATGCAGTGCAATGAGATTGACTCACAGTAATTTCTGTGAACCTGTATGATAAAAAGGTTTAAGATGACAAACATTATAAAGGGATAGTTTTTGTACATTTGGCAGGTTGGTGTTCTTGCTATACTTGCATATACTTCGAGGGTTCAGTGCAAGACTATAGTAAGTGTTTCATAAACATGAAGGACTAACTATAGTATGCACTGAACCATTGACTTGTTTGTAGATACATGTATGTTAATGCTTTTATTGCATTATATAGCTGTTGTTATACATCTGAGCATATGTTTGTGAATGCTCATTGTTAACCAGCTTTTTCTGGTACAGACATCTTCAAATGTTTTTGCAATTAACAGCATTTGAAAGGTATTCAGACAAAACGAGAATTGATTCACTAGCAAGTTTTCTCTATGTCTCAAATGTTTCAATGTTGATTATTGCATATTCATTTTATTCATAGACGTGTTTGCCATATTCATCATAGGCTTTAATGAGATATTCTATATAGTACTGAATTTAGGCAAAGGGTTTACACACTTGAAAGTAACTGACATATGGTATCTTGTAGAATGAATTTTTAAACAAGATTCTTGTTTTTGTCGTCTTTTTATTTTCTCCACTTCCAAAGTCCTGTAAACTACTTGCTAGTCCTTTCAAATACTGAGTTACCCACTTACTTTATTTATGCTCATTTTAGTGTGTCTGTAGTAAGAGAAGTTAAAATGGAGTCTGCAAACAAATTAGACATTGTACTATCAACATATTCTTTTTGTCACAATGATGTCCTTACATAACCACAAATGAGCGTTATTTTTCATACGTTATAACTAGGGATGGGAACGAATAGTGAAATCACTATTCGAATATTCGACTAGAACTATTCGAATATATTCGAATATTCGATTTTAGAATTCGTTTTGATATCCGAATGTCTGCATGTCCGAATACTAGTACACTAGTCCTCCGTTCAAACCTTTTGTGTAAAGCCGATATCTGTATACATGTACGTGCATGCAATATCTTGCCATTCAAGTGATTCAGTAGGTTGGATGTTGTATTCTTGAATACAAAGTCCTGGTTACACAGGTTACAAGTCGCCTCGACTTGTCGGCAGAACGAGTAGAGTAATTCCAGACACGTGATGGAGACATTGTGATGTTTATCGAATAGATGTAGAAATTAGAATGAAGATAAGTTTGACAAATTATTCTGAAGAAAAATATACTTTCTAACACATTATTTGATTGGTCTTCGTGCATATGCAATCATTACGATTGGTTATTGAAAGAGTAATTGTTTAATTTCACGACAAACAGGTTACGTGATTGGTTGACACTGACAATTGTCAATTAGCGTGATTGACTTGTTTTGGATAATAAGGAGCAAGTGCAGATCATTAAGGTGTTAGATTTAGCGGCTTAAAATCGACTATTTTCACACTTAGGAATTAATCGTTTTGCAAACTGTCGAAAGATGTGGTAATTTGTCACAGGTGTTTTACTGTGTGACATACGTTGTAAAAACATCGTAACTGCACCTGGGAGCTAGGCACGTTCTTCGATATTTGGGATCGGTTTAGAGGAAGAAAATGAAAATAAAACAACATTATTTTTTATTAAATTTATGGTAAACATACAGTAATATGGGTTCATTAAAATCGAATATTCGAATACTATTTTGCTATTCGAATATTCGACCCGCTATTCGAATATTCGAATATTCGTTCCCATCCCTAGTTATAACTGTTATCAGTTGTTCTTATCAATCTAAACTTAACACAAACTCTGTTGGTTGATCTTAATGAATCTCCTTATTAGAAGGATGATATCAAATGGTCGTACATTTTAGAAATTTGAAAGAATTTTGAAAAGCATCTTCATGCCATCCACAATTCTGTCATAAAGCTCACATGATCCTACTCGGGGTGAGCTCTCGTGATCAATTAAATGTCTGTTACCACGTAGTCTGATCTCAACATGTAGTCATAAACACCATAGAGGTTGCAATATTGACACAATCTTCATCAAAGCTCCTCATACTGATTGTCTGTCTTGAAGCTGTGTAGGTCAAGTTGGATTACGTATGGGAAGGGTCATAAAATAGATCACTAGATACACTTGAATAAAGCAAACCTTGGTCAAATTTAACCATGGGATAGTGTTCCTTTTTCGATTCAACCAATTTACATACCTGTTCGTGTTCAATATGCCCTGTTTTGTAATGAGAAACAAACAGGATTGGAACCCGTGTAGTACTGGAACCGACTTCATGCTTATGAGGAGAGGGCCAAGCACGGTACCTTCGGGGACTCCAGTTAGGACCTCTGCTGTTGATGAGGTGTGGTCATCCAGCATGTCTTGTTGCTGTCTGTTGGTCAAGAAGTCTCTTATCCAGTTTACGGTCTGTCCTCGTACCCCGTAGTATTGTAGCTTGTGCAAAAGGCGCTCATGGGGGACTTTGGAGAAGTCTAGAAGCACTATGTGTACTTGCTCCCCTTCAGATCAAGTACGAGCAATGTCGTCCGATGGTTACTGCTAGTTGTGTCTCGCATGAATATTTTGATCTAAACCCGTGCTGTTTGTCACTGAGTATGTTGTGCTTGTCAAATGGATCCAGATTCTGACTGTGGTTGATGTGCTCAAGGAGTTTGCATGCTATTGACGTCAGGGAGACTGGGCAGTAGTAGGAGGCTTGGTGTTTGTCTCCTTTCTTGTATGTCGGTATAATCGAGGCTATCCTCCAGTCGTCAGGGATGGAGACTTTGTTGTAGTACAGATGTGAAATATATCCCATAATCCTTGTGTATCCTTGGTTGATAGTTCTTGCACCCAGTCGATGTTTGCCATTGAAGCTCGTATATCCTTTTATCCTCGTTCCCTTTATGGTATTTGAATTTTCTTGTTTTGCTTGAACAAAGTTCTTGCTGGCAAATGTAGTCAAAAACTATGGTACAATGGTCACTGTTTCCTATGGGTGCTAGTATCTTCATGTCTCTGATGACGTTTTCTCCTGCAGTCAGCACAAGATCAAGGAGTGACTGTCTTTGAGTACCACGATATCTGGTTGGTTCTTCTATGTGTTTCCCGAGAAAACAGTCTTCCAAACACTCAAAGAACTGGTCGCATTCAGAGCCTTCCCTATCCGTGGCTGTACAGGTATCCCAATTCATGTTAGGATAGTTAAAGTCACCAACACCAACTAGGTGATTATAGTTTTTGTCAGATATGGCCCTAAGTAGGGATTCTAGCTTGTTGTTATTTACACTGTCAATTGAAGGGCTTCTGTAAACACAACCTATGACTACACTCTTGTTTTTCCCTATTTTTACAGTCGCCCAGATTGATTCTTTGAAGTCATTTAGGTTCAAAATGTCAAGGCTAAAATCCTCCATCCCATACAACTGTGAAACATATATACATATTCCCCTTCCATCTAGTTCGAGGTTATTTACAGGCGGATAATAGCCTTTTATGATCAACTCAGTATCGTTCAATTCATTTATACAATTCTTCAGTTTGACATCTGTTATTGCAATGACATCACAATATCAATCTAAATAAAAATTCCATTGAAATTTATCTTCGAGTACTCTACTTATTCTTTTATTCAACAAATAAATGTCATATTCACACCGATTTTATTGGCCATATCCGCTCTTTAGCTACACCTACTGTAACCCCCAGCCCCAAGCATCAGTTTGGTTTGTTAACAAACATCACAGCATTGATTGCCGATTTTAACGCATTTGCTCCAAATTCAGTAGCTTTCTGCTACCATATATATTCAATGGAAGTGCTTCCGACAAACCAATAACCTACACATGCTTCTGGATTACTGAGAGCCGAAGGGCATGGCATAGCCAAATAGATGATCCAATAGGCCTATAAATACGGAATTCCATAAACGACAGGTTACTGCCAACTGCCTACTACCAAACAAAAGTTGATTAGCAGCGAATTACTCTGAGGCATTCCAAATGCAACAGTTGGCAGTAGACAGTTGTCATCAAGCAGTAAGAAGTTGGCAGTAAGCTAAAGCATGTAGTCACGACCCTCCGATAAGTCCACTCGGTTAGCTGGTATTTGTGTTTAAGTCCGGCTTTGGTGTATATGGTAGTTGACGTCTCGGAATCGTAAAACTTATAATAAATATACTCAGGTTATGGTAAAGTTGATGTTACAGACTACGATTGAGAAGTAACAATAACCTACTGCTTACTGCCAACTGCCTACTGTTAACTGCTAACTATATGATGCCAAATGTCGCTGCCAACTGTTGCAATCGGGATGCCTCAGAGTTATTCGCTGCTAATCAACCTTTGGTTGGGCAGTAGGAAGTTGCCAGTAGGCTGTCGTTTATGGAATTCCGTATATAAATGATGAGAAGTAGCTCATTTTGTCCAGCTGATTGACTTATAATAAGGCAATTGAGGTCTTTCAGAATCATCAAAAAACAGTTCATATCAGGTGTATTCCACATATTAGTTTGTTCTGTCCTTTTCAGTTCGAAATAGCCTATGTAATAAGGACTAAATGCTTATGTGACCAAGGAGCAATAAAAAAAAAGTTAGACAAAGGGTCACAACTTTCTTTAACTCTTTCTTTCTAATTCTATTTCGGGCAGGTCTAAATAGTAATTGCAGACAATAATTGAAAAAAGATATGAAAATCTGACTTGTTTGTGGTATTTTCTCAGTTTTTCAAAATAACTTCTAATATCATCTTATGTACAATGCATCATCAACATTAACAAAACTATTTTTTTAAATCTGCCACTGAAACTGTTTTATTCCTTCAATTATATACTTATTTCATTTTAAAAATGATACGGCTATCTTTGATTAACCCATTGTCCTATATGGGGATTTCTGATGGATTTAAGGACGTTCTCGGTATTTTTTTCTGTGCACTTCATCTGCGCATCAAAGGGAGATAATAATCTGTTACCGAATAGGTACTTGCATAGTTGTCGGACAGCGTTTTTATTCGGACGAAATTTATTATATGCATTTCTTTTTCAAAGAATAATCATATTATCCAGAATAATATAAATTGTAATTGACATTATTATATATTTCGTATGTATATTAAGCCCGCAGCTTCTATTTTTCAAGTTTAAATTGATCTTAGTCGTTTCTATAATGTTTTTGATATGCGGTTATCATGAAAACCGTCATTTTACAGTAAAACTAACTTGTCAACATATACACGTTTTTTTTTTGCATTTTGTATTCCAAATTAAGTCTTACTACACATACTGAAAAGTAAAAATTTCTATGAAAGTTTTTTTTAATATCTTCATTTCTTTGTGATATACATATCAATTTTCATTGTTTTCTGTCGAATACAAAAATTAGAAAAACTGATTTGGACTACAAAAAATGTTCAGATTGTAGTAATTTAAAAAAAACATTGAATTATGGGGTATTGAATGTATGATTTCATGTCTTTTGTGTTAATAAACCTTCCAGGAATTATTTTATTACCTTTGAAGATGGTATGGTTATTTTGACATTTTTGCCAAACGGTTACCATGGAAAATGTCATTTTACAAAAGAACCAACTAGTCGACCTGCATTTTTCTTTAAATTTTTGAATTTACAATACAATTTTACATAACATATCAAAAATTTAGAAAATTTTATGAAAGGATTATTTTGTTATAAAACTGTAGAACATGTCCTTAACTTCAAATATAAGAGCAATTGATATTTAAGAAACAACATTTTCCCTCTGATATAAACCATTGTGACAAATGGAGTAATTCCGCATTTTGCCGATGTGGTTTTTAAAGTCATTTGTGAGAGGAGCGGTAAGGTGTGGTATGATTGGGTAACGGGTTAGTATTCACGCGGATAAAAATAAATAAAGCGCTAGCAATGCCTTAATTAAAATTCTCTTGAGACAGGACATCAAAATTCATTGAAATCTCGGCACCAAAAGGTGTCCGAACGCGGGATTTAGGAGACACAGATCATTTTGGTACTCTATTGTACATAGGAATCGGTTTGTTTACAAGAAAGCATTGTTTCAAAATGACCTTTACATTAAAAATGTTACTATTTTTGGCAAACCGTGTTTGTGTGTCACTATGCATGACTGACCACCTATACCAGAGTACAAGCACAGGGGTATAGGTCATAATTTACCTGTATTAACACTATGTGTATTTATAGTGTTAATACAGGTATTATGACCTATACCCCTGTGACTATAACTCGGATGATCCAAGCTGTAACTACGTGAAATATCTCCGTCTGGATCATTCGGACTACTGTGACTACAACTACCTGAGACGAAATTACCTGAGCAGATATTACGGCTGATTGAGACCGAGAACAATAACAAATTGATTTCTGCTATGATTTCCACTATCAGAATAATTCGGGGCAGTAGCTCTGCGCAGAAAGTAAGAAATTTTTTAATGTTTTTCTTTTTAAATGGATTTCCACTTCATTTTATACGTCTTTAATTGGAATGCGTACCCGGATGGTGTATGTTATTTCGGTTTAGATCAAAACGTTCCTGCACCATATAACTACTAGAATACATCAGAGACATAGATAACAGGGATTGGCAACTCCCGAATTATCTCCAAATTCTCGCGTACCGCGAGGTTACTGCGAGAGAATGAGAGTGCGTACCTGGTTATCCGTTGCCACGGGAGATTTCAAGCGTATTTGATACTTCTTTATTACAGTAGAAATAGCTATGTCTTGGTTATCTGCTTGGTTATCTGAACCAACTTCAGGACATTTTGTTTTATTTTCATCTTGTTCATTTGATATAATGTTAAAAACAATAAATAATGTCCAGTAGGCCTGCTTTTTAAATCACAGGCTTGATTACCATACAATTGTACTTATAACGACAATGTCTTTCAGCAAAGGTTCGAATAATATTTTGAAATAAATCATTCATCAAGTGATTTTATTTAGTTGCAGTTAATAACCAAAGCACGAATTTTTCACAAAGACATGACAGTTTTCGTCAATATACAAAAAATTGCTTCCTCACATCATTTCATTTATTTTGTGTCGTAAAACTGTTTACAGTGCTTATTTTGCCAAAACAAAACACATTTTTCATCATGACATTATTTCCAGCCCAATTTTTAAATTTAAGAAAATGAAAAGTATTTTATGATGTTAAAATGCATGTGATGAGAATTTTGTAAAAGTGGTTTAAGTTAACGAAAGAAAACGTAAGCAAAAGCTGACGTGCAAAGTTTTTCAATACAGCTTTTAACGCAGATTCCTCTCATATTGATTGCAAATCAATAACAACATAATTATTCTTAAAACACGTAAGTATCTTCTGGTCTTTCCATACTACTGACCAAAATGATTTTAGAAAAAAAAAGATGTGTGCTTATTGAATGTTAAGCTAAAGCAAATAGTGTGTCTTGCACCTTCATTTTTGGACTAAGGGTGCGTCAGCACCTAAGTTTATTGAATTTACATACCACTTTTTAGGGACGGTACTTTATCGATACACAAACAGCGGTTTGATCCCAATTACTCATTAAACATCCGCCTTTACTTTGCGGACTAATACCTTCTTCGGACTAGGAATGTGGTCCGGATTTACTCGATTTGTTTTGCTTTAAACATATTATTATAACTGTTGCCTCATGGGAAATCTCAAAATGTCCAGGTGTTCGAAAAATAAACTATCCTTCAGTCTCTGTTCACAGAAAAAATAATTATAGTAATGGTGGTAAAAGGAGCAGCTGTTTTCCTCTAGATGTTGCCAAAAGAAGTTTTAAAACGTATCCTCAATCATCTTGATTTACTTTAAACGCTATCAGCGCTTTGATTATTATCATGTCTCAACGAGAAAAAATAAGTTAAAGCACACAACTTTTTTACCCAGACAGACGCTTTAAACAGAACAAATCCTCCCTATTATTATTTTTTTTTTGGGGAGCTTAACTTATCAAATTTGATTGAGGTGTCAGAGAGTGGACACAGGGTTAGCGCCACACACTTCTTGTATAATCGCCCTAGCATCAAAAGGTTTTATGACATCAAACTACATATTTTATGGGGGGTAAACGGACATTTGCCCCGGACATTTACCCCCCGGACATTTGCCCCCTCTTTGGTATAGGGCGGACATTTGCCCCCTCGCCGTAATGTAGAAGGCGGATATTTTCCCCCTCATATTTTTATATCTTGTTTAACCTGATCGTATTCCGTTATAATTAAACAGGAATTTAAATGGATATAATATTTTTATAAGACTAACATGTCAATCTTGCCCTATTACGCCGATGTCACTTGGTTAATTATGCTCATCCAACCGTGAAACAGCGGTATACGTTCATAATTTGATTTGACCTTAATTTCTCTATTTTCGGTTTGATTATTTCTATCATAATCAAATGTGATGGTGATTGTCATACGGACACAAATTGGAATACCTTTTGTTTTCTTTGTTTTTGATTGTTAGCATCGAGTGACAAATCGGTAATAAGATTAAAGATGTAATCAATATGTAAATTAAATAAAACTTTAGTTCATTAAGTTCATGATTGGATGAGCATGATTGGCCAAGTGCCATCGGTGTGTTTTTGATTCGTCGTCTCCATTTTAACACCTTTAAGGGATTAGAAGGGAAGAGCTAATAGAATAAAATTGATTAAAATATTATTTCAATTTGAATTCCTATTTAGATATATCCTAAAACGATAATGGCAAGCAAATTGAAAAAATAATATGAGGGGGCCTTCTACATTACGGCGAGGGGGCAATTGTCCACCCTATACCAAAAAGGGGGCAAATGTCCGGGGTGGCAAATGTCCGGGGGGGGGGGGGCAAATGTCCGGGAATCTTTATGGGGTGGCAATTACAATCATATCCTGTATTGTCCACTACCGTAATTGACTGTATCGCCCTTCGTTCTTCAAATGACATATTGTACTTGACATATTTGCCAGCGATCGGAATTAAAAAGAAATAAGACGAAAAAGGTAATATCGTGGTGATTCTGATTAAGAAAATCTATCCATTCTCTTTTGTCAATTAATTGAATGGATTTTCTTCTACTTATATAGGAATATCATTTTGAAAAAACGGGTAACTATAGAATAAGGCAGCATTTTAATACGGGTCAATTCAAACTCATTCAGGTGTTTTCAGTAATAACACGTTTGATAAAATCCAAGTCACACAACTTAAGTTTTAATTGGTACAAAAATGAAAGATTTTGGTTGAAAATGAAATGGATGAAATCATGATAATGCTTGTGTGGTAAACTTCGTTATAAACAAGACAATCAAAATATAAAAAAAAGCCGGTACCATAAAACAACAATAACACTTCAGGAAAATGTCAAGTATGACATTATCCGGTGCTTAGTTTTTTAGTTTTACTTGCTACAACTTTGGTTTATTTTGGTTTGAAATCAAGATGGCTGAACTCATTAAGGTGGTAAATAGGACATATTCAGTATGTAACAACTCCTATGACAAAGAACATCAAACTCAAAATTTGGAAATCAACAGAAGCACATAACCCCATTTAAATGGACTTAAATTATAAATGTTAGAATAAACCTCCCTTCAAACATCTTACTTTGTACAAATATGGAAGATTTGGGTTGAAAATAAAATGGCCAAAATCCTGATGATAATATTGTGGTAAAGTAAACTTTGTTATGGAAACAAATATCACTATAAAAGAGCCGACAACCTTAAAACAAAAATAACACTTCAGGAAAATGATAAGTATGATATGATCCAGTGCATAGTCTTTTAGTTTTACTTGGTACAACTTTGGAAATATTTGGTTGGAAAGCAAGATGGTTGAACTCATTCAGGTAGTAAATGGGACTTATTTAGTACATAATAACTTCTAACTTACAAAGAATATCAAACTGAAAATTTGAAAATCAACAAAATCATATTATACAATTAAAAGGGACATAAATCAGAAATGTTTCAATAAACCTCCATTCAAACATTTTACTTCGTACATGTATCAAATATTTTGGTTGAAAACAAAAAGTGTGGTTAAGTAAACCTGGCATAACTTCGTTATGGAAGCGAAGATTACTATAAAAAATCATAAAACAAAAATAACACTTCAGGAAAATGTCAAGTATAATATGATCCAGTGCATATTTTTTTTGTTTGATTTGCTACAACTTTGGAAATTTTTGGTTGGAAATCAAGATGGCTGAACTCATTATTGTGGTAAATGGGGCTTATTTAGTACGCAATAACTTCTAAATGACAAAGAACATCAAACTGAATCTTTGAACATCAACAAAATCATATTATCCCATTAAAATGGACACAAATCAGAAATGTTTCAATAAACCTCCATTCAAACATTTTACTTTGTACAAGTATGTAATATTTTGGTTGAAAAAAAAATGCCGATATCATAATCATGCTTGTGTGGTTAAGTAAACCTGGCATAACTTCGTTATGGAATCGAAGATTACAATAAAAATGCGGGCAACCATAAAACAAAAATAACACTGCAGGAAAATGTCAAGTATGCTATGATCAAGTGCATAGTCTTTTAGTTTTACTTGTTACAACTTTGTTAATTTTTGGTTGGAAATCAAGATGGTTGAAATCATTAGGGTCGTAAATGGGACATATTTAGTACGCACTAACTTCTAAATGACAAATAATATCAAACTGAAAATCTAGAAATGTAGAAAAACAAACCCCATCTTTAAAATGGGCTTAAATTGGAAATGTTTGAAAAAACATCCTTTAAAACACTTTGAATCTAAAACAACTATATTATCACTTTTATCGCTCCCAACCACGAACGTGCAAACAATTCAATCAAGTTTGTTGCAACATGTCATGTTTATTTCTTTGATTATCGCTTGCTGAACGGTCTTGTTGGATGGAGGAACTTACCAACAATAACAATATAGTTAATCTGGTAAAAAAAAATATAACTTAAAACACGCTTATATGTGTGTTGCATATTTCGCGTTTAGTTGAAAATGGCGTCGATTGACAGATCTCGAGAGGTCTCGCTAAATAACGCGCCATGCGAGAGTTTGCAGAAACCGACTATAGGTAAAGAAGGAGTTGCCAATCTCTGTTAATAATGTTGATGTGATGTAAAACCCATATAAACTGTGAGTTGAGTTCAGGTGTCAGATATAAAAATACAGTCTGACAACATAGACCAATTGAGATTTCAAATTGGTTAAGTTTTAACCTTTGTTTGCTGTTCATATAGTACACGTTTGAAAACAGTGTAGATCCAGGTCAGCCATTTCTTGAAAGGAACCACCTGACCAGGATCTACACTTTGCCACTCAAGTCCCACACTTGTTGCAAATCGAGGGTTCAGCGCAAGACTATAGTAAGTGCTTTACAAACGTGAAGCACTTACTAAAGTATTGCGCTGAACCAACGAAGTATCAATTTGAAAAATTGAATTCTATCTGTCAAACACATGAGAAATGGAAAGAATTTTAGATATCTGAAAACCCGATACGATCCCTTCTTCTGCTGAATATTTAGTTATTTGAAACTCTCATTGAAAAGTCTGAATGTATTGTGTATTGACGAAACGTGTCTTTTGTATATGTTTTTGATCAATGAAAGCTATTCTATAGTTAGAATATTATATTTCATACCGCTCATCGACATAAATAGACTCAATAAAAACCTATCTTACTCTCTGTAACACATCTGTAGCAGATGACTTTGAGATACTTACGAAAACGTTGCGATAAAAGCAGAAATTGCTTGAAACAAAATATCAAAATTATCATTTTGAAATAAAACTATCCTTTTTCAATATTTAACAGTTGTCATGAGCTGATGATGCTTTCAATTTGAACTTTTTTTTAAACCCATTATTAATCCTTTCCAAAACAATAACGACATTTGACCACTTTGTTGCAGACGACTTTAGAAAACATTGAAGGAAAAGGAGAAATTGCTCGTGACGAGCAACTTTTCCTTTACTCACAATGTTTTCTGGCCTATCATTAAAAGCGGTTCTTAATGAAAACCCTGATAATGGAGATGCTTTTTGATACATGTATAAATGTTTTCTTTGCAAAACTGTGTTTTGTTATCTCTGCGACAAAAGGAACATTATACTTGTTCAATCTTTAATCAAACTTCCCAGAGTACTCTGATAACTCACATTTTCGATAGCGGGATGAGCAAACCAAGTTAATGCACAGCCAAGTTAACAAAAGAGCCGAGTTGGAAGCGGATTGAGTAAACCCTACACTGTTAACCCATTACCAAACAATAACGACACTTGACCACTTTTTGAAGAAGACTCTGGAAAATATTATGGGAAAAGGAGAAATTGCTTGTCACAAACAATTTATCCTTTTCCCACAATGTTTTTTACCCTATTAGAAGATTATATTCCAATTTCATCACATTTTGAAATGTCGTCTGCAAACTCTTTCAATTTGGGACAGTCGAAATTTATCGTTTGGTAAAGGGTTAATCTACCTGTAGCAGAGGAGTTTTAAATAGCATTTAAACATTTGTCAATATTGTTTAATTTGAGCAATTTTCATTTGGAAACTTTTCTCTTTTCTCTACAGTCATAGAGAATGATATTTTCTATCTGTAATGATTCTTAATTATTGCTGTCATCATTTTAGGTCTTATATAAAGGAATTTATCGAAATTCTATAAAACTTATAATTGTGTACCAGTTTTTATGTAAAACATAAAATGATATTTAAAGCCAGAAATGCGAAAAACTGCAAAACTGGGTAAAATGAGTCGTGAATTATGAAACAATATGTTTAAACATATCAAAAAACCACATTATAATGACAATATAACACTTTCACTTTTTATTAGCAATGTTTCAAAGTGCTTTTTTTGGAAATTCGTAGCACACTATTTGACTTGATGGTTAACATTCAAGTTGTGTCTAATGAAAGCAATGAGCACTTGGATAAACGAGTGAAAAGTACATGGTTAGAAAAGTCTTGCGATACACACAAAATTCTGTCATTTATCCAACAACAAAGCAAGTATTAAAAATGACGTTTTTTTATTCATTGGTTCCCGACGTTTTATGGAGTTTGCCTGGCAATTCTCGGCTGACCATGTTCTATCGCTGTTTGTAAGCAAACCTTATCGTCTAAAACCCTTTAAAAAGCATCATATGATCATGTTACTGTCTCAGACATTCTTTAAAAATGGGAATTTATAGTACTTCTTTGTAAATTGTTAATCATTCCAGAACCTACACAATTTTACTGTAAATGAATGCTATTCTGACTTTAAGTAAAACAATATTTAGAATTGATTCCCTTGTTTTTACACAATTATTTACACTTACAAATAACATGCAGATGGTTTTCCTCAAGTGTAAAGCTATAATTGTGTTAGATAACACAATGGTGAGTATTTCTAGGTTTTTTGCTTTTGTTGTTATTTTCCATTCATTGAGAAAAATGCAAATGTTTTATCATTTCAGGGTGTAGCTGGGTTGTTACAAGCGAATAAATACAGCACAAAATATGAAGCTACCTTTGAAACTCGGGTAAATCACAAGCTTAATAACATAAGATATCAGGGTCTTCCACATACCTTTTAAGCGCTGTGGGGCTTCAGTGCCTCAATTATAAAATGAGCACTCCCCCAGCGCCTTAATTGATTTCACTGTGCTGAATATTGATCCACAGCGCTTTAAATCTGTACCATATACAGTCTATTTGCTTTTGACATGGTTTGATGCTTCACAAACATGAAGCACTTACCATAGTCTTGCACTGAACCCTCAATATTTAAAAAGAACTTGCCAGGAGAAGAGGATACCGGCTATTATGGGGAATATCACCGGACACCTCCCACCCAACATACAGCATCAAGGACCCCAGCTCCTGGAAAAAATCCTTGGGTAGCAGTGCTTTTCCAGTTTTCGGGGAAAGGGGTCGGGTCCCATAAGGGGGAAATTAGCACGTAAAAGGGGAAAAAGGGGAAAAATTTATCCTAGCAAGTAACTACAAAATCAAGTTATATCACTATAATTCACCATACATAGAGAGAAAAACATTGTTCCAACTCTTTTTTTTCATCAACATGTTATGTTCAAAGTCAAATATCAACATGTCCTGATTAAAATTGAATTACACTTCCAAGTGGGTGAATTTTTGAAGTATTTTGGAGAAAGATATATACTCTAGAGATGGGGGAATTGGGCCGAATAATGCCGATTATTTCATCCAAGAAAACCACTGGGAAGACCTGGGATATAATACATACTTTCCAATTAGACCATAAAGAGTTTAAAAAAGTTGAAAGAATATTAATAAAACTTAAGGCAAAAGCGTAATTGCTTTTTGAATTTTTGCTTAATTTTGTCTCAATTTGATGCATCCTGATACATATTTTGTCCTTTTATGAAAATGGGTTTACAACAAATCATTATTATCTGGGGTTTTTGTTGGAAGTCATTTACTATTGGTTCAATTTGGAGCAGGTACAAAATCCCATATTAGGGAAGTTTTAAGAAAAATGCTCAAGGAATTGATTTATGCAAGGTAGAGATGTTGGTGAGTTGCTGATGCCGAGCAAAGCAATACTCTTTATGAATCACTAAAACTAAATGGATTAGTAAATGCCATGAGTACTCTAACCCTTAGAATGCTGGGTAATTTTTAAAATTTCAAAAATGTATCTTTTGTGCTGGCTGCTTTCCAAAACCTTTAATTCAGCTTAATTTGGATGAGGAAAATTATCTTATCTTATACAAACAGGAAAGATCACAGGCCAGCCGCCAATTTGCGGCTGGCCTGTATCCAACCTGTTTGCATAAGAATGAAATCGGTTCCAGCACTATAAGGGGTAAGCATATGGTTCTGTTTACAATTCACTATGAAAGGTTCCCATCCCAACTGCTTTTGAAATCAATGAGAAAATACTCTTGCAATTGTGATTTTATTGTACGCTTTCATTTTGTACCTTATTAAACCACAATTTTTTCTACCACCCCAAATTGAAAGAGTTTGCAGACAACATTGCAAATTGTTATGAAATTAAAAAATAATCTTCTGATAGAACAGAAAACATTGTGAGAAAAAAGGAGAAATTGCTCGGTACGAGCATTTCCTCTTTTTTCCCACAATATTTTTCCAGAGTCCTCTGCAACAAACTGGTCAAATGTCGTTATTGTTGGGTAATGAGTTAAGTCACATAAACCTATGTTGTGTCCTTTACAGCCTTACAAACTGCACAAGTTGGAGGAGGCACCAAGTACCACTGTGTCCTTGACACGAGACGAAGGACTTAAGTACTACAAAGACATGCTGACTATTAGAAGGATGGAAACCGTGGCGGGCAATCTCTACCAATCTAAAGCAATCCGAGGATTCTGTCATTTGTACTCCGGACAGGTTTGTGAAGGGCTTGGGTTTGTCACTATGGTGATAAATCTTTAAAAATATCAGTTTTTGATTTTATGGATATTGTGCTCTAGATAAATGACACAGGTATTACATCATAATGAATACTGAATAAGCACATGCAATGGTTTTGTTTATATGGCATTTCGTGCTGTGACAACAATCTTTCAGTTATGTTTTGGTTTTCCTGGATACATACACAGCAATTCTAGGCTTGAGCTATGAAGCGTTGAGCTAAAAGAAACCCTCACAAAACAAAAGATATGAGTAGGGCTCTTTTCTAAGGCTGTCATCCTAACTACTTGGCAAGGCAGATCCCTACATGCTGTCATAAATTATATACAGAGTATTTATGCACGAATCATTCAAAGCTGACTTACACAATTATTCTTTATGATTACAATTTGCTCAATGTGTTTGAACATACCACTCTTGTAAAATTTTGGTAATTAAATGCTTATCCTGTTTGAGTTGCTATTTTTAACAAAGCTTTAGTGTAGTAATTAATGAAAGGTAAAAACTTGGATAAAATCTAATACTTAATTTATCAAATCTCATTTACATTGATGCAAGAACTTCAGTTTTTCATCTGAGTTTGATTTTCATTATTGACAGGAGGCTTGTTGTGTCGGCATGGAAGCTGCCATCACAAAAGATGATGCAGTAATCACAGCATACCGAGCGCATGGCTGGGCCTACATACGCGGGATCAGCGTTCTTGGAGTGTTAGCCGAACTCACAGGTATGATCTTAATCTTTGTAAGTCATCAAATTACTGTGTGAAAAAGAACAAAATCGTTTATTCATAGAATTCGTTTGTTTTGGTATTAGAAATCCTTTAATATTTTCTGTAGTCTATTGAATGGATGGAGAGTTGCTGCTAGTTATGCAGTATTTCTGGCAAAATATTGACGCAACTCTCTTGATTCTATTATTTGTTATGTTTGATAGACATTTTGCGTTAGTATTTGCATAACCTGTCATCCAATACAGTTCTTATGGAAGTCAGTTCTCATTTTTTGCACAGTATTTCAAAATGCATCTATAGTTGACTAATGCTTACCTGTTATTATTATATAAAAGGTTTTAAACAAGTTTTTGTAAAAGTACAATTGCTTTTGATCTTAATCAGGTTGTCTTTGACATATCTTAACCCTTATAGAGCTTGGACAGGATTTCATGATAAGGCAAACATGATGGATCCAGGCAAGCCGTCAAATCAGTTTGCGGCTGGCCTGTGATCTAACCTGTTTGCTTCTCTGAGTATCTTTCCTCATCAAAACTAAGCAGATATTTAAGGTTTAGGAAAGCAGATGGCACAAAAATATAATTGTGGAAAATTACCCAGCATTCTAAGGGTTATTTGTATACCAGTAAAAATTCTTTTATGTGTTGTAGGCAGAGTCTCGGGTTGTGCCAGGGGTAAGGGTGGCTCCATGCACATGTACACCCATAACTTCTACGGGGGAAACGGAATTGTTGGTGCTCAGGTATAATGATTGATTCCATGGGAAACAGTTTAGTTTTCCTTGAAGAAAAGTAAATTCTGTTCTTTGAACTTACCTATGTATGAAAAGGCACAGTAAGCTAGTATTGTTTACAATTGCTTATCAATTTGATTTGGCAAAACTTTTTTCTCACTCGTAAAGGATTCCTTAAACTTATTTAGGAACTTTAGTAAAGGCAAGAAAAGGCTATTTATGAGCATGAAAATGTGCTTTGAATCAAAGTTGTCTAAAGTCATCATTGGTTCAGTATTATGTAAGGTTATATTAACCCTTATAGTGCTGGAACGGACTTCATGCTTATGCAAAAGGTTTGCCATTGTTTCCCTCCTCAACAGAATTAAGCAATTATTTAAGGTTTGGGAAAGCAGGCGACACAAACATCTATTTTTAGAAAATTTACTTTTTAGAAAATTACCCAGCATTCTAAGGGCTCAAGAGTTTTAGGCTCTACCAACCATTCTTCAATGCATATTTAAATCATACAGCAACAAATATGACAGCAAATGCAGAGTAAAGCATGAAAATCTATTTGATGTTTGGTAAAACTGTTGTAACACAAGGATTAATTGCCCATATGGAAAACATTCTTTCATCACATTGGTTTCATTACTAGTCTTCAACATATCAAGGGTTCAATGCAACACTGTAGTAAAGGCTTCATCTCTATGAAGCACTTACTACAGTCTTGCATTGAACCCTCTACATGCTAAACACCAAGGTATAATTATAAAGTGTTATATCTTACAGGTACCATTGGGGGCTGGAATAGCTTTTGCCCAGAAATATGAAGGGAAGCCCAACTGTTGTATAAGTCTGTTCGGAGATGGGGCTGCCAATCAGGGACAGGTCTACGAGGCGTTCAACATCGCCAAACTTTGGGATTTACCCGTCATTTTTGCGTGCGAGAACAACGGCTACGGAATGGGTACCAGCGTGAACAGATCTTCTGCTAGCACAGAGTTCTACACTCGGGGCGATTATATTCCTGGAATACGGGTAGGTCTTAGAATTAAATAAACAGAGTATGGTTTTGATTTAGGATGGATTGGTGTGTTTTTTATGCATTTAAAAAAAGTTTCAAACAAATGGCATAACAATTAAACATTTTTCATGCTTGATTTATGTATATTACATTGTATTATGTTTTTCATGCTAATAATTCATAAATGCTTGTTAACTTTGTTTAAAAATTTTGTTGATGTTATTCTTAATGGACATATCATAAGGTCATATATTTCTAATCATTTCATGTGATATATAACAATGTATACATATACACTTTGAATTGAGAATCACTTTACAGGTTTTAATTATGACTTTTAGGATTTTTTTTTCATTTACTGTCTTTATGCAGCATACTATAAAAGAAAGCACTGATTAAGAAGGGTCTTCTGAATCAGCTGCTGATAGTTTTAAATCATTTGTTAGAAAACGAAAATTTGCTTATTAATGAAAATTATTTTCTTTTGATGAAAAATTAAGTAATCATCTGTTGCCTGCTTGGAATGATTATTTTTGAAAAGGTTTAAGAATTAGGTTATTATTTTTGAAAAGGTTAAAGCATTATAAACAAGTAAAAAATTGCTGCTGGAAGCAGCAAAGTTGGAAGCACTGCGAAAAAGAAAACGGTTTGTTGGAAGGATATAAGTAATGAAATGTCATGCAGCGGTATTTTGGGTTTATGGTAGATGGATATTGAAATAAAAGACAAATTTAAATATAACAAGGATATTTTTATTGAAGAAATGTTACTTTATAAAATTAAGAATAAAGAAAAAATGAAGATTGGAATTATAACTTGGCAAGCTCGCAATTATAAGAAATTTTTAGTTAGATATGCACCAACTAATTATAATGGAGTCTATTAAACCATCTGAAAATAAGTTTGACTTAAAAAAATAAAAAAAGATATTAAAACATTAAAGAAAGATATTAAAATGGAACTTGCAAGAATTTCTACCAGCGAACTGTATGCACAAGTGCAATTGATCAACTTTGACCTCAATAACTTGCAAAAGTCCCACATGCCAGAATCTAAATAATGAAGTAGTTCTAAACAAAAACAACAACAATAATGAAATAGTATGTTCATGTGAAACATATGAAAAAAGAAATTGTGGAGACTTGATGTGAAGAAACCTTTGATGTAAGCCGAAAGAGATTACAGTGTACAAGCACATTTTTGGACAACATGATGGGAAAGTGTTCTTATACTTAGTTGTTCATGTAATACATCACATATGATATTGAATGAAGAAATTCAGGTGAACGTACATGTGGATTTAAAGGCACGAAGTACAATATAAAATAAGAGCCAGCTGTGAGGAACACCATGGGAAAGATGTTTTACATGATTGCTGTATACACAGTTGTTCAAGCTATATGTTACACATGATGTTGAGTAATGAAATTCAGCTGTATAAATGCAAAAAAGCTTTAAGATCACACCATTTAACTTGAATAAGGCATTACATGAAATGGGTCTATAATGATATGGGAACACAACCTATAAAAATTAAGTGTTAATACAGCTGTGAGGAACACCATGTGAAAGATATGTTTTACATGATTGCTGTATACACAGTTATATATGCTATATGTTACACATGATGTTGAGTAATGAAATTCATCAGTATAAATGCAAAAAGGCTTCAAGATTACACCATTTAACTTGAATAAGGCATTACATGAATTAATGAATTGGGTTTATAATGATATGGCAACAAAACTTATGAAAATTAAGTGTTTATACAGCTGTGAGGAACACCATGGGAAATATATGTTTTACATGATTGCTGTATACACAGTTGTTCATGCTATATGTTACACACGATGTTGCGTAATGAAATTCAGCTGTTTAAATGCAATGGAACTATTATGGCTGAGGTAACATTGTAAATAATGAAATGGTTTTAATAAAAAACAACAACAAAAATGAAAAAGTATGTACATGTAAAACATATGAAAAAAAATTGTAGCAACTTGATGTGAAGAAACCTTTGATGTTAGCCGAAATAACTAGAGTGTACAAACACAGTTGTGGACAACATGATGGGAAAGTGTACTTTCACATGAATGTTGTATACTTAGTTGTTCATGTAGAACATCATATATGATGTTGAATGAAGAAATTCAGGTGAATGTACATGTGGTTTTAAAGGCATGAAAATCACAAGATTACACATAAAAGGTTGATGAAAGGTTTGAAACATAAAATGTTGAAATAGGACCAGGCTGACAAAAACCGAAAGACAATTGGTATGTACATGTATACAATATAAAATAAGAGCATTACGAAGCAGAACAATAGGATCCAAAAGCTATTTGCAGTCACAAGCTTTATACCCAATGTGGATCTCTGTGTGCTGCTTTCGGTTTTGAGTAATGTAGAACACACACTGTACCGCTTACAACATGTACAAAAGAAATGCTGTGCGTAAATTGGCCCTGTTGAAATCTCACGGATTATCGGAAATGAAATGCACCTACTAATAAGAATATTAAATATGGCATGATGCATAAGATACACATAACAAGTACAAAAAACTACCTGTTTTTCCCTATAAAATGAAAACATGCGTTGTTGCTCTGCTCAAAAGTGTTTTAAAGGTGGGATCCGAATATCCTTTTTAGCTTCAAAAAACAAAAAGCAGATCCATATTTAAACCACAATAAATCATTGATTTAACAGCAAATTATGAGAACTGTTACTCAAAACGTGATAAACAATACGTTTTTTATTCACTGACAGTAATAATACAATGTTTACAACAAAATGTAAAATTATCAAAAAACTTACAGGCCGCTTACAACATTATCAATCTGTTTTCTTGATCACCAGTTACCCTTTACAAACCTAATACAAAAAGCACCGCGTTGGCACGCAGTGCAATGAGCATTTATTATGGGTTAATCTAGCTATATCAACTCTTAGAATGATTGGTATTCTTTTAAAAATAGGTTTTTGTGTTAAAATCCTTAAGAATCTGCATAATTTTGATGAGAAAAGATAGTCAGAGTAGCAAACAGGTTAGATCACAGGTCAGTTGCCAATTTACTTGGTGGCTGGCCTAGATCGAACCTGTTTGCATAGGCATCGAGTCAGTTCCAGCATTTTAAGAGTTAATACTTTGACACTCACTTGTCATTTTGTGGTTGGTGATGGTTGGTCCAAATTGAAATTAACGGCAGTTAAAGGGTTTATAAAGGCTGACCTTGGGCCAACATGGTCTAGTTGTTATAGCACAGAACTTGAAATCACATGGCCCCTCTCTGCATGGGTTCAAATTCTTGTGATAGCATTTTTCATTTCAAGAGAGGCAATCCCCCAAATACTTACGGAATGCAGATGGTTCTACCAGGCTTGGCCAGCCCTTAAATGCAGTTGAGTATGGGGTGTTTCTCCATCATTAAGAGTCTGGCATCCCAACATAACTTAAATGATGCTGACGCGTTGTCAAACCCATATAAGTATAATCAAGCCAAGGCAAAGATTTGGATCATATATTGATGAGACCACAATAACCCTTTTTAATGCAACATTATGGTTATGCATCATTGACGAATCTTAAAAACATTCCTTCTTTTATTTCAATGAAGCCGCATAATTGGAATAGTGTTGACATGATGTTAAACCCAATATAAATAAACTAACAAATGCTGAGTACAAGCTCTTTTTATCCCTCATACAACAGGTTGATGGCATGGATGTTCTCGCTGTGAAAGAGTGCACTAGATTCGCCAAAGACTATGTTTTGAAGAATGGGCCCATTGTGATAGATGCTGAAACCTACAGATATGATGGACACAGTCGGTCTGATCCGGGAACCAGGCAAGTCCCTTAGTCTGTTACTCCATTTTAAGCCTAGTTCATTAAATCAGTTGCAGAAAAGAGTTTGTACATTCATGTGACAAAAGGATAATTTGTTCCTAATGAACAAATTATCCTTTTGTCAATTCTGTTTCTTCTCTGGCTGGAGATGAAAATGCATTTTTACATTGCTGTTTTGTTGTTATTAATGTCTGCCCTTGATTTGAATTTGAATCAGGTACAATTTCCTCAACGGAGAAAATGATTCATGTCCTTACAAGCTTTTTTATGTTATGTATCTTGTTTATATAGGAAATTGGAATTGGAAAATTCTTTAAAATCATAATTGTTGTCCCCCCCCCCAAAAAAAAAGAACAGTAAAAAAAAACCCATGAATAGAGAATTTTGTTAAGGTATCATTTTTAGTAATTTTCATATTGAGAAACAGTGCCTTGAAAAAGACATGAGGCATTACAAACGCGGATATGCTTTACTGGTGAGGATATGCCATTTAATTATAGGAGTTAAGATTAAATTTGAGTTGCCTGCTGTTTTATAAATGTTCGATGATAATGCAATTGATATCATACTGCAGCTGTCTTTAAAGGTAGAAAAAATATATTAATGCGAGGGAAAAAGGACAATTCCTTTATAGATTTAGCTTGGGATGTTGAAAGTTTTAACCCTTAGAATGCTGGGTTATTTTCTATAAATAGATTTTTGAGTCGTCTGCTTTTCAAAACCTAACATATCTGCTTAATTTCTTTAGGGAGAGATACTCAGAGTAGCAAACAGGTTAGATCACAGGCCAGTCGCCAATTGGCGACTGGCCTGGATCTACGGTAACCCGTTTGCATAAGCATGAAGTCAGTTCCAGGACCATGAGGGTTGATATATATATATTTATTAACCCTTTACCAAATGCCAAATTTTCAACTGTCCCAAATTGAAAGAGTTTGCAAACGACATTTCAAGATATGATGAAATTGAAAAATATATGATAGGGTAGAAAACATTGTGGGAAAAGGAGAAATTGCTCGTTGAGAGCAATTTCTCCATTTCCAACAATGTTTTCCAGAGTGGTCTGCAACAAACTGGTCAAATGTCGATATTGTTTGGTAATGGGTTTATATGATTTTAGTTACCGTTTACATGATGAGATTAAGGAGATGAGAGAGAAACACGATCCAATCAACCAGCAGAAAAACAGGCTTATTGATTCAGGTTTAGCTACAGCTGAAGAATTGAAGGTAATGATCAGCACCTTACTCAATACATTCTGTTGAACTGCACTATTTGAAGAGAACCTTGAGGACTATTACGAAGAAAGGGAGCCATGGCTTTTAACAATCCCTTTCTTACTACAGTTTTTCTGTTTGGGAATGAACAACACCCATAAGAATATTAGTATATGAACACCAACCAACACTTTTTAACTCATTTTCGTTTATAGGATTGGTACCCAGGTCTTATTGGCTTATTTTAGTGGTGAGAGAACCGAACTTCCACTTGCGAAATGCCTCTTTATGAAGGTTTGAATCCTGGCACCATTATATTTGTTTTGCATGAGTTAATCTCCTGGCTGATTTAACCCTTTACCAAATGCCATATTTTTTCGACTGTCCCAAGTCAAAAGAGTTTGCAGACAGCGTTACTTAATTTGAAGAAGTTGAACGATAATCTTCTGCTATGACAGAAAACATGGAAAGAGGAGAAATTGCTCTTCAATGTTTTCCAGAGTTGTCTGCAAGCAACTGGTTAAATGTTGTTATTGTTTTGTAATGGGTTAATGAATGCTTATGGCATTAAATTACCTGTATTAAATCATCCCTTCTAGCAGTCAAATTGGGACTTCATAACTTCTGAACCAAGTATCTTAAAAAATGTTATTGACGCAATATAACAACTCAATCAATCAAATCAAACCTGATTTTTGTTTAAACTTATTTATTTTACACCGATTGTAAAACAAGTTCTTACAACTTAGATTAATCACTCTCGATTCTGCTTCCTGGATACATGTGGGTTAATGAAAGTTCACAAGGCAGATGCTCTTACCCTGGACCACTGTCCTCCATCAAACCTAATAATTTGGATGAAAGGTATATTGCTGATACGCAAACAATAAACACATTTTCTTTTGACTTTCAGAAAATTGATTCGGATATCAAGAAAATGGTTAATGAAGCTGTGGCCACAGCGAAGGCTGACCCAGAACTTCCTCTGGAAGAGCTTTACAAATCAATCATCATTGATCCCCCAGCGGATATGATGGTCCGAGGTTGTGACTACACTATACGAGAGAAAACATCCGCATAGAACTGTCCCAAGAGTATCATATAGATTAATGAACACAGGGAAAAGACAGTGTGATTTTGTTATTATTTAATAGAGATTAAAGTTTTGTTAAATATGAGATAGTGAAAAGATGAGGTAATTTTAACTGGGAGACCCATGTGAGATACATTTGATTTCTGTTTCACATTACATATGTGTCTGGATAAATGGCAGAAATAGAAACACTAACCAATTATTCTACACAGATGAAATTCAAACCTAAATTTAAGCAACCAGCTTATACATTGTGCTTTTTATGGTTGAATGCAAGGCTTAAGTAAACCCTTCCTATACTTACTATAGTATTGCACTGCGTCCTTGATTCATAAGAAGTTCGGAAAGAGATTTCTGCATAATTCACATCTTGTATAAAATCGTTACTTTAATGGGAACAAAGCCTTCCATACATTGTTAAAATGTGGTCGCCTTAGACAATATTGATATCTAATGAATCTGTACAGAGAACTTTCAAAATCATTGAAATAAAAGTAGAATTTGCTCATGAAGAGTTTTTAACTCCTTTTATCACAATGCTGTCAATGCCTAGAAAGAAAATGACAGTTGCGATACTTTACCCATGTCATCTCATACATTCTGTAATGAATATACTCTCTGAAACTTGTGTTTTTTTAGCACACAGTAAGAAAAGTTTTGTTTTTGGAAACAATTAACAATGACACTGTGACAAATTTGAAAAGGATTTTTTACTTTCAGTTATCGAACTTTATTAGAATGGTTGTTAAGAACTGATGCGGTGAACAAGTACGTATTTGCTCAACAAGTAAAGTAGCATACATTAATAAGAATCTCAGTTTGTTACACTGCTCTACCAGCAACTTCACAGGGCTAGGACTTTTCTCTATATGTATGAAAGAATCGTGTAAAGATCAAATTTGTGTATGTATACGTAAACTGTAACATTTAGAAGGATGGGCATTTCTAACTAATGTTCTAGATGTCCTTTTACACTGCGGATTTATAACATTTAAACTACAAATCGAAGGGAACAATGCATATTTTGTTCTAACAGATATGTTGACAATTCTCTGTCATACCTTTATTCGTCACTATTGATAAAAATTACATAGGAAGTCTTACAGAATAATCTTTGAGATCATGTAACCCAATCTTGCTGTTAGTTACTTTTACGACTGATCTGTAATGTTTTTTCTATGCAGTGCAATGAGATTGACTGCAGTATGCTCTGTGAACCTGTATGATAAAAAGGTTTAAGATGACAAGCATTATAAAGGGATAGTTTTTGTACGTTTGACAGGTTGGTGTTCTTGCTATATTCAAGAAAAGAGCACTTCGAGGGTTCAATGCAAGACTATAGTAAGTGCTCCATAAACCTGAAGCACTTACTATAGTATTACACTGAACCATCGACTTGTTTGTAGATATGTTAATGCTTTTATTGCATTACACGGCTGTTGTTATACTCATACATCTGAGAATAAGTATGTAAATGCTCACTGTTAACTTCCTTTATCTGGTACAGCCATCTTTAAATGTTTTTGCAATTAACAGCATTTGAAAGGACTAGGTATTCAGACAAAAGGAGAATTTATTCACAAGCAAGTGTTTTCTATGTCGCAAATGTTGCAATGTTTATTATTGCAAATTCATTTTGTTCATAGATGTGTTTGCCATATTTATCATAGACTTTAATGAGATATTCTATATAGTACTGAATTTAGGCAAAGGGTTTACACACTTGAAAGTAACTGGCATATGGTATCTTGTAGAATGAATTTTAAAACAAGATTCTTGTTTTTGTTGTCTTTTTATTTTCCTCCACTCCCAAAGTCCTGTAAACCACTTCTAGTCCTTTCATAGACTGAGAAACCCACTTGCTTTATTTATGCTCATTTTAGTGTGTCTGTAGTAAGAGAAGTTAAAATGGAGTCTGCAAACAAATTAGACATTGTACTATCAACATATTCTTTTTGTCACAATGATGTCTTTACATAACCACAAATGAGTGTTATTTTTCATACGTTATAACTGTTATCAGTTGTTCTTATCAATCTAGACTTAACACAAACTCTGTTGATTGATCTTAATGAATCTCCTTATTAGAAGAATGATATCAAATGGTCGTACATTTTAGAAATTTGAAAGAATTTTGAAAAGCATCTTCATGCCATCCACAATTCTGTCATAAAGCTCACATGATCCTACTCGGGGTGAGCTCTCGTGATCAATTAAATGTCTGTTACCACGTAGTCTGATCTCAACATGTAGTCATAAACACCATAATGGTTGCAATATTGACACAATCTTCATCAAAGCTCCTCATACTGATCGTCTGTCTTGAAGCTGTGTAGGTCAAGTTGGATTGCATATGGGAAGGGTCATAAAATAGATCACTAGATACACTTGAATAAAGCAAACCATGGTCAAATTTAACCATGGGATAGTGTTCCTTTTTCGATTCAACCAATTTACATACCTGTTCGTGTTCAATATGCCCTGTTTGGTAATGAGAAACAAACAGGATTGGAACCCGTGTAGTACTGGAACCGACTTCATGCTTATGAGGAGAGGGCCAAGCACGGTACCTTCGGGGACTCCAGATAGGACCTCTGCTGTTGATGAGGTGTGGTCATCCAGCATGTCTTGTTGCTGTCTGTTGGTCAAGAAGTCTCTTATCCAGTTTACGGTCTGTCCTCGTACCCCGTAGTATTGTAGCTTGTGTAAAAGGCGCTCATGGGGGACTTTGTCGAAAGCTTTGGAGAAGTCTAGAAGCACTATGTGTACTTGCTCCCCTTCAGATTAGGTACGAGCAATGTCGTCGATGGTTACTGCTAGTTGTGTCTCGCATGAACGTTTTGATCTAAACCCGTGCTGTTTGTCACTGAGTATGTTGTGCTTGTCAAATGGATCCAGATTCTGACTGTGGTTGATGTGCTCAAGGAGTTTGCATGCTATTGACGTCAGGGAGACTGGGCAGTAGTTGGAGGCTTGGTGTTTGTCTCCTTTCTTGTATGTCGGTATAATCGAGGCTATCCTCCAGTCGTCAGGGATGGAGACTTTGTTGTAGTAAAGATGTGAAATATATCCCATAATCCTTGTGTATCCTTGGTTGATAGTTCTTGCACCCAGTCGATGTTTGCCATTGAAGCTCGTATATCCTTTTATCCTCGTTCCCTTTATGGTATTTGAATTTTCTTGTTTTGCTTGAACAAAGTGCTTGCTGGCAAATGTAGTCAAAAACTATGGTACAATGGTCACTGTTTCCTATGGGTGCTAGTATCTTCATGTCTCTGATGACGTTTTCTTCTGCAGTCAGCACAAGATCAAGGAGTAACTGTCTTTGAGTGCCACGATATCTGGTTGGTTCTTCTATGTGTTTCCCGAGAAAACAGTCCTCCAAACACTCAAAGAACTGGTCGCATTCAGAGCCTTCCCTATCCGTGGCTGTACAGGTATCCCAATTCATGTTAGGATAGTTAAAGTCACCAACACCAACTAGGTGATTATAGTTTTTGTCAGATATGGCCCTAAGTAGGGATTCTAGCTTGTTGTTATTTACACTGTCAATTGAAGGGCTTCTGTAAACACAACCTATGACTACACTCTTGTTTTTCCCTATTTTTACAGTCGCCCAGATTGATTTTTTGAAGTCATTTAGGTTCAAAATGTCAAGGCTAAAATCCTCTATCCCATACAACTGTGAAACATATATACATATTCCCCTTCCATCTATTTCGAGGTTATTTACAGGCGGATAATAGCCTTTTATGATCAACTCAGTATCGTTCAATTTATTTATACAATTCTTCAGTTTGACATCTGTTATTGCAATTGGATCACAATATCAATCTAAATAAAAATTCCATTGAAATTTATCTTCGAGTACTCTACTTATTCTTTTATTCAACAAATAAATGTCATATTCACACCGATTTTATTGGCCATATCCGCTCTTTAGCTACACCTACTGTAACCCCCAGCCCCAAGCATCAGTTTGGTTTGTTAACAAACATCACAGCATTGATTGCCGATTTTAACGCATTTGCTCCAAATTCAGTAGCTTTCTGCTACCATATATATTCAATGGAAGTGCTTCCGACAAACCAATAACCTACACATGCTTCTGGATTACTGAGAGCCGAAGGGCATGGCATAGCCAAATAGATGATCCAATAGGCCTATAAATACGGAATTCCATAAACGACAGGTTACTGCCAACTGCCTACTACCAAACAAAAGTTGATTAGCAGCGAATTACTCTGAGGCATTCCAAATGCAACAGTTGGCAGTAGACAGTTGTCATCAAGCAGTAAGAAGTTGGCAGTAAGCTAAAGCATGTAGTCACGACCCTCCGATAAGTCCACGTGGTTAGCTGGTATTTGTGTTTAAGTCCGGCTTTGGTGTATATGGTAGTTGACGTCTCGGAATCGTAAAACTTATAATAAATATACTCAGGTTATGGTAAAGTTGATGTTACAGACTACGATTGAGAAGTAACAATAACCTACTGCTTACTGCCAACTGCCTACTGTTAACTGCTAACTATATGATGCCAAATGTCGACTGCCAACTGTTGCAATCGGGATGCCTCAGAGTTATTCGCTGCTAATCAACCTTTGGTTGGGCAGTAGGAAGTTGCCAGTAGGCTGTCGTTTATGGAATTCCGTATATAAATGATGAGAAGTAGCTCATTTTGTCCAGCTGATTGACTTATAATAAGGCAATTGAGGTCTTTCAGAATCATCAAAAAACAGTTCATATCAGGTGTATTCCACATATTAGTTTGTTCTGTCCTTTTCAATTCGAAATAGCCTATGTAATAAGGACTAAATGCTTATGTGACCAAGGAGCAATAAAAAAAAGTTAGACAAAGGGTCACAACTTTCTTTAACTCTTTCTTTCTAATTCTATTTCGGGCAGGTCTAAATAGTAATTGCAGACAATAATTGAAAAAAGATATGAAAATCTGACTTGTTTGTGGTATTTTCTCAGTTTTTCAAAATAACTTCTAATATCATCTTATGTACAATGCATCATCAACATTAACAAAACTATTTTTTTAAATCTGCCACTGAAACTGTTTTATTCCTTCAATTATATACTTATTTCATTTTAAAAATGATACTGCTATCTTTGATTAACCCATTGTCCTATATGGGGATTTCTGACGGATTTAAGGACGTTCTCGGTATTTTTTTCTGTGCACTTCATCTGCGCATCAAAGGGAGATAATAATCTGTTACCGAATAGGTACTTGCATAGTTGTCGGACAGCGTTTTTATTCGGACGAAATTTACTATATGCATTTCTTTTTCAAAGAATAATCATATTATCCAGAATAATATAAAATGTAATTGACATTATTATATATTTCGTATGTATATTAAGCCCGCAGCTTCTATTTTTCAAGTTTAAATTGATCTTAGTCGTTTTTATAATGTTTTTGATATGCGGTTATCATGAAAACCGTCATTTTACAGAAAAACTAACTTGTCAACATATACATGTTTTTTTTTTGCATTTTGTATTTCAAAATTAAGTCTTACTTCACATACTGAAAAGTAAAAATTTCTATGAAAGTTTTTTTTTTAATATCTTCATTTCTTTGTGATATACATATCAATTTTCATTGTTTTCTGTCGAATACAAAAATTAGAAAAACTGATTTGGACTACAAAAAATGTTCAGATTGTAGTAATTTAAAAAAAACCATTGAATTATGGGGTATTGAATGTATGATTTCATGTCTTTTGTGTTAATAAACCTTCCAGGAATTATTTTATTACCTTTGAAGATGGTATGGTTATTTTGACATTTTTGGCCAAACGGTTACCATGGAAAATGTCATTTTACAAAAGAACCAACTAGTCGACCTGCATTTTTCTTTAAATTTTTGAATTTACAATACAATTTTAGATAACATATCAAAAATTTAGAAAATTTTATGAAAGGATTATTTTGTTATAAAACTGTAGAACATGTCCTTAACTTCAAATATAAGAGCAATTGATATTTAAGAAACAACATTTTCCCTCTGATATAAACCATTGTGACAAATGGAGTAATTCCGCATTTTGCCGATGTGGTTTTTAAAGTCATTTGTGAGAGGAGCGGTAACGTGTGGTATGATTGGGTAACGGGTTAGTATTCACGCGGATAAAAATAAATAAAGCGCTAGCAATGCCTTAATTAAAATTCTCTTGAGACAGGACATCAAAATTCATTGAAATCTCGGCACCAAAAGGTGTCCGAACGCGGGATTTAGGAGACACAGATCATTTTGGTACTCTATTGTACATAGGAATCGGTTTGTTTACAAGAAAGCATTGTTTCAAAATGACCTTTACATTAAAAATGTTACTATTTTTGGCAAACCGTGTTTGTGTGTCACTATGCATGACTGACCACCTATACCAGAGTACAAGCACAGGGGTATATGTCATAATTTACCTGTATTAACACTATGTGTATTTATAGTGTTTATACAGGTATTATGACCTATACCCCTGTGACTACAACTACCTGAGACGAAATTACCTGAGCAGATATTACGGCTGATTGAGACCGAGAACAATAACAAATTGATTTCTGCTATGATTTCCACTATCAGAATAATTCGGGGCAGTAGCTCTGCGCATAAAGTAAGAAATTTTTTAATGTTTTTCTTTTTAAATGGATTTCCACTTCATTTTATACATCTTTAATTGGAATGCGTACCCGGATGGTGTATGTTATTTCGGTTTAGATCAAAACGTTCCTGCACCATATAACTACTAGAATACATCAGAGACATAGATAACAGGGATTGGCAACTCCCGAATTATCGCCAAATTCTCGCGTACCGCGAGGTTACTGCGAGAGAATGAAAGTGCGTACCTGTTTATCCGTTGCCACGGGAGATTTTAAGCGTATTTGATACTTCTTTATTACATTAGAAATAGCTATGTCTTGGTTATCTGCTTGGTTATCTGAACCAACTTCAGGACATTTTGTTTTATTTTCATCTTGTTCATTTGATATAATGTTAAAAAACAATAAATAATGTCCAGTAGGCCTGCTTTTTAAATCACAGGCTTGATTACCATACAATTGTACTTATAACGACAATGTCTTTCAGCAGAGGTTCGAATAATATTTTGAAATAAATCATTCATCAAGTGATTTTATTTAGTTGCAGTTAATAACCAAAGCACGAATTTTTCACAAAGACATGACAGTTTTCGTCAATATACAAAAAATTGCTTCCTCACATCATTTCATTTATTTTGTGTCGTAAAACTGTTTACAGTGCTTATTTTGCCAAAACAAAACACATTTTTCATCATGGCATTATTTCCAGCCCAATGTTTAAATTTAAGAAAATGAAAAGTATTTTATGATGTTAAAATGCATGTGATGAAAATTATGTAAAAGTGGTTTAAGTTAACGAAAGAAAACGTAAGCAAAAGCTGACGTGCAAAGTTTTTCAATACAGCTTTTAACGCAGATTCCTCTCATATTGATTGCAAATCAATAACAACATAATTATTCTTAAAACACGTAAGTATCTTCTGACCAAAATGATTTTAGAAAAAAAAGATGTGTGCTTATTGAATGTTAAGCTAAAGCAAATAGTGTGTCTTGCACCTTCATTTTTGGACTAAGGGTGCGTCAGCACCTAAGTTTATTGAATTTACACACCACTTTTTAGGGACGGTACTTTATCGATACACAAACAGCGGTCTGACCCCAATTACTCATTAAACATCCGCCTTCACTTTGCGGACTAATACCTTCTTGGGACTAGGAATGTAGTCCGGATTTACTCGATTTGTTTTGCTTTATATTATTATAACTGGGGAAGCTTAACTTATCAAATTTGAAGTAGGTGTCAGAGAGTGGACACAGGGTTAGCGACACACACACTTCTTGTGTAATCGCCCTAGCATCAAAAGGTTTTATGACATCAAACTACATATTTTATGGGGGTATACGGACATTTGCCCCCCGGACATTTGCCCCCTGGACGTTTGCCCCCCTTTTTGGTATTGGGCGGACATTTGCCCCCTCGCCGTGATGTAGAAGGCGGACATTTGCCCCCTCATATTTTTTATATCTTGTTTAACCTGATCGTATTCCGTTATAATTAAACAGGAATTTAAATGGATATAATAGTTTTATCAGACTAACATGTCAATTTTGCCCTATTACGCCGATGTCACTTGGTCAATTGTGCTTATCCAACCGTGAAACAGCGGTATACGTTCATTATTTGATTTGACCTTAATTTCTTTATTTTCGGTTTGATTATTTCTATCATAATCAAATGATTGTCATACGGACACAAATTGGAATACCTTTTGTCTTCTTTGTTTTTGATTGTTAGCATCGAGTGACAAATCGGTAATAAGATTAAAGATGTAATCAATACGTAAATTAGATAAAACTTTAGTTCATTAAGTTCATGGTTGGATGAGCATGATTGGCTAAGTGCCATCGGAGTGTTTTTGATTCGTCGTCTCCATTTTAACACCTTTAAGGGATTAGAAGGGAAGAGCTAATAGAGTAAAATTGTTTCCATTTGAATTCCTATTTAAATATATCCTAAAACGATAATGGCGAGCAAATTGAAAAAAATAATATGAGGGGGCAATTATCCGCCTTCTACATTACGGCGAGGGGGCAATTGTCCACCCTATACCAAAAAGGGGGCAAATGTCCGGGGTGGCAAATGTCCGGGGGGGGGGGCAAATGTCCGGGAATCTTTATGGGGTGGCAATTACAATCATATCCTGTATTGTCCACTACCGTAATTGACCCTATCGCCCTTCGTTCTTCAAATGACATATTGTACTTGACATATTTGCCAGCGATCGGAATTTAGAAGAAATATGACGAAAAAGGTAATATCGTGGTGATTCTGACTCTTTTGTCAATTAATTGAATGGATTTTCTTCTACTTATATAGGAATATCATTTTGAAAAAACGGGTAACTATAGATTTAGGCAGCATTTTAATACGGGTCAATTCAAACTCATTCAGGTGTTTTCAGTAATAACACGTTTGATAAAATCCAAGTCACGCAACTTAAGTTTTAATTGGTACAAAAATGAAAGATTTTGGTTGAAAATGAAATGAATGAAATCATGATAATGCTTGTGTGGTAAACTAAACCTAGTATAACTTCGTTATAAACAAGACAATCAAAATAAAAAAAGCCGGTACCATAAAACAACAATAACACTTCAGGAAAATGTCAAGTATGATATGATCCAGTGCATAGTTTTTTAGTTTTACTTGCTACAACTTTGGTTTATTTTGGTTTGAAATCAAGATGGCTGAACTCATTAAGGTGGTAAATAGGACATATTCAGTATGTAACAACTCCTTAATGACAAAGAACATCAAACTGAAAATTTGGAAATCATTAGAAGCACATAACCCCATTTAAATAAACCTCCCTTAAAACATTTTACTTTGTACAAATATGGAAGATTTGGGTTGAAAATAAAATGGCCGAAATCCTGATGATGATATTGTGGTAAAGTAAACCTGGCATAACTTCGTTATGGAAGCGAAGATTACTATAAAAAATCATAAAACAAAAATAACACTTCAGGAAAATGTCAAGTATAATATGATCCAGTGCATATTTTTTTTGTTTGATTTGCTACAACTTTGGAAATTTTTGGTTGGAAATCAAGATGGCTGAACTCATTATTGTGGTAAATGGGGCTTATTTAGTACGCAATAACTTCTAAATGACAAAGAACATCAAACTGAATCTTTGAACATCAACAAAATCATATTGTCCCATTAAAATGGACACAAATCAGAAATGTTTCAATAAACCTCCATTCAAACATTTCACTTTGTACAAGTATGTAATATTTTGGTTGAAAAAAAAATGCCGATATCATAATCATGCTTGTGTGGTTAAGTAAACCTGGCATAACTTCATTATGGAATCGAAGATTACAATAAAAATGCGGGCAACCATAAAACAAAAATAACACTACAGGAAAATGTCAAGTATGCTATGATCAAGTGCATAGTTTTTTAGTTTTACTTGCTACAACTTTGTTAATTTTTGGTTTGAAATCAAGATGGTTGAACTCATTAGGGTCGTAAATGGGACATATTTAGTACGCACTAACTTCTAAATGACAAATAATATCAAACTGAAAATTTAGAAATGAAGAAAAACAAACCCCATCTTTAAAATGGACTTAAATTGGAAATGTTTGAAAAAACATCCTTTAAAACACTTTGAATCTAAAACAACTATATTATCACTTTTATCGCACCCAACCACGAACGTGCGAACAATTCAATCAAGTTTGTTGCAACTTGTCATGTTTATTTCTTTGATTATCGCTTGCTGAACGGTCTTGTTGGATGGAGAAACTTACCAACAATAACAATATAGTTAATCTGGTAAAAAGAATTATAACTTAAAACACGCTTATATGTGTGTTGAATATTTCGCCTTTAGTTGAAAATGGCGTCGATTGTTAGATCTCGAGAGGTCTCTAAATAACGCACCATGCGAGAGTTTGCAAAAACCGACTATAGGTAAAGAAGGAGTTGCCAATCTCTGTTATCTATGTCTCTGAATATATAGAATATTGGACAAATGCAATTGGCTTGGGGAAAGAGGTGGATATTATATTCCTGGAACTCGTTACATTATCGGCGCATCCAGTCATCCCTCCTTTACTTTTACAAAATAGAAAATAATTAAGTGTGCTTCGACCACAATCATCTTACTCCTATACGAAATCTGAACTATTTGATCCCACAGTCCCGCACTCAGTACCACTCCAACTCCTATTTTCCCTGGACGATACGGCTTTGGAATAGCCTTCCCATCTTTATACAGTGTAGCCCCAGTCTTGAATCTTTTATATCAAGACTGGCCACTGTAACCCTATTTTAAAGTAATAATTGTTTTTAACCTTAGCACCTGTAGATCTTTTTATAACCTTTTAGACACCTAAAAATGTCCCCTTCCAATAATAATCGTGAACGATTGTTGGAAGTACCATATAGAAGTAGACGTAGAAGTACACTTTAAAACAGCTTTTGACAAGGCACTTCGCCAAAGATAACTAAAAAAGATATGGGGCTACGGGGTTAGGGAAAATATACAACTGGTTAAAATACTTCCTACATTCTAGGTCACAAAAGGTAGAAGGTAGTTGTAAATGGACAAACTTCAACGGCCATGGAAGTTAAATCCGGAGTCCTAAAGGAAAGCGTTCTTGGGCCGACACTCTTCTTTAAATTGTAACGAACCAAGCAACTGAACCTCTCAAAGACACAAACACATCAAATCAGTGAAGAACACTGTCTTATACTGAGCAGTTGTATATATATATATATATATACATATATACCAGCATGTTCTCCACAACAATGCATTAGGTTTCCTAATTTGCATAAACGTTCAACAATAGTACATAACTCCGACCTCCGAGAAGACTAGTCCCGAGTCTTGGCTCATGGGAAATGCATGGGAAAGGCAACTCCGATAGAAGGAGAAATTAAATATTAAATGGATGTAGGGTTTTGGGACTGTGTAGGGGCTGCCCTATCATCCTTAAGCCCGGTCCGTAATACCTAATATAAAATATAAAAACCACCAGACTGGTTTGGAAATGGATATTGGGGAAAAGGACTGTGTGGGGGCTACCCTATCGTTCAAAAGTTCATCATCCAATATGCATCATTGTAATAAGTGATAAGTCTACTATAAAGTACTCGATGTACTCATTGCTATAAATAGCTAATATAAACTGAATGAGGGAAATCGGAACCAAGGGCCTATATAATCCTAACGATTATGTGTTCATTGCTCACATCTGGCTCAAAGACTATATGAACTATATGAGTTTATTTAGAACATTCAGCATATTCAATCTAATTCGCTATATAATATAAAATTCCCACTATTTAAACAACTTCGTCGAAACAAATCTTCGATTACTCTACGAAATAGCTTCTGGGAAACGTCTCTTCGAGGAAACGACAGTAAATAAAGAAAAAAAAAACGAAAGTGCCTACTTAAAGAGTTTGTTTGATTGTTTGATTGAATTGTTTTACAACCATTGTGAAGCCAGCTTAGTTAGACCTATCGAGTCACTCTCGATGACTGCTTTCTAGACAATGCACCAGTGCTTGCTCCGGGTTTGTGGGTTAGTCCCGGCAATTTTCACCTCTCCTAACAGGGATATGAACCCGAGACTTTCGTACAGGAGCCTGACACTCTACCACTGTACAATTGTTACCTTGGTCATTTTTGTTGTTGTGATTGTCTTTGCAGTCTTAAATTAATGGTTTTCATTAGATGTCATGACACATGTAATTGGATTTTAGAGGAGTGATACATTTCGAAAGATTGATAACTCTAGTTACAGGAGATTTTGTATTCAAACTAATTTTACACAACCATCGGGAATTAGAGAGAACTTTTTGCATTGGGCAATATCTCCCGACTTTTTTGTCAAGACACAAATTTTTGTTATATTTATTATTTTGGCTCTATGACCTATTTTTCAGAGTTTCATTTTACGTAATACTTATTACATAAGGTTTAAGAATAATTTCCTGTTGGGGAATTTTCGACTTTAGGTGGTGAAAAATGTATATTCCAGAGGATGGGGAATGGGGCACAATATCGGCCCTTAAAATGGCATAAAAAAGGCCATGTGTATGTAGTGTGTAGCACATGATCATGTCAATATAACACTGGCATTATTTATAAGCAAGGTTTCAAAATGCTATTTCACAAATTGTGTTCCCCACAATTTGACTTCATTGATTACATTCAAGTTTTGTCTTAAAATACTGATGAGCGTTTGAATTAATGAGAGGCATTCACCTGGTTGGAAAAATTTACATGTTACACATGTTACAAGCAATTTCTCCTTTTTCCCACAATGTTTTCCAGAGTCCTCTGCAATAAAGTGGTAGAATGCCATTATTGTTTGGTAATGGGTTAATCATAACATAGAGCGCTCTGAGTTCAGGTGTCGGGGCCTCCGTGGCCTAGTGGTTAGAGTACAGAACTTCAAATCACATGGCCCTTCTCTGCGTTGGTTCAAATCCTGATGATGCATATGGATTTTCATGAGAGGCAGTTTCCCGAATGACGTACGGAATGCCGATGGTTCTACCCGCCTTGTCCAGCCCTTATAGGCAGTTGAGTATGGGGTCTTCCTCCACCAGTAAGAGTCCGGCATCGCTACATAACTGAAATAATGTTGATGTGATGTAAAACCCATATGAATTGTAAATTGAGTTCAGGTGTCAGAGACAAAAATACAGCCTGATAACATAGAGCAATTGAGATTTCAAATTGGTTATGTTTTAACCTTTGCTTGCTGTTCATATAGTATACTTTTAAATACAGTGTAGATCCAGGTCAGTCATTACCTGAAAGGAACCACCTGATCAGGATCTACACTTTGCCACCCAAGTCCCACACTTGTTGCAAAATATCCATTTGAAAAATTAAATTCTATATATCAAACATGAGAAATGGACAGAGTTTTAAATATCTGAAATAATTGAATATTAAGCAGGAGAAGGGATAGTATCTGGTTTTCAGTTACTTAAAACTCTCATTGAAAAGTCTGAATGTATTGTGTATTGAAGAAAAGTTGATGAATGCAAGCTATTATATTGTTAGAATATTATATTTCATACCGCACATCGACATAAATAGACTCAATAAAAACCTATCTTACTCTCTGTAACACATCTGTAGGAGATGACTTTGAGATACTTACGAACACATTGTGATAAAAGCAGAAATGGCTTGAAACAAAATATCAAATTAATCATTTTGAAATAAAACTATCCTTTTTCAATATCTAACAGTTGTCATGAGCTGATGATGCTTTCAATTTGAACTTTTTTTGTTTTAACCCATTATTAACCCTTTCCAAAAAAATAACGACATTTGACCACTTTGTTGCAGACGACTTTAGAAAACATTGAGGGAAAAGGAGAAATTGCTCGTGACGAGCAACTTTTCCTTTCTCACATTGTTTTCAGGCCTATCATTTATAAGCGGTTCTTAATGACCACCTTGATAATGGAGATGCTTTTTGATACATGTATAAATCTTTTCTTTGCAAAACTGTGTTTTGTTTTCATTACGACAAAAGGAACATTATACTTGTTCAATCTTTAATCAAAGTTCTAAGAGTACTCTGATAACTTCTCAGAGTACTCTGATAACTCTGATAGCAGGATGAGTTGACCAAACCAAGTTAACGCACATCCAAGTTAACAAAAGAGCCGATTTGGAAGCGGGTTGAGTAAACTCTACACTGTTAACCCATTACCAAACAATAACGGCATTTGACCATTTTTTTGAAGAAGACTTTGGAAAATGTTATGGAAAAAAGAGAAATTGCTTGTCACAAGCAATTAACCCTTTTCCCACAAGGTTTTCTACCCTATCAGAAGATTATATTCCAATTTCATCACATTTTGAAATGTCGTCTGTAAACTCTTTCAATTTAGGACAGTCAAAAATTTGGTGTTTGGTAAAGGGTTAATCTACCTGTAGCAGAGGAGTTTTAAATAGCATTTAGACATTTGTCAATACTGTTTAATTTGAGCAATTTTCATTTAGTAACTTTTCTCTTTACTCTACAGTCACAGAGAATGTTATTTTCTATCTGTAATGATTGTTAATTATTGCTGTCATCATTTTAGGTCTTATATAAAGGAATTTATCGAAATTCTATAAAACTTATGATTGTTTAACAGTTATCATGTAAAACATAAAATGATATTTAAAGCCAGAAATGCGAAAAACTGCAAAACTGGATAAAATGAGTCGTGAATTATGAAACAATATGTTTAAACATATCAAAACACCACATTATAATGACAATATAACACCTTCACTATTTATTAGTATATTTATTGTTTCAAAGTGCTTTTTTCACACAAATTATGTAGCACACTATTTGACTTGCTAAACATTCAAGTTATATATAATGAAAGGAATGAGCATTTGGATAAACGAGTGAAAAGTACCTAGTTAGAAAAGACCTGCGATACACACAAAATTCTGTCATTGATCCAACAAAGCAAGTATTCAAAATGGCGTTTTTTTCATTCATTGATTCCCGACGTTTTATGGAGTTTGCCTGGCAATTCTCGGCTGACCATGTTCTATCGCTGTTTGAAAGGAAACCCTATCGTCTTAACCCTTTAAAAAGCATCATATGATCATGTTACTGTCTCAGACATACTGTAAAATGCTATTCTGGCTTTAAGTTAAGAATATTTAGAATTGATTTCCTTGTTTTACACACTTATTTACACTTACAAATTACATACAGATGGTTTTCCTCAAGTGTAAAGCTATAATTGTGTTAGATAACACAATGGTGAGTATTTCTGGGTTATTTGCTTTTGTTGTTATTTTCCATTCATTGAGGAAAAAAGCAAATGTTTTATCATTTCAGGGTGTAGCTGGGTTGTTACAAGCGAAATACAGCACAAAATATGAAGCTACCTTTGAAACTAAGGTAAATCACAAGCTTAATTACATAAGATATCAGGGTCTTCCCCAGGCCTTTTAAGCGCTGTGGGGCTTCAGTGCCTGAATTATAAAATGAGCACTCCCCCAGTGCCTTAATTGATTTCACTGTGCTGAATATTGATCCAGAGCGCTTTAAATCTGTACCATATGCAGTCTATTTGCTTTTGACATGGTTTGATACATTTGATTTGGTTTAAAAACTATCAAGGGTACAATGCAAGACTATAGTTAGTGCTTCTCAAACATGAAGCACTTACCATAGTCTTGCACTGAACCCTCAATATTTAAAAAGAACTTGCCAGGAGAAGAGGATACCGGCTATTATGGGGAATATCACCGGACACCTCCCACCAAACATACAGCATCAAGGACCCCAGCTCCTGGAAAAAAATCCTTGGGTAGCAGTGCTTTTCCAGTTTTCGGGGAAAGGGGTCGGGTCGCATAAGGGGGGAAATTAGCACGTAAAAGGTGAAAAAGGGGAAAGATTTATCCAAGCAAGTAACTACAAAATCAAGTTATATCACTATAATTCACCATACATAGAGAGAAAAACATTGTTCCAACTCTTTTTTTTCATCAACATGTTATGTTCAAAGTCAAATATCAACATGTCCTGATTAAAATTGAATTACACTTCCAAGTGGGTGAATTTTTGAAGTTTTTTGGAGAAAGATATATACTCTAGAGATGGGGGGGGGGGGAATTGGGCCGAATAATGCCGAATATTTCACCCAAGAAAACCACTGGGAAGACCTGGGATATAATGCATACTTTCCAATTAGACCATAAAGAGTTTGAAAAACTTGAAAGAATATTAATTAAACTTAAGGCAAAAGCGTAATTGCTTTTTGCACTTTTGCTTAATTTTGTCTCAATTTGATGCATCCTGATACATATTTTGTCCTTTTATGAAAATGGGTTTACAAAAAATCATTATTATCTGGGGTTTTTTGTTGGAAGTCATTTACTATTGCTTCACTTTGGAGCAGGCACAAAATCCCATATAAGGGAAGGTTTAAGAAAAATGCTCAAGGAATTGATTTATGCAAGGTAGAGATGTCGGTGAGTTGCTGATGCCGAGCAAAGCAATACCCTTTATGAATCACTAAAACTAAATGGATGAGAAAATGCCATGAGTAATCTAACCCTAAAAATGCTGGGTAATTTTTTAAATTTCAAAAATATATTTTTGTGTTGGCTGCTTTCCAAAACCTCAAATTCTGCTTAATTTTGATGAGGAAAATTAATCATCTTATGCAAACAGGTAAGATCACAGGCCAGACGCCAATTTGCGGCTGGCCTGTATCCAACCTGTTTGCATAAGCATGGGTTCGGTTCCAGCACTATAAGGGCTTAGCATATGGTTCTGTTTACAATTCACTATAAAAAGTCCCCATCCGAACTGAATACTCTTGCAATTGTGATTTTATAGTACGCTTTCATTTGGTACCTTATTAAACCTCAATTTTTTCTACTACCCCAAATTGAAAGAGTTTGCAGACAACATTGCAAATTGTTATGAAATCGAAAAATAATCTTCTGACAGGGCAGAAAACATTGTGTGAAAAAAGGAGAAATTGCTCGGTACGAGCAATTTCTCCTTTTTTCCAGTTTTTTTTCCAGAGTCGTCTGCAAGAAATGTCGTTATTGTTGGGTAATGAGTTAAGATACATAAACTTAGGTTGTTTCCTTTACAGCCTTACAAGCTGCACAAGTTGGAGGAGGCACCAAGTACCACTGTGTCCATGACACGAGACGAAGGACTTAAGTACTACAAAGACATGATGACTATTAGAAGGATGGAAACCGTGGCGGGCAAACTCTACATGTCTAAGGCAATCCGAGGATTCCATAGCTTGTTCTTTGGACAGGTTCGTGAAGGGATTGGGTTCGTCATTATGGGGGATAAAGCATTAAAAGTATCAGTTTTTGATTTTATGGATATTGTGTGTTGCCAGATAAATGACATCAGTATTACATCATAGTGAATACTTAATAAGCACATGCAATGGTTTTGTTTATATGGGGTTTCATGCTGTGTCAACACTTTTTCATTTAGGCTTTTATGGATACACATACACAGCAATTCTAGGCTTACGCTAAGAAGTGTCTAGCTTAATGAAACTCTCACAAGACCAAAGATACCTGTATGTCGAAATAGTGTCAACAAGCTTAAAAATAGTGTCATCAACAATAAAAATAGTGTCAACATCTGTAAAAATAGTGTCAACAACTGAAATATTGTCAACATGTAACTAAACACTCTTTAGGATGCAAAATTGACTTTTTGATGTTAAATAAGTCATAGAAATACAAAATGGAAACATAATATTAACTTCACTTTACCCTGGAAATTGGGTCAGTATAAGATTCGAAGGTCAATTAAAAACGAAAAAAATGCAAGTAATGCAGCAGATAGCATACATAATCTCAAATATTCATTTGACTAATGCATTAATAACCATATTTTCTGTCATTGTTTTCAAAAAATGATGAATTTAGAGTGTGGTCCGGTCATGTTTTACTGACCCACAAAATGTCCACGTCTCATACTATTTTAGGTATCCATTTCCTTACTTCTCATGCTTTCTACGATTAATTAAAGTACATAAAATTCGATTATAAACTCTAAAACTGTGTAAAAACACACTGGAGCTAATTTTTGACTTGTTGACGCTATTATTTCAGTTGTTGACACTATTTCTATAGTTGTTATCACTACCTTTAACTTGTTGACACTATTTCGACATATCCAAAGATACAGGTAGGGCTCTATTCTTAGGCCGCATCCTAACCACCTAGCATGGCAGAACCCTACACGCGACAGTAATGATATATAGAATATTTATGCATAAATCATTGAGTGCTGAGTTACACATTTATACTTTATGATCAAAATCTGCTCAATGTGTTTGAACATACCACTCATGTAAACTTTTGGTAATTAAATGCTTATCCTGTTTGAGTTACTATTTTTACCAAAGCTTTAGTGTAGTAATTAAGGAAATGTAAAAACTTGGATAAAGTGTAATACTTAATTTATCAAATCTCATTTACATTGATGCAAGGACTTCAGTTTTTTATCTGCATACGTTTTTTATAATTGACAGGAGGCTTGTTGTGTGGGCATGGAAGCTGCCATCACAAAAGATGATGCAGTTATCACAGCATACCGAGCGCATAGCTGGGCCTACATACGCGGGATCAGCGTTCTTGGAGTGTTAGCCGAACTCACAGGTATGATCTTAATCTTTGTAAGTCATCAATTTACTGCGCGAAAAAGGACAAAATAGTTTGTTCAAAGAATTTCTTTATTTTGCCATTAGAAATCCTTTTATATTTTCTGTAGTCTATTGAATGGATGGAGAGTTGCTGCTAGTTATGGAGCATTTCTGGCAAAATATTGACACAACTCTCTTGATTCTACTATTTGTTATGTTTGATATACATTTTGCGTTAGTATTTGCACAGCCTGTCACCTAATATAGTTCTTATGGAAGTCAGTTCTCATTTTTTGCGCAATATTTCAAAATGCATCTAATTTTGACTAATGCTTACCTGTTATTACTTTATAAAATGTTTAAAACAAGTTTTTGTAAAAGTACAGTTTCTTTTGATCTTAATCAGGTTGTCTTTGACATATCTTAACCCTTATAGAGCTTGGACAGAAGTCCATGCTAATGCAAACGGGTTGGATCAAGGCCAGCCGCCAAGTTAATTTGTGGCTGGTCTGTGATCAAACCTGTTTGCTACTCTGAGTATCTTTCCTCATCAAAACTAAGCAGATATCTAAGGTTTAGGAAATTAGATGACACAAAATATAATTTTCAGAATATTACCCAGCATTCTAAGGAATAATTGTATACCAGTAAAAGTTCTTTTTTGTGTTGTAGGCAGAGTGTCGGGTTGTACCAGGGGTAAGGGTGGCTCAATGCACATGTACACCCATAACTTCTACGGGGGAAACGGAAATGTTCGTGCTCAGGTATAATGATTGATTCCACGGGAAACAGTTTAGTTTTCCTTGAAGAAAAGTAAATTCTGTTGCTTATTAATTTGATTTGACAAAACTTTTTTCTCACTCTCAAAGGATTCCTTAACTTATTTTGGAACTTTAGTAAAGGAGAGAAAATGCTATTTATGAGCATGAAAAGGTACTTTGAATCACAGTGGTCTAAAGTCATCATTGGTCCAGTATTATGTAAGGTTATATTAACCCTTATAGTGCTGGAACGGACTTCATGCTTATGCAAAAGGTTTGCCATTGTTTCCCTCCTCAACAGAATTCGGCAATTTTTAGAAAATTACCCAGCATTCCAAGGGTTTAAGAGTTTTAGGCTGTGCCAACCATTTTTCAATGCATATTTAAATCATACAGCAACATGTGAATTTGTGACTGGTCAAATATAATAGCAAATGAAGAGTAAAGCATGAAAAAAAATCCATTTGATGTTTGGTAAAACTATTGTAACGCAAGGATAAAATGCCCATATGGAAAAAAATACTTTTATCATATTGGTTTCCATAGTAGTCTTCAACATATCAAGGGTTCAATGCAATACTATAGAAAGTGTTTCACCTTTATGAAGCACTTACTATAGTCTTGCATTGAACCCTCTACATGCTAAACACCCAGGTATAATTATAAGGTATTATATCTTAAAGGTAACACTGGGGGCTGGAATAGCTTTTGCCCAGAAATATGAAGGGAAGCCCAACTGTTGTATAAGTCTGTACGGAGTTGAAGCTGCCAATCAGAGACAGGTCTACGAGGCGTTCAACATCGCCAAACTTTGGGATCTACCCGTCATTTTTGTGTGCGAAAACAACGGCTACGGAATGGGTATCAGCGTGACCAGAGCTTCTGCCAGCACAGAGTTCTACACTCGGGGCGATTATATTCCTGGAATATATGTAGGTCTTAGAAGCAAATAAACAGAGTTTGATTTTGATTTAGGATGGATTGGTGTTTTTTTTATGCATTTAAAAAAAAGTTTTAAACAAATGGCATACTTTTTTTTATTTTTCATGCTTGATTTTTGTATACTACATTGTATTATGTTTTTCACGCCAACAATTCATATATGCTTGTTAACTTTGGTTAAACATTTTTTGTTGTTGTTATTCTTAATGGACATATCATAAGGTCATATATTTTTTATTCATTTCGTATGATATATAACAATGTATCTGACACATACACTTTGAATTGAGAATCACTTCACAGGTTTTAATTATGACTTTTAGGAATGTTTTTTTTTTCTCATTTACTGTCTTTATGCAGCATACTATAAAAGTAAACACTGATTAAGAAGGGTCTTCTGAATCAGCCGCTGATAGTTTTAAATCATTTGTTAGAAAATGAAAATTTGCTTATTTATGAAAATTGTTTTCTTTTGATGAAAAATTAAGAAATCATCTGTTGCCTGCTTGGAATGATTATCTTTGAAAAGGTTTAAGAATTGTGTTTATTATTTTTGAAAAGGTTAAAGCATTATAAATGAACATTTATTATGGGTTAATCTAGCTAAATTAACTCTAAGAATGATTGGTATTCTTTTAAAAATAGGTTTTTGTGTTATCTGCTTTCCAAATCCTTAATAATCTGCATAATTTTGATGAGAAAAGATAGTCAGAGTAGCAAACAGGTAAGATCACAGGTCAGCCGCCAATTTACTTGGCGGCTGGCCTAGATCGAACTTGTTTGCATAAGCATCAAGTCAGTTCCAGCATTTTAAGGGTTAATACTTTGACACTCACTTGTTATTTTGTGGTTGGTGATGGTTGTTCCAAATTGAAATTAACAGCAGTCAATGAGTTTATAAAGGCTGACCTTTGGCCTACATGGTCTAGTTGTAATATCACAGAACTCGAAATCACATGGCCCCTCCCTGCATGGGTTCAAATTCTTGTGATAGCATTTTTTATTTCAAGAGAGGTCTTGACTAGCCCTTAAATGCAGTTGAGTATGGGGTGTTTCTCCATCATTAAGAGTCTGGCATCCCAACATAACTTAAATGATGCTGACGCGTTGTAAAACCCATATAAGCATAATCAAGCCACGGCAAAGATTTGGATGGGACCTTTCTATATGATTTGATGCCTTTAAATATGGAGATGGAATGTTTAATCATACTTTGCATATCATATATTGGTGAGACCACAATAACCATTTTTAATGCAACATTATGTTTATGCATCATTGACGAGTCTTTAAAACATACATTCTTGTATTTCAATGAAGCCACATAATTGGAATAGTGTTGACATAATGTTGAACCCCCATATAAATAAATAAACAAATGCTGAGTACAACTCCTTTTATACCTAAAACAACAGGTTGATGGCATGGATGTTCTTGCTGTGAAAGAATGCACCAGATTCGCCAAAGACTATGTTTTGAAGAATGGGCCCATTGTGATAGATGCTGACATCTACAGACATCATAGATATCCATCTGGTCCGGGATCCAGGCAAGTCCCTTAGTCTGTTACTCCATTTTAAACCTAGTTCGTTACATCAGTTGCAGAAAAGAGTTTGTACATTCATGTGACAAAACGATAATTGGTATCATTTTTAATAATTTTCATATTGAGAAACAGTGGTTTGAAAAAGATATGAGGCATTACAAACGAGGATTTACTGGTGATGATATGCCATGAGCAAGAGAAGGTGCAGTTACCGCTAACTCGAGTTCTGGAAAGAAGGGCAAAGCTCCGAATCTCTGCCAGTCCAATTCTTTTTTAATTATAGGAGTTAAGATTAAGTTTGAGTTGCATGCTATTTCATAAATGTTCGATGATAATGCAATTGATATCATACTGCAGCTGTCTTTAAAGGTAGAAAAAATATTAATGCTAGGGAAAAAGGACAATTCCTTTACAGATTTAGCTTGGGATGTTGAAAGTTTTAACCCTTAGAATAATGGGTTATTTTCTATAAATAAATTTTTGTGTCGTCTGCTTTTCAAAACCTTACAAATCTGCTTAATTTCTTTAGGGAAAGAAACTCAGACTAGCAAACAGGTTAGATCAAAGGCCAGTCGCCATTTGGCGACTGGCCTTGATCTACGGTCACCCGTTTGCATAATCATGAAGTCAGTTCCAGGACCATGAGGGTTGATGTATATATATTTATTAACCCTTTACCAAATGCCAAATTTTCAACTGTCCCAAATTGGAAGAGTTTGCAGACAACATTTCAAGATATGATAAAATTGAAAAATATCTGATAGGGTAAAAAACATTGTGGGAAAAGGAGAAATTGCTCGTTGATAGCAATTTCTCCATTTCCCACAATGTTTTCCAGAGTGGCCTGCAACAAACTGGTCAAATGTCGTTATTGTATGTTAATGGGTTAATAGTATTTTAGTTCCCTAAATGCACTTGAGGGCGTGAGAACGAAACTCGATCCAATCACCCAGCAGAGGAACAGGCTCATTGATTCAGGTTTGGCTACAGCTGCAGAATTGAAGGTAATGATCAGCACCTTACTCAATACATTCTGTTGAACTGCACTTTTTGAAGAGAACCTTGAAGACAATTACGAAGAAAGGGTGCCATGGCTTTTAACAATCCCTTTCTTAATATAGTTTTTCTATTTGGATTGAACAATACCCATAAGACTATCAGTATATGAACACCAACCAACACTTTTTAACTCATTTTCGTTTATAGGATTGGTAACCATGTCTTCTTGGCTTATTTAAGTGGTGAGAGTACCGAACTTTCACTTGCGAAATGCCTCTTTATGAAGGTCTGAATCCTGGCACCATTATAGTTTTGTTTACCAGAGTTAATCTCCTGGCTGATTTAACCCTTTACCATATACCATATTTTTTCGACTGTCCCAAGTCAAAAGAGTTTGCAGATAGCGTTACAAAATTTGAAGAAGTTGAAAGATAATCTTCTGAAATGAAAGAAAACATGGAAAAAGGAGAAATTACTCTTCAATTTTTTCCAGAGTTGTCTGCAACCAACTGGTTAAATGTAGTTATAGTTTTGTAATGGAATAAGGAATGTTTATAGTATTAAATTACATGTACCTGGATTAAATCATCCCTTCTAGCAGTCAAATTGGGACTTCATAACTTCTGAACCAAGTATCTCAATGAAACTTGAATGCTATTGACGCAATATAACAACCCAATCAATAAAATCAACCCTGATTTTTGTTTAAACTTATTTATTTTACATTGATTGTAAAACAAGTTCTTACAACTTAGATTATTCACTCTCGATTCTGCTTCCTGGATACATGAGGGTTAATGAAAGTTCACAAGGCAGATCCCGCTTTTCACTGGATTCGAACCCACGACCCTCGTGTCAAGAAGCTGACGCTCCAACCCCTGGACAACTGTCCTCCATCAAACCTAATAATTTGGATGAAAGGTATATTGCTGATACATAAACAATAAGCAAATATTCTTTTGACTTTCAGAAAATTGATTTGGATATCAGGAAAATGGTTGATGAAGCTGCGGCCACAGCGAAGGCTGACCCAGAACTTCCTCTGGAAGAGCTTTACAAATCAATCATCATTGATCCCCCAGCGGATATGATGATCCGAGGTTGTGACTACACTATACGAGAGAAAACATCCGGCTAGAACTGTCCCAAGAGTATCAGATAGATTAATGAACACAGGGGAAAAGACAGTGTGATTTTGTTATTATTTAATAGAGATTAAAGTTTTGTTAAATATGAGATAGTGAAAAGATGGGGTAATTTTAACTGGGAGACTCATGTGAGATACATTTGATTTCTGTTTCAAATTACATATGTGTCTAGATAAATTGCAGAAATAGAAACACTAACCAATTAATCTACACAGATGAAATTCAAACCTTAAATTAAGCAACCAGCATATACATTGTGCTTTTTATGGTTGAATGCAAGGCTTAAGTAAACCCTTCCTATACTTACTATAGTATTGCACTGCGTCCTTGATTTATAAGAAGTTCGGAAAGAGATTTCTGCATGATTCACATCTTGTATAAAATCGTTACTTTAATGGGAACAAAGCCTTCCATACATTGTTAAAATGTGGTAACCTAAGACAATATTGATATCTAATGAATCTGTACAGATAACTTTCAAAATCATTGAAATAAAAGTAGAATTTGCTCATGAAGAGTTTTTAACTCCTTTTATCACAATCAATGCTGTCAATGCCTAGAAAGAAAATGACAGTTGCGATACTTTACCCATGTCATCTCATCTGTAATGAATATACTCTCTGAAACTTGTGTTTTTTTTAGCACACAGTAACAAAAGTTTTGTTTTTGAAAACAATTAACAATGACACTGTGACAAATTTGAAAAGGATTTTTTACTTTCAGTTATCGAACTTTATTAGAATGGTTGTTAAGAACTGATGCGGTGAACAAGTACGTATTTGCTCAACACGTAAAGTAGCATACATTAATAAGAATCTCAGTTTGTTACACTGCTCTACCAGCAACTTCACAGGGCTAGGACTTTTCTCTATATGTATGAAAGAATCGTGTAAAGATCAAATTTGTGTATACGTAAACTGTAACATTTAGAAGGATGGGCATTTCTAACTAATGTTCTAGATGTCCTTTTACACTGCGGATTTATAACATTTAAACTACAAATCGAAGGGAACAATGCATATTTTGTTCTAACAGATATGTTGATAATTCTGTCATACCCTTATTCGTCACTATTGATATAAATTACATAGGACATCTTATAGAAGAATCTTTGAGATCCTGTAACCCAATCTTGCTGTTAGTTACTTAACGACTGATCTGTAATGTTTTTTTATGCAGTGCAATGAGATTGACTCACAGTAATTTTTGTGAACCTATATGATAAAAAGGTTTAAGATGACAAACATTATAAAGGGATAGTTTTTGTACATTTGGTAGGTTGGTGTTCTTGCTATACTTGCATATACTTCGAGGGTTCAGTGCAAGACTATAGTAAGTGTTTCATAAACATGAAGGACTAACTATAGTATGCACTGAACCATTGACTTGTTTGTAGATACATGTATGTTAATGCTTTTATTGCATTATATAGCTGTTGTTATACATCTGAGCATATGTTTGTGAATGCTCATTGTTAATCCGCTTTTTCTGGTACAGACATCTTTAAATGTTTTTGCAATTAACAGCATTTGAAAGGTATTCAGACAAAAGGAGAATTGATTCACTAGCAAGTTTTCTCTATGTCTCAAATGTTTCAATGTTGATTATTGCATATTCATTTTATTCATAGACGTGTTTGCCATATTCATCATAGGCTTTAATGAGATATTCTATATAGTACTGAATTTAGGCAAAGGGTTTACACACTTGAAAGTAACTGACATATGGTATCTTGTAGAATGAATTTTTTAAACAAGATTCTTGTTTTTGTCGTCTTTTTATTTCCTCCACTCCCAAAGTCCTGTAAACTACTTGCTAGTCCTTTCAAAGACTGAGTTACCCACTTACTTTATTTATGCTCATTTTAGTGTGTCTGTAGTAAGAGAAGTTAAAATGGAGTCTGCAAACAAATTAGACATTGTACTATCAACATATTCTTTTTGTCACAATGATGTCTTTACATAACCACAAATGAGTGTTATTTTTCATACGTTATAACTGTTATCAGTTGTTCTTATCAATCCAGACTTAACACAAACTCTGTTGATTGATCTTAATGAATCTCCTTATTAGAAGGATGATATCAAATGGTCGTACATTTTAGAAATTTGAAAGAATTTTGAAAAGCATCTTCATGCCATCCACAATTCTGTCATAAAGCTCACATGATCCTACTCGGGGTGAGCTCTCGTGATCAATTAAATGTCTGTTACCACGTAGTCTGATCTCAACATGTAGTCATAAACACCATAGAGGTTGCAATATTGACACAATCTTCATCAAAGCTCCTCATACTGATTGTCTGTCTTGAAGCTGTGTAGGTCAAGTTGGATTACGTATGGGAAGGGTCATAAAATAGATCACTAGATACACTTGAATAAAGCAAACCTTGGTCAAATTTAACCATGGGATAGTGTTCCTTTTTCGATTCAACCAATTAACATACCTGTTCGTGTTCAATATGTCCTGTTTTGTAATGAGAAACAAACAGGATTGGAACCCGTGTAGTACTGGAACCGACTTCATGCTTATGAGGAGAGGGCCAAGCACGGTACCTTCGGGGACTCCAGATAGGACCTCTGCTGTTGATGAGGTGTGGTCATCCAGCATGTCTTGTTGCTGTCTGTTGGTCAAGAAGTCTCTTATCCAGTTTACGGTCTGTCCTCGTACCCCGTAGTATTGTAGCTTGTGCAAAAGGCGCTCATGGGGGACTTTGTCGAAAGCTTTGGAGAAGTCTAGAAGCACTATGTGTACTTGCTCCCCTTCAGATTAGGTACGAGCAATGTCGTCGATGGTTACTGCTAGTTGTGTCTCGCATGAACGTTTTGATCTAAACCCGTGTTGTTTGTCACTGAGTATGTTGTGCTTGTCAAATGGATCCAGATTCTGACTGCGGTTGATGTGCTCAAGGAGTTTGCATGCTATTGACGTCAGGGAGACTGGGCAGTAGTTGGAGGCTTGGTGTTTGTCTCCTTTCTTGTATGTCGGCATAATCGAGGCTATCCTCCAGTCGTCAGGGATGGAGACTTTGTTGTAGTAAAGATGTGAAATATCCCATAATCCTTGTGTATCATTGGTTGATAGTTCTTGCACCCAGTCGATGTTTGCCATTGAAGCTCGTATATCCTTTTATCCTCGTTCCCTTTATGGTATTTGAATTTTCTTGTTTTGCTTGAACAAAGTTCTTGCTGGCAAATGTAGTCAAAAACTATGGTACATTGGTCACTGTTTCCTATGGGTGCTAGTATCTTCATGTCTCTGATGACGTTTTCTTCTGCAGTCAGCACAAGATCAAGGAGTGACTGTCTTTGAGTACCACGATATCTGGTTGATTCTTCTATGTGTTTCCCGATAAAACAGTCTTCCAAACACTCAAAGAACTGGTCGCATTCAGAGCCTTCCCTATCCGTGGCTGTACAGGTATCCCAATTCGTGTTAGGATAGTTAAAGTCACCAACACCAACTAGGTGATTATAGTTTTTGTCAGATATGGCCCTAAGTAGGGATTCTAGCTTCTTGTTATTTACACTGTCAATTGAAGGGCTTCTGTAAACACAACCTATGACTACACTCTTGTTTTTCCCTATTTTTACAGTCGCCCAGATTGATTCTTTGAAGTCATTTAGGTTCAAAATGTCAAGGCTAAAATCCTCCATCCCATACAACTGTGAAACATATATACATATTCCCCTTCCATCTAGTTCGAGGTTATTTACAGGCGGATAATAGCCTTTTATGATCAACTCAGTATCGTTCAATTTATTTATACAATTCTTCAGTTTGACATCTGTTATTGCAATTGGATCGCAATATCAATCTAAATAAAAATTCCATTGAAATTTATCTTCGAGTACTCTACTTATTCTTTTATTCAACAAATAAATGTCATATTCACACCGATTTTATTGGCCATATCCGCTCTTTAGCTACACCTACTGTAACCCCAAGCATCAGTTTGGTTTGTTAACAAACATCACAGCATTGATTGCCGATTTTAACGCATTTGCTCCAAATTCAGTAGCTTTCTGCTACCATATATATTCAATGGAAGTGCTTCCGACAAACCAATAACCTACACAAGCTTCTGGATTACTGAGAGCCGAAGGGCATGGCATAGCCAAATAGATGATCCAATAGGCCTATAAATACGGAATTCCATAAACGACAGGTTACTGCCAACTGCCTACTACCAAACAAAAGTTGATTAGCAGCGAATTACTCTGAGGCATTCCAAATGCAACAGTTGGCAGTAGACAGTTGTCATCAAGCAGTAAGAAGTTGGCAGTAAGCTAAAGCATGTAGTCACGACCCTCCGATAAGTCCACGTGGTTAGCTGGTATTTGTGTTTAAGTCCGGCTTTGGTGTATATGGTAGTTGACGTCTCGGAATCGTAAAACTTATAATAAATATACTCAGGTTATGGTAAAGTTGATGTTACAGACTACGATTGAGAAGTAACAATAACCTACTGCTTACTGCCAACTGCCTACTGTTAACTGCTAACTATATGATGCCAAATGTCGACTGACAACTGTTGCAATCGGGATGCCTCAGAGTTATTCGCTGCTAATCAACCTTTGGTTGGGCAGTAGGAAGATGCCAGTAGGCTGTCGTTTATGGAATTCCGTATATAAATGATGAGAAGTAGCTCATTTTGTCCAGCTGATTGACTTATAATAAGGCAATTGAGGTCTTTCAGAATCATCAAAAAACAGTTCATATCAGGTGTATTCCACATATTAGTTTGTTCTGTCCTTTTCAATTCGAAATAGCCTATGTAATAAGGACTAAATGCTTATGTGACCAAGGAGCAATAAAAAAAAGTTAGACAAAGGGTCACAACTTTCTTTAACTCTTTCTTTCTAATTCTATTTCGGGCAGGTCTAAATAGTAATTGCAGACAATAATTGAAAAAAGATATGAAAATCTGACTTGTTTGAGGTATTTGATAGAATCATTTTGAGTATTTTCTCAGTTTTTCAAAATAACTTCTAATATCATCTTATGTACAATGCATCATCAACATTAACAAAACTATTTTTTTAAATCTGCCACTGTTTTATTCCTTCAATTATATACTTATTTCATTTTAAAAATGATACTGCTATCTTTGATTAACCCATTGTCCTATATGGGGATTTCTGACGAATTTAAGGACGTTCTCGGTATTTTTTTCTGTGCACTTCATCTGCGCATCAAAGGGAGTTAATAATCTGTTACCGAATAGGTACTTGCATAGTTGTCGGACAGCGTTTTTATTCGGACGAAATTTACTGTATGCATTTCTTTTTCAAAGAATAATCATATTATCCAGAATAATATAAAATGTAATTGACATTATTATATATTTCGTATGTATATTAAGCCCGCAGCTTCTATTTTTCAATTTGAAATTGATCTTAGTCGTTTTTATAATGTTTTTGATATGCGGTTATCATGAAAACCGTCATTTTACAGAAAAACTAACTCGTCAACATATACATGTTTTTTTTTTTTGCATTTTGTATTTCAAAATTAAGTCTTACTTCACATACTGAAAAGTAAAAATTTCTATGAAAGTTTTTTTTAATATCTTTATTCTTTGTGATATACATATCAATTTTCATTGTTTTCTGTCGAATACAAAAATTAGAAAAACTGATTTGGACTACAAAAAATGTTCAGATTGTAGTAATTTAAAAAAAAACATTGAATTATGGGGTATTGAATGTATGATTTCATGTCTTTTGTGTTAATAAACCTTCCAGGAATTATTTTATTACCTTTGAAGATGGTATGGTTATTTTGACATTTTTGGCCAAACGGTTACCATGGAAAATGTCATTTTACAAAAGGACAAACTAGTCGACCTGCATTTTTCTTTAAATTTTTGAATTTACAATACAATTTTAGATAACATATCAAAAATTTAGAAAATTTTATGAAAGGATTATTTTGTTATTAAACTGTAGAACATGTCCTTAACTTCAAATATAAGAGCAATTGATATTTAAGAAACAACATTTTCCCTCTGATATAAACCATTGTGACAAATGGAGTAATTCCGCATTTTGCCGATGTGGTTTTTAAAGTCATTTGTGAGAGGAGCGGTAACGTGTGGTATGATTGGGTAACGGGTTAGTATTCACGCGGATAAAAATAAATAAAGCGCTAGCAATGCCTTAATTAAAATTCTCTTGAGACAGGACATCAAAATTCATTGAAATCTCGGCACCAAAAGGTGTCCGAACGCTGGATTTAGGAGACACAGATCATTTTGGTACTCTATTGTACATAGAAATCGGTTTGTTTACAAGAAAGCATTGTTTCAAAATGACCTTTACATTAAAAATGTTACTATTTTTGGCAAACCGTGTTTGTGTGTCACTATGCATGAGTGACCACCTATACCAGAGTACAAGCACAGGGGTATAGGTCATAATTTACCTGTATTAACACTATGTGTATTTATAGTGTTAATACAGGTATTATGACCTATACCCCTGTGACTACAACTACCTGAGACGAAATTACCTGAGCAGATATTACGGCTGATTGAGACCGAGAACAACAACAAATTGATTTCTGCTATGATTTCCACTATCAGAATAGTTCGGGGCAGTAGCTCTGCGCAGAAGGTAAGAAATTTTTTAATGTTTTTCTTTTTAAATGGAATCCACTTCATTTTATACGTCTTTAATTGGAATGCGTACCCGGAAGGTGTATGTTATTTCGGTTTAGATCAAAACGTTCCTGCACCATATAACTACTAGAATACATCAGAGACATAGATAACAGATATTGGCAACTCCCGAATTATCGCCAAATTCTCGCGTACCGCGAGGTTACTGCGAGAGAATGAAAGTGCGTACCTGTTTATCAGTTGCCACGGGAGATTTCAAGCGTATTTGATACTTCTTTAGTACAGTAGAATAGCTATGTCTTGGTTATCTGCTTGGTTATCTGAACCAACTTCAGGACATTTTGTTTTATTTTCATCTTGTTCATTTGATATAATGTTAAAAACAATAAATAATGTCCAGTAGGCCTGTTTTTTAAATCACAGGCTTGATTACCATACAATTGTACTTATAACGACAATGTCTTTCAGCAAAGGTTTGAATAATATTTTGAAATAAATCATTCATCAAGTGACTCTATTTAGTTGCAGTTAATAACCAAAGCACGGATTTTTCACAAAGACATGACAGTTTTCGTCAATATACAAAAAATTGCTTCCTCACATCATTTCATTTATTTTGTGTCGTAAAACTGTTTACAGTGCTTATTTTGCCAAAACAAAACACATTTTTCATCATGACATTATTTCCAGCCCAATGTTTAAATTTAAGAAAATGAAAAGTATTTTATGATGTTAAAATGCATATGATGAGAATTTTGTAAAAGTGGTTTAAGTTAACGAAAGAAAACGTAAGCAAAAGCTGACGTGCAAAGTTTTTCAATACAGCTTTTAACGCAGATTCCTCTCATGTTGATTGTAAATCAATAACAACATAATTATTCTTAAAACACGTAAGTATCTTCTGGTCTTACCATACTACTGACCAAAATGATTTTAGAAAAAAAAGATGTGTGCTTATTGAATGTTAAGCTAAAGCAAATAGTGTGTCTTACACCTTCATTTTTGGACTAAGGGTGCGTCAGCACCTAAGTTTATTGAATTTACATACCACTTTTTAGGGACGGTACTTTATCGATACACAAACAGCGGTCTGACCCCAATTACTCATTAAACATCTGCCTTCACTTTGCGGACTAATACCTTCTTGGGACTAGAAATGTTGTCCGGATTTGTTTTGCTTTATATTATTATAACTGTTGCCTCATGGGAAATCGTAAAATGTCCAGATGTTCGAAAAATAAACAATCCTTCAGTCTCTGTTCACAGAAAATATTGTAGTAATGGTGGTAAAAGGAGCAGCTGTTTTCCTCGAGATGTTGCCCAAAGAAATTTTCAAACGTATCCTCAATCAGCTTGCTTTACTTTAAACGCACCTTAGTCCTTCAGCGTTATCAGCGCTTTGATCATTATCATGTCTCAACGAGAAATTAAGTCAAAGCACACAACTTTTAAACTCAGACAGACGCTTTAAACAGAACAAATCCTCCCTATTTTCTTTTTCGGGAAGCTTAACTTATCAAATTTGAAGTAGGTGTCAGAGAGTGGACACAGGGTTAGCGACACACACACTTCTTGTGTAATCGCCCTAGCATCAAAAGGTTTTATGACATCAACTACATATTTTATGGGGTGTATACGGACATTTGCCCCCCGGACATTTGCCCCCTTTTTGGTATAGGGCGGACATTTGCCCCCTCGCCGTGATGTAGAAGGCGGCATTTGCCCCCTCATATTTTTTATATCTTGTTTAACCTGATCGTATTCCGTTATAATTCAACAGGAATTTAAATGGAGATAATATATTTATCAGACTAACATGTCAATTTTGCCCTATTACGCCGATGTCACTTGGTCAATTATGCTTATCCAACCGTGAAACAGCGGTATACGTTCATGATTTTTTCAATACTTGTGGAAGTAAATACTTTCGAAAGATTAAACATAAAAAGGAAGATTTTACAAAAAGCTGAAGAAACGATAAACCATGGTTCGATGCTAGTTGCAAAAGGAAACGAGACGAAATGCGTTCGGCTTTAAAATGTTTTAACAGAGAAATTTCGGAAAATGCTCGTCAACGGATGTTTTTTTACAAGGAAGGACTTTAAATATCATTGTAGAAAAAGAAAAACACAGTACAATTTGGAAATGGCGGATAAAATGAATGAAACTAGAAGAAAAAAGCCTAGAGAATTTTGGAAATTATTTAAGACTAAAAGAAATTCAAATAATGCAGACAACATTTCACTCGAGCATTTTCACGAGTATTTTAAAACCATTTCGTCTGAGAACGATATTCCAATTAGTGAGGAAATTTTAGATTATGTAAACAATTTTAAACCCCCAGAAGGCAGTTCTACCTTTATCGAGCTAGATCAGCCTATCACACAGAGTGAGATACAAAAAGCATGTAAACAATTGGGGAACAATAAATCATGCTCTTTAAATAATATATTATATGAGTATTTAAAATAAAGCGTGGAACACACTGGTCGAGCATTTGAGTTGTTGTTTAATCATATTTTAATGTCTGGGGTATTTCCTAAAAGCTGGTCAACCGGACTTATTGTACCGATACATAAAAAGGGTGATTCATCCGACCCTTCTAATTACAGGGGTATCTCGCTTATTAGTTGTTTTGCAAAACTTTTTACAGGTATTTTAAATAATAGATTGAAAGATTGGGCCGAGAAAACAGATGCTCTAACAGACGCTCAATTTGGTTTTAAACCTGGTTACAGTACATCAGATGCAGTCTTTATATTGAATTCTCTTATTGATAAACAGTTTGACAGCAAGAAAAAATTATTTGTTTGTTTTATCGATTTTCGTAAAGCTTATGATCTGATCGACAGGAGCGCTCTTTGGTTTAAGTTGATAAAATCGGGTATCGATGGACAGGTCTTAAAAGTACTCAGGTCGATGTACTCAGAGGTAAAAATGTGTGTTAAGCATATGGGCTCATTATCGGACTATTTCATAAGCGACCTGGGGCTTTTGCAAGGGGAGATTACTTCACCTTTGATGTTTTCACTTTTTATAAATGACATAGAGCTACAATTGCAGAATAATGTTTTTCTGGTATCACTCTTGAACAATTGAGTATTTATTTGTTAATGTTTGCTGATGACGCAGCGTTGCTAGCAGATTCAGTGGCCAATTTGCAAAAATCTTTAGATAGCTTACATTGTCTCAAATGGAATTTATCTATAAACACTGGTAAAACTAAAATCGTCGTATTTCGTAAAGGGGGACAACTTGGAGGCGAGTGCAAATGGTTCATCAATGGAGAGGAAATAGAAATTGTCAGTCAATTTAATTATCTCGGTGTCGTCTTCTCCAGTGGTGGGTCATTTGTGCACGCCACCAAAACACTAGCTGGAAAGGGTTTACGAGCAATGTGCTCCCTTCTCAATTTTACTAGAGATATGGAAATACCAATAAATATTATGTTTAACCTGTTTGATACATATGTAGCATCTATCCTTAACTATAATTGTGAATCATGGGGTTTTAATATGGCTGAAAATATTGAACGCATTCATCGAAAGTTTTGTAAATGGATGCTGAATGTCAAAATGTCTACTAACTCATTAGCAATTGACTCAGAATTAGGAAGATTCCCACTTTTTATCACAAGACAAATTAGAATTGTTAAATATTGGTTTAAGCTTCACAGCGTTAAATCTTCTAACTGTATTCTTTCAGGAATAGTTGAGTTTCAACGTAAACAAATCGATACAAACTCAAATATTAAAAATTGGTCCAATAAAGTGAAAGCTCTTTTGCAATCGTCTGGATTTGCAGAAATTTGGTTATTTCCGGAATCAGTTTCAATAAATGTATTCATACCATTACTGACAAATAGATTAAGGGATTTATATATCGCTCAATGGCAAACAGGTATTGAACAATACTCTTCTTTGAGCCTATATAGAATTTTTAAAAAAGATTTTTCAAGGGCAAAGTACCTCGATATTATAGGGAAAAGGTCAATAAGAAACAAAATCGCTAAGTTAAGGCTATCTTCACATAATCTAATGATAGAAAGTGGTCGTCACAGAAGAATAGAAAGAAGTAGTAGAAAATGTGAATTATGTAATTTGAATGACATTGAAGATGAATATCATTTTGTTATAATATGTCCTTATTTTAAGAGAATACGAGATAATTATATTGATACCAGATACTTAGAACGACCAAATGTTTTCAAATTTACTGATCTACTCAACTCTTCTGATAAACAAACTCTGTTTAACCTTGGACTTTTTTGTAAAAATGCTTTCCAAGAAAGAAACACATTTATGTCTAGACAGAATAGTTAGTTTTATTTATTACTTGGATGTAAGGTCTTTTTCATCCACTCTCATTCAAATATGTACTAATCCTTTTAACCATCTCAAATATATTGTAATTTGTATGTGATTTACTTCATATTTATATTGTTTATTTATGTTCATGCATGTAATTGTAAACGTGTTTGAACTATGGGCCTATGTGCCTAAGTTCTAATAAAATTATGTTATGTTATGTTATGTTATATTATTTGATTTGACCTTAATTTCTTTATTTTCGGTTTGATTATTTCTATCATAATCAAATGTGATGGTGATTGTCATACGGACACAAATTGGAATACCTTTTGTCTTCTTTGTTTTTGATTGTTAGCATCGAGTGACAAATCGGTAATAAGATTAAAGATGTAATCAATACGTAAATTAGATAAAACTTTAGTTCATTAAGTTCATGGTTGGATGAGCATGACTGGCTAAGTGCCATCGGTGTGTTTTTGATTCGTCGTCTCCATTTTAACACCTTTAAGGGATTAGAAGGGAAGAGCTAATAGAGTAAAATTGTTTCCATTTGAATTCCTATTTAAATATATCCTAAAACGATAATGGCGAGCAAATTGAAAAAAATAATATGAGGGGGCAATTGTCCGCCTTCTACATTACGGCGAGGGGGCAATTGTCCACCCTATACCAAAAAGGGGGCAAATGTCCGGGGTGGCAAATGTCCGGGGGGGGGGGCAAATGTCCGGGAATCTTTATGGGGTGGCAATTACAATCATATCCTGTATTGTCCACTACCGTAATTGACCCTATCGCCCTTCGTTCTTCAAATGACATATTGTACTTGACATATTTGCCAGCGATCGGAATTTAGAAGAAATATGACGAAAAAGGTAATATCGTGGTGATTCTGACTCTTTTGTCAATTAATTGAATGGATTTTCTTCTACTTATATAGGAATATCATTTTGAAAAAACGGGTAACTATAGATTTAGGCAGCATTTTAATACGGGTCAATTCAAACTCATTCAGGTGTTTTCAGTAATAACACGTTTGATAAAATCCAAGTCACGCAACTTAAGTTTTAATTGGTACAAAAATGAAAGATTTTGGTTGAAAATGAAATGAATGAAATCATGATAATGCTTGTGTGGTAAACTTTGTTATAAACAAGACAATCAAAATAAAGCCGGTACCATAAAACAACAATAACACTTCAGGAAAATGTCATGTATGATATGATCCAGTGCATAGTTTTTTAGTTTTACTTGCTACAACTTTGGTTTATTTTGGTTTGAAATCAAGATGGCTGAACTCATTAAGGTGGTAAATAGGACATATTCAGTATGTAACAACTCCTAAATGACAAAGAACATCAAACTGAAAATTTGGAAATCATTAGAAGCACATAACCCCATTTAAATAAACCTCCCTTAAAACATTTTACTTTGTACAAATATGGAAGATTTGGGTTGAAAATAAAATGGCCGAAATCCTGATGATGATATTGTGGTAAAGTAAACCTGGCATAACTTCGTTATGGAAGCGAAGATTACTATAAAAAATCATAAAACAAAAATAACACTTCAGGAAAATGTCAAGTATAATATGATCCAGTGCATATTTTTTTTGTTTGATTTGCTACAACTTTGGAAATTTTTGGTTGGAAATCAAGATGGCTGAACTCATTATTGTGGTAAATGGGGCTTATTTAGTACGCAATAACTTCTAAATGACAAAGAACATCAAAGTGAATCTTTGAACATCAACAAAATCATATTGTCCCATTAAAATGGACACAAATCAGAACTGTTTCAATAAACCTCCATTCAAACATTTCACTTTGTACAAGTATGTAATATTTTGGTTGAAAAAAAAATGCCGATATCATAATCATGCTTGTGTGGTTAAGTAAACCTGGCATAACTTCGTTATGGAATCGAAGATTACAATAAAAATGCGGGCAACCATAAAACAAAAATAACACTACAGGAAAATGTCAAGTATGCTATGATCAAGTGCATAGTTTTTTAGTTTTACTTGCTACAACTTTGTTAATTTTTGGTTGGAAATCAAGATGGTTGAACTCATTAGGGTCGTAAATGGGACATATTTAGTACGCACTAACTTCTAAATGACAAATAATATCAAACTGAAAATTTAGAAATGTAGAAAAACAAACCCCATCTTTAAAATGGACTTAAATTGGAAATGTTTGAAAAAACATCCTTTAAAACACTTTGTATCTAAAACAACTATATTATCACTTTTATCGCACCCAACCACGAACGTGCGAACAATTCAATCAAGTTTGTTGCAACTTGTCATGTTTATTTCTTTGATTATCGCTTGCTGAACGGTCTTGTTGGATGGAGAAACTTACCAACAATAACAATATAGTTAATCTGGTAAAAAGAATTATAACTTAAAACACGCTTATATGTGTGTTGAATATTTCGCCTTTAGTTGAAAATGGCGTCGATTGTTAGATCTCGAGAGGTCTCTAAATAACGCACCATGCGAGAGTTTGCAGAAACCGACTATAGGTAAAGAAGGAGTTGCCAATCTCTGTTATCTTTGTCTCTGAATATATAGAATATTGGACAAATGCAATTGGCTCGGGGAAAGAGGTGGATATTATATTCCTGGAACTCGTTACATTATCGGCGCATCCAGTCATCCCTCCTTTACTTTTACAAGATAGAAAATAATTTAGTATGCTTCGACCACAATCATCTTACTCCTATACGAAATCTGAACTATTTGATCCCACAGTCCCGCACTCAGTACCACTCCAACTCCTATTTTCCCTGGACGATACGGCTTTGGAATAGCCTTCCCATCTTTATACAGTGTAGCCCCAGTCTTAAATCTTTTATATCAAGACTGGCCACTGTAACCCTATTTTAAAGTAATAATTGTTTTTAACCTTAGCACCTGTAGATCTTTTTATAACCTTTTAGACACCTAAAAATGTCCCCTTCCAATAATAATCGTGAACGATTGTTGGAAGTACCATATAGAAGTAGACGTAGAAGTACACTTTAAAACAGCTTTTGACAAGGCACTTCGCCAAAGATAACTAAAAAGATATGGGGCTACGGGGTTAGGGAAAATATACAACTGGTTAAAATACTTCTAACGAACCAAGCAACCGAACCTCTCAAAGACACAAACACACCAAATCAGTGAAGAACACTGTCTTATACTGAGCAGTTGTATATATATATATATATATATATATATATATATATATATACATATATACCAGCATGTTCTCCACAACAATGCATTAGGTTTCCTAATTTGCATAAACGTTCAACAATAGTACATAACTCCGACCTCCGAGAAGACTAGTCCCGAGTCTTGGCTCGTGGGAAATGCATGGGAAAGGCAACTCCGATAGAAGGAGAAATTAAATATTAAATGGATGTAGGGTTTTGGGACTGTGTAGGCGCTGCCCTATCATCCTTAAGCCCGGTCCGTAATACCTAACATAAAATATAAAAACCACCAGACTGGTTTGGAAATGGATATTGGGGAAAAGGACTGTGTGGGGGCTACCCTATCGTTCAAAAGTTCATCATCCAATATGCATCATTGTAATAAGTGATAAGTCTACTATAAAGTACTCGATGTACTCATTGCTATAAATAGCTAATATAAACTGAATGAGGGAAATCGGAACCAAGGGCCTATATAATCCTAACGATTATGTGTTCATTGCTCACATCTGGCTCAAAGACTATATGAACTATATGAGTTTATTTAGAACATTCAGCATATTCAATCTAATTCGCTATATAATATAAAATTCCCACTATTTAAACAACTTCGTCGAAACAAATCTTCGATTACTTTACGAAATAGCTTCTGGGAAACGTCTCTTCGAGGAAACGACAGTAAATCAAGAAAAAAAACGAAAGTGCCTACTTTAAGAGTTTGTTTGATTGTTTGATTGAATTGTTTTACAACCATTGTGAAGCCAGCTTAGTTAGACCTATCGAGTCACTCTCGATGACTGCTTTCTAGACAATGCACCAGTGCTTGCTCCGGGTTTGTGGGTTAGTCCCGGCCATTTTCACCTCTCCTAACAGGGATATGAACCCGAGACTTTCGTACAGGAGCCTGACACTCTACCACTGTACAATTGTTACCTTGGTCATTTTTGTTGTTGTGATTGTCTTTGCAGTCTTAAATTAATGGTTTTCATCAGATGTCATGACACATGTAATTGGATTTTAGAGGAGTGATACATTTCGAAAGATTGATAACTCTAGTTACAGGAGATTTTGTATTCAAACTAATTTTACACAACCATCGGGAATTAGAACTTTTTGCATTGGGCAATATCTCCCGTCTTTTTTGTCAAGACACTAATTTTTATTATATTTATTATTTTGGCTCTATGACCTATTTTTCAGAGTTTCATTTTACGTAATACTTATTACATAAGGTTTAAGAATAATTTCCTGTTGGGGAATTTTCGACTTTAGGTGGTGAAAAATGTATATTCCAGAGGATGGGGAATGGGGCACAATATCGGCCCTTAAAATGGCATAAAAAAGGCCATGTGTATGTAGTGTGTAGCACATGATCATGTCAATATAACACTGGCATTATTTATAAGCAAGGTTTCAAAATGCTATTTCACAAATTGTGTTCCCCACAATTTGACTTCATTGATAACATTCAAGTTTTGTCTTAAAATACTGATGAGCGTTTGAATTAATGAGAGGCATTCACCTGGTTGGAAAAATTCACATGTTACACATGTTACAAGCAATTTCTCCTTTTCCCACAATGTTTTCCAGAGTCCTCTGCAATAAAGTGGTAGAATGCCATTATTGTTTGGTAATGGGTTAATCATAAATCTTTATACCATAGAGCGCTCTGAGTTCAGGTGTCAGGGTCTCCGTGGCCTAGTGGTTAGAGTACAGAACTTGAAATCACATGGCCCCTCTCTGCGTTGGTTCAAATCCTGATGATGCATATGCATTTTCATGAGAGGCAGTCTCCCGAATGACTTACGGAATGCCGATGGTTCTACCCGCCTTGATCAGCCCTTATGTGCAGTTGAGTATGGGTTCTTCCTCCATTATTAAGAGTCCGGCATCGCTACATAACTGAAATAATGTTGATGTGATGTAAAACCCATATAAATTGTAAATTGAGTTCAGGTGTCAAAGACAAAAATACAGTCTGACAACATAGACCAATTGAGATTTCAAATTGGTTAAGTTTTAACCTTTGTTTGCTGTTCATATAGTACACGTTTGAAAACAGTGTAGATCCAGGTCAGCCATTTCCTGAAAGGAACCACCTGACCAGGATCTACACTTTGCCACTCAAGTCCCACACTTGTTGCAAATCGAGGGTTCAGCGCAAGACTATAGTAAGTGCTTTACAAACGTGAAGCACTTACTATAGTATTGCGCTGAACCAACGAAGTATCAATTTGAAAAATTGAATTCTATCTGTCAAACACATGAGAAATGGAGAGAGTTTTAAATATCTGAAAACCCGATACGTTATTTGAAACTCTCATTGAAAAGTCTGAATGTATTGTGTATTGACGAAAAGTGTCTTTTGTACATGTTTTTGATCAATGAAAGCTATTATATAGTTAGAATATTATATTTCATACCGCTCATCGACATAAATAAACTCAATAAAAACCTATCTTACTCTCTGTAACACATCTGTAGCAGATGACTTTGAGATACTTACGAAAACATTGTGATAAAAGCAGAAATTGCTTGAAACAAAATATCAAAATTATCATTTTGAAATAAAACTATCCTTTTTCAATATTTAACAGTTGTCATGAGCTGATGATGCTTTCAATTTGAACTTTTTTTAACCCATTATTAACCCTTTCCAAAACAATAACGACATTTGACCACTTTGTTGCAGACGACTTTAGAAAACATTGAAGGAAAAGGAGAAATTGCTCGTGACGAGCAACTTTTCCTTTACTCGCAATGTTTTCTGGCCTATCATTAAAAGCGGTTCTTAATGAAAACTCTGATAATGGAGATGCTTTTTGATACATGTATAAATGTTTTCTTTGCAAAACTGTGTTTTGTTATCTCTGCGACAAAAGGAACATTATACTTGTTCAATCTTTAATCAAACTTCTCAGAGTACTCTGATAACTCACATTTCCGATAGCAGGATGAGCAAACCAAGTTAATGCACAGCCAAGTTAACAAAAGAGCCGAGTTGGAAGCATGTTGAGTAAACCCTACACTGTTAACCCATTACCAAACAATAACGACACTTGACCACTTTTTGAAGAAGACTCTGGAAAATATTATGGGAAAAGGAGAAATTGCTTGTCACAAACAATTTATCCTTTTCCCACAATGTTTCCTACCCTATTAGAAGATTATATTCCAATTTCATCACATTTTGAAATGTCGTCTGCAAACTCTTTCAATTTGGGACAGTCGAAATTCATCGTTTGGTAAAGGGTTAATTTACCTATAGCAGAGGAGTTTTAAATAGCATTTAGACATTTGTCAATATTGTTTAATTTGAGCAATTTTCATTTAGTAACTTTTCTCTTTTCTCTACAGTCATAGAGAATGATATTTTCTATCTGTAATAATTTTTAATTATTGCTGTCATCATTTTAGGTCTTATTTAAAGGAATCTATCGAAATTCTATAAAACTTATAATTGTGTAACAGTTTTTATGTAAAACATAAAATGATATTTAAAGCCAGAAATGCGAAAAACTGCAAAACTGGGTAAAATGAGTCGTGAATTATGAAACAATATGTTTAAACATATCAAAACACCACATTATAATGACAATATAACACTTTCACTTTTTATTAGCAATGTTTCAAAGTGCTTTTTTTTTAAATTCGTAGCACACTATTTGACTTGATGGTTAACATTCAAGTTATGTCTAATGAAAGCAATGAGCACTTGGATAAACGAATGAAAAGTACATGGTTAGAAAAGTCTTGCGATACACACAAAATTCTGTCATTTATCCAACAACAAAGCAAGTATTAAAAATGGCGTTTTTTTTATTCATTGGTTCCCGACGTTTTATGGAGTTTGCCTGGCAATCCTCGGCTGACCATGTTCTATCGCTGTTTGTAAGCAAACCTTATCGTCTAAAACCCTTTAAAAAGCATCATATGATCATGTTACTGTCTCAGACATTCTTTGAAAATGGGAGTTTATAGTACTTCTTTGTAAATTGACCTTACGACACAGAGCAGTTAACCACACCCACCGTAAATAGGGGAGGTCACTCTTATTTTCTCCGACATTCTGAGTGAAATAGCGTCATGCACAAACTAGGATCCCTGTTTGACATTGCCGATGATTTCGGATATTCTTGTTTGAAATCGGAAATATTCTTACAAAATAAGCACCTGCCTTTATTGCTGGATAATATGTACATAGCATGACAACTTGTAAAGAAGATGGTATATTTTGAGCGTTAGCAGAGACATTTATAACAGCTCTGTTATATATCTCTATGGCGTTGGGGGAGTGATTTACCCCAGCAGTGTGGGGTCCGATCGGCACCAAACACAATCCGTCCAAAGTCCGATCAGACTCGGATCCGAACGACATTGGTCCGTTCGGCACTGGTTCGACCGGACCTTCAAAATGACCGTATTTCATACTACTTCAAAACAGTTAATTTGCAGTAATTGCAGGTTACGAACAAAATTATCTCATTTTGATTCTTAAACGGTTTAGATTTTTATTTTACTAAATCAGCGTATATCCTGAATGATTCAAAACGCAGACCTAACAATTATGTCATGTTGAAAATGGTATAATAGTGTTGGTCATGTTGAGATTATGGTGTTAAACAATTGCTTATAGGAACAATCACTATTTTGTTGTCAAATAAGTTAATAATCAAGACTATCGAACATAATCTTTTGTATGCTACTCAATGGATGATTGTCGGTTTTGCTACTTGATTACGAACTAAGGGTCATTTTACCAAACGAAATATTTTCAATTTTTCAAAATTTAAAGAGTTTGCAGACGTTTAAATGAAGATGATGAATTAATACTTCTCTGATAGGGCAGACCATATTGTTGGAAAAGGATAAAGTGCTCGTTACTAGAACCTACACAATTTTATTGTAAATGAATGCTATTCTGACTTTAAGTAAAGAATATTTAGAATTGATTCCCTTGTTTTTACACAATTATTTACACTTACAAATAACATACAGATGGTTTTCCTCAAGTGTAAAGCTATAAATGTGTTAAATAACACAATGGTGAGTATTTCTGGGTTATTTGCTTTTGTTGTTATTTTCCATTCATTGAGAAAAAAGCAAATGTTTTATCATTTCAGGGTGTAGTTGGGTTGTTACAAGCGAAGAAATACAGCACAAAATATGAAGCTACCTTTGAAACTAAGGTAAATCACAAGCGTAATAACATAAGATATCAGGGTCTTCCACAGGCCTTTTAAGCGCTGTGGGGCTTCAGTGCCTCAATTATAAAATGAGCATTCCCCCAGCGCCTTAATTGATTTCACTGTGCTGAATATTAATCCACAGCGCTTTAAATCTGTACCATATGCAGTCTATTTGCTTTTGACATGGTTTGATACATTTGATTTGGTTTAAAATATATCGATGGTTCAATGCAAGACTATAGTAAGTGCTTCACAAACATGAAGCACTTACCATGATTCTTGCACTGAACCTTCAATATTTAAAAAGAACTTGCCAGGAGAAGAGGATACCGGCTATTATGTGGAATATCACTGGACACCTCCTACCCCACATTCATCATCAAGGACCCCAGCTCCTGGAAAAAATCCTTGGGTAGCAGTGCTTTTCCAGTTTTTGGGGAAAGGAGTCGGGTCCCATAAGGGGGGAAATTCACACGTAAAAGCGGAAAAAGGGGAAAAATTTTATCCTAGAAAGTAACTACAAAATCAAGTTATATCACTATAATTCACCATACATAGAGAGAAAAACATTGTTCCAACTCTTTTTTTTTTCATCAACATGTTATGTTCAAAGTCAAATATCAACATGTCCTGATTAAAGTTGAATTGCACTTCCAAGTGGGTGAATTTTTGAAGTATTTGGAGAAAGATATATACTCTAGAGATGGGGGAATTAGGCCGAATAATGCCGAATATTTCATCCAAGAAAACCACTAGGAAGACCTTGGATATTCTGCATACTTTCCAATTAGACCATAAAGAGTTTGAAAAAGTTGAAAGAATATTAATAAAACTTTTAAAGGCAAAAGCGTAATTGCTTTTTGCACTTTTGCTTAATTTTGTCTTAATTTGATGCATCCTGATACATATTTTGTCCTTTTATGAAAATGGGTTTACAAAAAATCATTATTATCTGGGTTTTTTTGTTGGAAGTCATTTACTATTGGTTCAATTTGGAGCAGGCATACAATCCCATATTAGGGAAGTTTTAAGAAAAATGCTCAAGGAATTGATTTATGCAAGGTAGAGATGTTGGTGAGTTGCTGATGCCGTGCAAAGCAATACTCTTTATGAATCACTAGAACTAAATGGATTAGTAAATGCCATGAGTACTCTAACCCTTAGAATGCTGGGTAATTTTTAAAATTTCAAAAATATATTTTTGGTGCTGGCTGCTTTCCAAAACCTTTAATTCTGCTTAATTTGGATGAGGAAAATTATCTTATCTTATACAAACAGGTAAGATCACAGGCCAGCCGCCATTTCTCCTTTTACCCACAGTTTTTTTCCAGAGTCGTCTGCAACAAACTGGTCAAATGTCGTTATTGTTGGGTAATGAGTTAAGTCACATAAACCTATGTTGTGTCCTTTACAGCCTTACAAGCTGTTGGGTAATGAGTTAGGTCACATAAACCTATGTTGTGTCCTTTACAGCCTTACAAGCTGTTGGGTAATTGTTGGGTAATGAGTAAGGTCACATAAACCTATGTTGTGTCCTTTACAGCCTTACAAGCTGCACAAGTTGGAGGAGGCACCAAATACCACTGTGTCCATGACACGAGACGAAGGACTTAAGTACTACAAAGACATGAGAACTATTAGAATGATCGAAAACATGGCGAACGAGCTCTACAAATCTAAAGCAATCCGAGGATTCTGTCATTTGTACTCCGGACAGGTTTGTGAAGGTCTTGGGTTTGTCACTATGGGGATAAATCTTTAAAAATACCAGGTTTTCACTTTATGGATATTGTGCTCTAGATAAATGACACAGGTATTACATCATAATGAATACTGAATAAGCACATGCAATGGTTTTGTTTATATGGCATTTCGTGCTGTGACAACAATCTTTCAGTTATGTTTTGGTTTTCCTGGATACATACACAGCAATTCTAGGCTTGAGCTATGAAGCGTTTAGCTAAAAGAAACCCTCACAAAACAAAAGATATGAGTAGGGCTCTTTTCTAAGGCTGTCATCCTAACTACTTGGCAAGGCAGATCCTTACATGCTGTCATACATTATATACAGAATATTTATGCACGAATCATTCAATGCTGACTTACACAATTATCCTTTATGATTATAATTTGCTCAATGTGTTTGAACATACCACTCGTGTAAAATTTTGGTAATTAAATGCTTATCCTGTTTGAGTTGCTATTTTTACCAAAGCTTAAGTGTAGTAATTAATGAAAGGTAAAAACTTGGATAAAGTCTAATACTTAATTTATCAAATCTCATTTACATTGATGCAAGAGCTTCAGTTTTTCATCTGAGTTTGATTTTCATTATTGACAGGAGGCTTGTTGTGTGGGCATGGAAGCTGCCATCACAAAAGATGATGCGGTAATCACAGCATACCGAGCGCATGGCTGGGCCTACATACGCGGGATCAGCGTTCTTGGAGTGTTAGCCGAACTCACAGGTATGATCTTAATCTTTGTAAGTCATCAATTTACTGCGCGAAAAAGGACAAAATAGTTTGTTCAAAGAATTTCTTTATTTTGCCATTAGAAATCCTTTAATATTTTCTGTAGTCTATTGAATGGATGGAGAGTTGCTGCTAGTTATGGAGCATTTCTGGCAAAATATTGACACAACTCTCTTGATTCTATTATTTGTAATGTGTGATATACATTTTGCTTTAGTATTTGCACAGCCTGTCACCTAATATAGTTCTTATGGAAGTCAGTTCTCATTTTTTGCGCAATATTTCAAAATGCATCTAATTTTGACTAATGCTTACCTGTTATTACTTTATAAAATGTTTAAAACAAGTTTTTGTAAAAGTACAGTTTCTTTTGATCTTAATCAGGTTGTCTTTGACATATCTTAACCCTTATAGAGCTTGGACAGAAGTCCATGCTAATGCAAACGGGTTGGATCAAGGCCAGCCGCCAAGTTAATTTGTGGCTGGTCTGTGATCAAACCTGTTTGCTACTCTGAGTATCTTTCCTCATCAAAACTAAGCAGATATCTAAGGTTTAGGAAATTAGATGACACAAAATATAATTTTCAGAATATTACCCAGCATTCTAAGGAATAATTGTATACCAGTAAAAGTTCTTTTTTGTGTTGTAGGCAGAGTGTCGGGTTGTACCAGGGGTAAGGGTGGCTCAATGCACATGTACACCCATAACTTCTACGGGGGAAACGGAAATGTTCGTGCTCAGGTATAATGATTGATTCCACGGGAAACAGTTTAGTTTTCCTTGAAGAAAAGTAAATTCTGTTGCTTATTAATTTGATTTGACAAAACTTTTTTCTCACTCTCAAAGGATTCCTTAACTTATTTTGGAACTTTAGTAAAGGAGAGAAAATGCTATTTATGAGCATGAAAAGGTACTTTGAATCACAGTGGTCTAAAGTCATCATTGGTCCAGTATTATGTAAGGTTATATTAACCCTTATAGTGCTGGAACGGACTTCATGCTTATGCAAAAGGTTTGCCATTGTTTCCCTCCTCAACAGAATTCGGCAATTTTTAGAAAATTACCCAGCATTCCAAGGGTTTAAGAGTTTTAGGCTGTGCCAACCATTTTTCAATGCATATTTAAATCATACAGCAACATGTGAATTTGTGACTGGTCAAATATAATAGCAAATGAAGAGTAAAGCATGAAAAAAAATCCATTTGATGTTTGGTAAAACTATTGTAACGCAAGGATAAAATGCCCATATGGAAAAAAATACTTTTATCATATTGGTTTCCATAGTAGTCTTCAACATATCAAGGGTTCAATGCAATACTATAGAAAGTGTTTCACCTTTATGAAGCACTTACTATAGTCTTGCATTGAACCCTCTACATGCTAAACACCCAGGTATAATTATAAGGTATTATATCTTAAAGGTAACACTGGGGGCTGGAATAGCTTTTGCCCAGAAATATGAAGGGAAGCCCAACTGTTGTATAAGTCTGTACGGAGTTGAAGCTGCCAATCAGAGACAGGTCTACGAGGCGTTCAACATCGCCAAACTTTGGGATCTACCCGTCATTTTTGTGTGCGAAAACAACGGCTACGGAATGGGTATCAGCGTGACCAGAGCTTCTGCCAGCACAGAGTTCTACACTCGGGGCGATTATATTCCTGGAATATATGTAGGTCTTAGAAGCAAATAAACAGAGTTTGATTTTGATTTAGGATGGATTGGTGTTTTTTTTATGCATTTAAAAAAAAGTTTTAAACAAATGGCATACTTTTTTTTATTTTTCATGCTTGATTTTTGTATACTACATTGTATTATGTTTTTCACGCCAACAATTCATATATGCTTGTTAACTTTGGTTAAACATTTTTTGTTGTTGTTATTCTTAATGGACATATCATAAGGTCATATATTTTTTATTCATTTCGTATGATATATAACAATGTATCTGACACATACACTTTGAATTGAGAATCACTTCACAGGTTTTAATTATGACTTTTAGGAATGTTTTTTTTTTCTCATTTACTGTCTTTATGCAGCATACTATAAAAGTAAACACTGATTAAGAAGGGTCTTCTGAATCAGCCGCTGATAGTTTTAAATCATTTGTTAGAAAATGAAAATTTGCTTATTTATGAAAATTGTTTTCTTTTGATGAAAAATTAAGAAATCATCTGTTGCCTGCTTGGAATGATTATCTTTGAAAAGGTTTAAGAATTGTGTTTATTATTTTTGAAAAGGTTAAAGCATTATAAATGAACATTTATTATGGGTTAATCTAGCTAAATTAACTCTAAGAATGATTGGTATTCTTTTAAAAATAGGTTTTTGTGTTATCTGCTTTCCAAATCCTTAATAATCTGCATAATTTTGATGAGAAAAGATAGTCAGAGTAGCAAACAGGTAAGATCACAGGTCAGCCGCCAATTTACTTGGCGGCTGGCCTAGATCGAACTTGTTTGCATAAGCATCAAGTCAGTTCCAGCATTTTAAGGGTTAATACTTTGACACTCACTTGTTATTTTGTGGTTGGTGATGGTTGTTCCAAATTGAAATTAACAGCAGTCAATGAGTTTATAAAGGCTGACCTTTGGCCTACATGGTCTAGTTGTAATATCACAGAACTCGAAATCACATGGCCCCTCCCTGCATGGGTTCAAATTCTTGTGATAGCATTTTTTATTTCAAGAGAGGTCTTGACTAGCCCTTAAATGCAGTTGAGTATGGGGTGTTTCTCCATCATTAAGAGTCTGGCATCCCAACATAACTTAAATGATGCTGACGCGTTGTAAAACCCATATAAGCATAATCAAGCCACGGCAAAGATTTGGATCATATATTGGTGAGACCACAATAACCATTTTTAATGCAACATTATGTTTATGCATCATTGACGAGTCTTTAAAACATACATTCTTGTATTTCAATGAAGCCACATAATTGGAATAGTGTTGACATAATGTTGAACCCCCATATAAATAAATAAACAAATGCTGAGTACAACTCCTTTTATACCTAAAACAACAGGTTGATGGCATGGATGTTCTTGCTGTGAAAGAATGCACCAGATTCGCCAAAGACTATGTTTTGAAGAATGGGCCCATTGTGATAGATGCTGACATCTACAGACATCATAGATATCCATCTGGTCCGGGATCCAGGCAAGTCCCTTAGTCTGTTACTCCATTTTAAACCTAGTTCGTTACATCAGTTGCAGAAAAGAGTTTGTACATTCATGTGACAAAACGATAATTGGTATCATTTTTAATAATTTTCATATTGAGAAACAGTGGTTTGAAAAAGATATGAGGCATTACAAACGAGGATTTACTGGTGATGATATGCCATTTAATTATAGGAGTTAAGATTAAGTTTGAGTTGCATGCTATTTCATAAATGTTCGATGATAATGCAATTGATATCATACTGCAGCTGTCTTTAAAGGTAGAAAAAATATTAATGCTAGGGAAAAAGGACAATTCCTTTACAGATTTAGCTTGGGATGTTGAAAGTTTTAACCCTTAGAATAATGGGTTATTTTCTATAAATAAATTTTTGTGTCGTCTGCTTTTCAAAACCTTACAAATCTGCTTAATTTCTTTAGGGAAAGAAACTCAGACTAGCAAACAGGTTAGATCAAAGGCCAGTCGCCATTTGGCGACTGGCCTTGATCTACGGTCACCCGTTTGCATAATCATGAAGTCAGTTCCAGGACCATGAGGGTTGATGTATATATATTTATTAACCCTTTACCAAATGCCAAATTTTCAACTGTCCCAAATTGGAAGAGTTTGCAGACAACATTTCAAGATATGATAAAATTGAAAAATATCTGATAGGGTAAAAAACATTGTGGGAAAAGGAGAAATTGCTCGTTGATAGCAATTTCTCCATTTCCCACAATGTTTTCCAGAGTGGCCTGCAACAAACTGGTCAAATGTCGTTATTGTATGTTAATGGGTTAATAGTATTTTAGTTCCCTAAATGCACTTGAGGGCGTGAGAACGAAACTCGATCCAATCACCCAGCAGAGGAACAGGCTCATTGATTCAGGTTTGGCTACAGCTGCAGAATTGAAGGTAATGATCAGCACCTTACTCAATACATTCTGTTGAACTGCACTTTTTGAAGAGAACCTTGAAGACAATTACGAAGAAAGGGTGCCATGGCTTTTAACAATCCCTTTCTTAATATAGTTTTTCTATTTGGATTGAACAATACCCATAAGACTATCAGTATATGAACACCAACCAACACTTTTTAACTCATTTTCGTTTATAGGATTGGTAACCATGTCTTCTTGGCTTATTTAAGTGGTGAGAGTACCGAACTTTCACTTGCGAAATGCCTCTTTATGAAGGTCTGAATCCTGGCACCATTATAGTTTTGTTTACCAGAGTTAATCTCCTGGCTGATTTAACCCTTTACCATATACCATATTTTTTCGACTGTCCCAAGTCAAAAGAGTTTGCAGATAGCGTTACAAAATTTGAAGAAGTTGAAAGATAATCTTCTGATATGAAAGAAAACATGGAAAAAGGAGAAATTACTCTTCAATTTTTTCCAGAGTTGTCTGCAACCAACTGGTTAAATGTAGTTATAGTTTTGTAATGGGTTAAGGAATGTTTATAGTATTAAATTACATGTACCTGGATTAAATCATCCCTTCTAGCAGTCAAATTGGGACTTCATAACTTCTGAACCAAGTATCTCAATGAAACTTGAATGCTATTGACGCAATATAACAACCCAATCAATAAAATCAACCCTGATTTTTGTTTAAACTTATTTATTTTACATTGATTGTAAAACAAGTTCTTACAACTTAGATTATTCACTCTCGATTCTGCTTCCTGGATACATGAGGGTTAATGAAAGTTCACAAGGCAGATCCCGCTTTTCACAGGATTCGAACCCACGACCCTCGTGTCAAGAAGCTGACGCTCCAACCCTGGACCACTGTCCTCCATCTAACCTAATAATTTGGATGAAAGGTATATTGCTGATACGTAAACAATAAACAAATATTCTTTTGACTTTCAGAAAATTGATTTGGATATCAGGAAAATGGTTGATGAAGCTGCGGCCACAGCGAAGGCTGACCCAGAACTTCCTCTGGAAGAGCTTTACAAATCAATCATCATTGATCCCCCAGCGGATATGATGGTCCGAGGTTGTGACTACACTATACGAGAGAAAACATCCGCTTAGAACTGTCCCAAGAGTATCAGATAGATTAATGAACACAGGGAAAAGACAGTGTGATTTTGTTATTATTTAATAGAGATTAAAGTTTTGTTAAATATGAGATAGTGAAAAGATGAGGTAATTTTAACTGGGAGACTCATGTGAGATACATTTGATTTCTGTTTCACATTACATATGTGTCTGGATAAATGGCAGAAATAGAAACACTAACCAATTATTCTACACAGATGAAATTCAAACCTAAATTTAAGCAACCAGCTTATACATTGTGCTTATTATGGTTGAATGCAAGGCTTAAGTAAACCCTTCCTATACTTACTATAGTATTGCACTGCGTCCTTGATTCATAAGAAGTTCGGAAAGAGATTTCTGCATAATTCACATCTTGTATAAAATCGTTACTTTAATGGGAACAAAGCCTTCCATACATTGTTAAAATGTGGTCGCCTTAGACAATATTGATATCTAATGAATCTGTACAGAGAACTTTCAAAATCATTGAAATAAAAGTAGAATTTGCTCATGAAGAGTTTTTAACTCCTTTTATCACAATGCTGTCAATGCCTAGAAAGAAAATGACAGTTGCGATACTTTACCCATGTCATCTCATACATTCTGTAATGAATATACTCTCTGAAACTTGTGTTTTTTTAGCACACAGTAAGAAAAGTTTTGTTTTTGGAAACAATTAACAATGACACTGTGACAAATTTGAAAAGGATTTTTTACTTTCAGTTATCGAACTTTATTAGAATGGTTGTTAAGAACTGATGCGGTGAACAAGTACGTATTTGCTCAACAAGTAAAGTAGCATACATTAATAAGAATCTCAGTTTGTTACACTGCTCTACCAGCAACTTCACAGGGCTAGGACTTTTCTCTATATGTATGAAAGAATCGTGTAAAGATCAAATTTGTGTATACGTAAACTGTAACATTTAGAAGGATGGGCATTTCTAACTAATGTTCTAGATGTCCTTTTACACTGCGGATTTATAACATTTAAACTACAAATCGAAGGGAACAATGCATATTTTGTTCTAACAGATATGTTGACAATTCTCTGTCATACCTTTATTCGTCACTATTGATATAAATTACATAGGACGTCTTATAGAATAATCTTTGAGATCATGTAACCCAATCTTGCTGTTAATTACTTTTACGACTGATCTGTAATGTTTTTTTCTATGCAGTGCAATGAGATTGACTCGCAGTAATTTTTGTGAACCTGTATGATAAAAAGGTTTAAGATGACAAACATTATAAAGGGATAGTTTTTGTACGTTTGACAGGTTGGTGTTCTTGCTATAATCAAGAAAAGAGCACTTCGAGGGTTCAGTGCAAGACTATAGTAAGTGCTTCATAAACCTGAAGCAGACTATAGTAAGTGCTTCATAAACCTGAAGCACTTACTATAGTATTACACTGAACCATCGACTTGTTTGTAGATATGTTAATGCTTTTATTGCATTACACGGCTGTTGTTATACTCATACATCTGAGAATAAGTATGTAAATGCTCACTGTTAACTTCCTTTATCTGGTACAGCCATCTTTAAATGTTTTTGCAATTAACAGCATTTGAAAGGACTAGGTATTCAGACAAAAGGAGAATTTATTCACTAGCAAATGTTGCAATGTTGATTATTGCAAATTCATTTTGTTCATAGATGTGTTTGCCATATTTATCATAGACTTTAATGAGATATTCTATATAGTACTGAATTTAGGCAAAGAGTTTACACACTTGAAAGTAACTGGCATATGGTATCTTGTAGAATGAATTTTAAAACAAGATTCTTCTTTTTGTTGTCTTTTTATTTTCCTCCACTCCCAAAGTCCTGTAAACCACTTGCTAGTCCTTTCAAAGACTGAGAAACCCACTTGCTTTATTTATACTCATTTTAGTATGTTTGTAGTAAAAGAAGTTAAAAAGGAGTCTGCAAACAAATGAGACACTGTACTATCAACATATTCTTTTTGTCTCTTTACATAATCACAAATGAGTGTTATTTTTCATGCGTTATAACTGTTATCAGTTGTTCTTATCAATCTGGACTTATAACAAACTCTGTTGATTGATCTAAATGGGTCTCCTTGTTAGAAGCATGATTTCAAATGGTCGTACATTTTAGAAATTTGAAATAATTTTGAAAAGCATCAACAATTCTGTCACGAAGCTCACATGATCCTACTCTGGGTAAGCGTTCATGATCTCTTGAATTTCTTTTACCAGGTAGTCTGACGTCCCCATGTTTTTGTTAACACTATACAGTTTGCAATACTAACCCAATCTTCATCAAAGCTCCTCATATTGATTGTCTGTCTTGAAGATTTCTAGGTCAAGTTGGATTACGTATGGGAAGGGTCATAAGGTATATCACTTAACACTTGAATAAAGCAAACCTTGGTCTGATTCAACCATTGAATAGTGTTCGTTTTGCTTATGTTACATGTATACGATACATACCTGATCGTGATCAATACGTCCTGTTTGGTAAGGACTAAGGACATACAAACTGTGTTTGAACCCGTATATTGCTGGAACCGACTTCATGCTTATGCAAACAGGTTGGATCAGCCGGCAATTTAATTGGTGGCTGGCCTGTGATCTCACCTGTTTGCTGCTCTGAGTAACTTTCCTTGACGAAATGAGGAAGAGATGTAAGGTTTCTAAAGCAGGTAACAAACATTTTTATTTGGAAAAATTACCCAGCATTCCAAGGGTTAACTATCCTTATTAGGTTGGGCCATCACGATGGCCACCTTTGGGATACGTTGGATGTATTTGAAATAATGTAAGGCATGCGAACAACCTTCATGACTTTTGTTCAAAGCCTTGCTTAATTATACCTCATTATAGGACATTGACTGAAGAATATTTAGAAAACCACAATAAGAAAAGGCAAAATTACTTTCTAACTTTCTAGCATGTGTCATTAATTCTTGCTGTTCTTTTGTTGTCCGCAGTTGCTTTCAATTTAGTGCAGGGACTTTCATTTGGTCCAGGGACCTCCATTTCCAAGTGGTTAGGGTACAGCATTTGAAATTACATGGCCCGTCTCCGTGTTGGTTTAAATCCTTCCCGGTGGCGGAATTCGGATTTTCATGGTTCTTCCCGGCTTGTCATTTTTTATGTGCAGTGAAGTTTGTGGTCTTCCTAAATCATTATCAACATGAATGAACTATTGTTGGCGCAATGTAAAACCTTAAAGATGATGATGATAATAAAAATCAAAATAGTTATATTAATAATAGTAGCAACGACAATAATATTGATTATACTGATAATAAATTCTATTTAGACCACAAAGTCCCATAGACCTACTGGGATTGAGTAAAGAACACCTGTTTAAAGCCAAGCTCACTTACCGAATAAAGATTTCTGCGGGACATAACAAGTGTTTCCTTGAACACATTCTATTTGGTATTTGGGTAATAAAGCATGCTTTTGCTTTCAATTTAAACCATTTCAAAACAAGATTAATCTTTTTTAAGGCACGTGAAGAAACCCCTTATTTATTTAGTTCCACTTTAACATTGTTTAACATATTACATGGGAATTTTGTTTTATGCCTAATCCCCTTCGATATACTAATTTGATGGATTGAAAACAAAAACGGGTAGATGTTTAACTAGTATAAGATAACATTCGTTTTATTTCTAACAGTTCAATTATTGAAAACAATGTAAAATCATATACATGTATAGACATATAAATCAACCAAGTCTTTCTGACTGTATACATGTACCTTTCTTAAATTTTGGAATAATCTTACACACCTCTTTTTAAAAAAAGACAATAGGGAGAATATCTGGAGAACATTGACAACAATGTAAGTTACAAGTTTTTAGTCACATGCCTCACTATCTATGTAATAATCGATTCAAGACAACCATTGAAATTCATACAAAAGCTCAAATTGCCGTTTTCTTGCAGCTTTTGACAAAAAGGGTATACGATGTTTAGAGCTGCTTGTTCACAGATGTGAGGAAACGTGTATACCAATTTGTTTTTATTTCTTTAAAACTGCCAAGTAGCTGTACTGTTGTATGATACAAACTGGAAAATAGCCATCTGAAGTAAAGTTAGTTAGAATTAAACTATTAAGAACATGTATTCAGTGGAAAGTTATATATTTAAACCGAAAAGCATTGCCACAGTTTTACGTCAGTTAGTACATTCTGAATATATTTTTGCGCTCAGTAGCTATATTTCATCAAATAACATACTGCAATACATGAAATCTTATTTTTCACCGACATTTTATTTTGACTTGCAGATTGTTTCGCGGTTAAGTAAATTATTTGAATAAGAGAAGATGGTTAATTCGTTTAGCATATATGTTTCTCCTGCAGCTATACGTCCATATGGAATGGACTGACTCATTCAATTCAAGAAAAGAGCAAACGGTATTTAAAGGATGGAAAATAACAGCTTGTTTCTGATATCTGATAGAAAGCAGTATGACAAAAGAAAACAGTATAAAATAACAGAAAAGTTGCCTCTTCTGACTGTGGATTTATAGATTTTATCTACAGGTCTGCTCAAAGCAATAGGAATTAACATGCTAACGATTTCAAATAAAATTGTTGGCTTAACCCTTATAGTGCTGGAACCGACTTTATGCTTATGCAAACGGATAAGATCCAGGCCACCCGCCAAATTAATTGGCGGCTGGCCTGTGATCTAACCTGTTGGCTATTCTGAGTATATTTCCTCAACCAGAATTAAGCAGATATTCAAGGTTTTGGAAAGCAGACGTCACAAACATTTATTTTTAGAAAATTACCCAGCATTCTAAGGGTCAAATTGAGAAGCCCACATGCAGATTTATAAACACCCTCAGAGAACAGAATGTATGTACCTCGATAAATTACTGTTCACTTATGAAGTTGTCATAAACGACCAATTTCGTCATTTGCGACTATGAAGTGTGGGTTCTGTTTTGTGTGTGTGTTTGTATTCTATTTTAAGTGAGTGGATATGTTGCAACAGGTCACATGAACATATAAAGATATTTAAAAAAATAATATTTGGCATCAAATGCAGACATACCCTATTTAACTAAAATGGTCATTGTTCGGCAACAATCGCTATTTATGATCGGCGCCACGTGGATTAGTTAACCCGATCCCGCTGGAGGCACAGAGTTCGGCGCTTCCTCAAAACCCACCACGGGTGTCGCCCCGAATAAACCTGTCGTGCTGTTGGTATCATCCACCTGGTTACTCTTCTTCAGCCGTTTGTACATGTAGTAGCTCAGTGGTAACAGAGCCCCTAGAGCCCCAAGGGCACCCAGTGTTCCGCCCACTGCGGCTGCCACCCGACTCGGTGGGTCACCGACCTGGGGTTGAGTCAGAGGGGTTTGATCGGTTTGGTTTGGTCCCAGAGGTGGGTCAACGACCTGGGGTTGAGTCAGAGGGGTTTGTTCGGTTTGGTTTGGTCCCAGAGACATCGTTACCATATGGTAGTTGGTATGGTGGATTGTGTAGTTTTTCCCAGGCTGGCTAAAATTAGTTCCTCCTATACATGGCTCATTCATACGGTCTGGATAAAAGAACATGCATTTCCATGTCAAACATGTAGCAAAGATTCTCGGTTTCGAAGTAGAGACTAATACTAGGTCGTTAGATGACGGCCTGAATAAACCTGTGTTTATTTTAGACATTGGTTCTCACATAACAGCTGTGTGCTGTATGAAGCGGGAAAGGTATTTTAGCCCATTATCGCTTACACATTGAAATATATTACTTTAAGTGGCTAAGTCATTGAGTTAGTGTATGTAAAACTAGGGGGGAATGGGGGTCCGGCGATATGGTCCCACGGGAAATTTGTATTTCCCATGTTCCATCTGGTACAATCTACGCCGTTGTGTACGCATGTACATACTCTGTATACAGGAAGCTACGCACCTGGGTACGTTTTATAATACAGTTTACGCGTCAGACTTGCATAAGTCTAAAACAATATTGGGCAAATCAAAGTAACACATCATTGGAATCGTCTCTCCGAGGCGCTTCCAATGATGTGTCACATCGCAATATTGTACTTTCATTGAAGACACCATTCATGTGTATCAGTTATGATTTACGCAGATATTTTCCTTAAATTGTTTAGTAAAACGGAGCCCTGGTTTTCGTCCGCTAAGCTGACCATAAGTGGAACCCCTCGGATACTAACAATGCTTCAATCTTTTGTCAAAATTTTCCTAAGATCTTAGTTCGGATTTGAGCTAAATGCCAGTTTTAGTTCAACGTTTCCGGGTTGCTAATCTTTAGGAGTTTAGGCGATTTTTTAAATATAGATGCTATATTTAACAACAATAAGCCCAACTGCGATATGTAGCTTTGTGAAAAAAGCACATGGTGACGGCAATATCACAACCATGATGGTTTAGAGAGTGATTTGGTGGTTTTCTTCTTCTTCATGATCAAGTGCAGGACTCACTCTTGTTTCATGGCGATTGTTTCTCACACCCGCTACACATGTACACGAAATGATAAATTGTTATGTAATAGTTAATATGTGCCGCTATCAAAGGCTGATACATGTTGTGATTTCTTTACCAAGACACGCAATGAGATATGAAAAAAAATGAAGGGGTGCATAGAAGGTTTTCGCTTAGAATTGAGTTGTTATTGAGTTGAACTTACCGCTTGGATTCAGTAGGGAAATGTTAGCAATAAATGTACCAGCAAAGATGGATCCATGTCCGTATATGTACTCAAAAAACGGGCTCAGTATATCCCTGAAAATAAATTGGAAACAATACAGCAATGGTTACGTTCGTTAGTTCTATAAGATTGTTGGGACGTATATACCCGCTCACAAATTCTGCATGATTGTCCAAAAACTCTCTGGTTACCCGGGTTTTCCACTATTTTTTATACGCCATGTACCGACGATCAATTTTCCGCAATCGGCGGTGAATGCTGTTTCCTTTTTGGCCGTTCCGTTCGCTCCAAGACCCTGCAGAGAGTTTCAAACCGATGGATGATTTGACCCACATAGAAATCCCCCTACTCGAAAGTGGGTAAAGTTTCAGTTTTGAACTCATTAATTGGCAAGGATTTCGTTATTCTCTCTCGCAGACTCAACTAAAAAAAATGCGTCCTCCCGAAAAAAATAAGAAAAATGAAAGTTTGATCTTGCCGTGTATGGGGGTCCGAGTAACCCGGACCGAAAATGCATATTTTCACCGTAAGTTTTTTTCTAAAAAATCAAACAAGTTTATCATTATGACAGAAAGATTGAATTTCCCATAGGCTTCAATTTTAATTTTGGATCAGCTATCACCCCTAATTGTGGTTACAATGGGAAAAAATCTCGGTAAACCTTTTAGTTTGTGAAGATCTTCAATGTGACATAGTTTCATATAGTTAATACCATTATGTGTTAAGATATGAAACACTCTGATTACAGTTCCGGAACCTTAAGCCAATAGAAATACCCCTCTGTGAAAATAACAAGGTACGAATGATCCAGACGTAGATTGTTTCATGGTATTACAAGTTGTATCATCAAAGCTAGCCTTACCGTGTACTGTTTGTTCTACAAGTGATGTTCTTGACAGAGCAGCAGCATGTGTCCGGCTCGAGACTTGCGTCGACCTCAGACAGGAAGAAGTTGAGACTTTCGAAGGCCCGGGACCGTGGGTAAAAGAAACTTGATCCGTCGGTATGGTTGGCCGTGCAATTGGCGTCAAGATCTATCAGGACTGAGACCGTTTCCTGTGTCGTGAGACAGATTTTGGCAAACAGTAGGAGCACTGAAATGATTGGCATTATGTAATTTGTAAAAAAAACTTATTGATAACTGAAAAATTAAAGATACTGATTGAAAGGCATCGCCTTTAACCCTTTACCAAACGCCAAAATTTCGCCTTTCCCAATTTGAAAGAGTTTACAAACGGCATTTCAAATTTGTGAAGAAATTGAAAAATAGCTTTCTAATAGGGCAGACAACAATGTGGGAAAAAGATAAATCGTTCGTTAAGAGCAATTTCTCCTTTTCCCACAATGTGTTCCAGAGTCGTCTACACTACAACAAACGAAACAAATTCGCCTTTCCCAATTTGAAAGAGTTTACAAACGGCATTTCAAAATGTGATGAAATGAAAAAATAATTTTCTAAAAGGGCAGACAACATTGTGGGAAAAAGATAAATTGTTCGTTAAGAGCAATTTCTCCTTTTCCCACAATATGTTCCAGAGTCGTCTACCCTACAACAAACCAGTCAAATGTCATTATTGTTTGGTAATGGGTTAGATCAAAGGCGATGTCATCTATTGGTATCTTAAGTTAAAATAACATAAATAAGCAAAGAAATCAGTCGACCAAACAAACAGTTTATGGAGAGAAGAAGAAAGTAACCAAACATAAATCGCAACCTCTTAAACATAAGCAAAATATAAACAATAATATAAAGTAGCCTGGATTACCTGCCGCTTAACCCTTTACCAAACGGCAAATTCTCGACTGTCCCAAATTAAAAGACTTTGCAGACGACATTTCAAAATGTGATAAAATTGAAAAATATTCACTGATTGGGCAGAAAACATTGTGGGAAAAGGAGAAATTGTTCGTTGAGAGAATTTTCTTTTCCCATAATGTTTTTAGAGGCATCTGCAATAAACTGGTCAAATGACTTTATTGTTTGGTAAAGGGTTAACAGTATAAATGTATTATAGAACGACGGGAACCCGACTATAACCCATAGGGTTTTGAACCAATCTATAAAAAAGAAACAAGGAACTTTCGATTGATTAAACCCCCTTCCAATAACCAAGCACAATAGAAATCCAACCAATTGTTCAATCAATCACCAATTCAATTATGAAATCAATTTAAATAATAAAAATCAAACGATCATTGAGAGGTTGATTAATGCATGAAATCAAACGACTACGAATACCAATAGCAACATAAATGTATATTGATTTTAGATCTGGACAAAATAAGCATTTGATAGTTGAAAAGATGAACTGTTTTAGTCGTTCTAAAGTGTGTATCTGTTGATTTTTCCTTACTTTTTAATCTGTGTGGCCTTTTTTTTTTTAAATTTGCTATATACTGTAGGTATGAGCCTTCCTAAAAATGTATGTCCAATTCCGGATGAAATTTGGTTTACTTTGCACCATGATTCATTCGTCAAATAAAAACGTATTAGAAAAGTGCTTAGGCGTAAGCTGACGTACACATCTATTTTAGGTCGACTTACGTTATCATTTTGTTACTTATTGTAAAGTATATTTATACAGCCTGATAACAAAATTGAAACGATAAAGTGCCGTTTTCTTTTTTAATTCGACTGGATTGAAGATTTAAACGAGAGCGTAGAGTTATATAGACTACATGGGCATTTACAATTAATCAACTGTGAGGAGCATTATCTGTTTTAAAGAAAATAGTCTAAAACATTGTTAAAAGAAAACATGCATGTTCGAGAATGTTTCTTAGTCAATATGTCTCTGAACTCTTCTATGTATCAAAAAGTTATGCCGTGAATCTATATCCCAAAATATTTACAGTCTTTTATAAGAGCAGTTTTCTGATTATATGGGAAAATAATCATTTGGATGAAAAAAATGTATATGAAAAGCTTTAATCCTTTTAGTGTTGGAACCGACTCCATGCTTGTGCAAAAAGGTTAGATCCAGGCCAGCCGCCAAATAAATTGGCGCATGGCCTATGATCTAATCTGTTTGCTACTCTATGTATCTTTCCTCAATTCGACAAAATTAAGCAGATTGCCAAGGACGGGTACAATTTAACAGCATGTGGTGATTTATGGAAAAGGAAAGAAGATGACTATGATTTCCCTATTGGAATTGGAAGGAAAATAGTTATACGCTAACACACATATACTAAAGGTATATTCACATTAAAAACAATAAATCCCTGGTGATCTCAAGTTTATGGTAGGGATTCGAACAGTCGAATACGGACCATCCTGAACCTGGTAAAACAGGTTTATATGTTGGTATTTCTTTAACCTTCATTGTGTATAATTAACGTGATGAGTTTAATGCATAATAAATCATATCTTTACAAAGCTTGGTTAATAAGTTAACTATCAAACAATTTTGATGTGCTGTTTCTTTGACTTAACCCTTAGAATGCTGAGTAATTTTCTGTAAATCAATTTTTGATTCGCCTGTTTTCCAAAACCATAAATATCTGCTTAATTTTGATGAGGAAAGGTTCTCAGAGAAGCAAATAAGTTAGATCACAGGCTGGATCTAACCTGCTTGTATAGGCATGACGTCTGTTTCAGCACCGTAAGGGTTAAAACACATTTTATTGCCAACATTTTTGGAGTAAATTATAAAATAACATGTTGTCAAAACGCTAGTGTCACCCTTTTGACTTTGTTTTTTCTCCGTTTTTGTACGATTTTATGATAAATCAAACGCATTATAATACGGCGCTTAATGTAAGACAAATGGTTTTCTTTCGATATGTTTTATCTCTGCTATTCCATAAAAACGCATATTAATCATATTATCATTTAATAAAAACACATGGTGAGGTTAATAATTCGTCGGCGTCGCATAACAAAACATTTGTTAACCTGACATCTACTTACTGTTCTTTTCTTCTGCTGGTTTTTTTCTTTTGCTTTATTGAGTTCATTAACAACAAATCTTACATCGGTTTTGATTTGGAATAACCTCAAGTTTGCTATAAAGCCTAAGAAGATTTCGTCGGTAGCGAATTTCAATGTCAGAAATCATGCTCATACGGAGAAGTAACTGGCTTTGAGAGATGCTTGGTAATTTTCTAAAAAATATATTTTTGTGTCGCCTGCTTTACAAAACGTTAAATATCTGCTTAATTTTGATGAGGAAAGATACTCAGGGTAGCAAACAGGTTTGATCACAGGCCAGTCGCCAATTAACTTGGCGGATGGCCTGGATCAAACATGTTTGCGTAAGCATGAAGTCGGTTCTAGCACTATAAGGATTAAGCAGTTCCCGAAAGGATTTTTCAAAATCATTATGTTACTGAATTATCGTTAAATACGATATCTTACCCACAACCCTACTGTCAAATAGGTATAAGTATTATGCAATGGTTGCATCAATTCATTTATCCAATCTTCTTTGTTACCGATGTAGTTTAACATTTAAAACGCACATTTAAAGACATGTTGATTTATTTCAAATCCCTATAATTCTACACTTTTTGAGACTGAATGAATCTGCATGGATATATCCGGTTTCCAAAATGGTATAATCAAGGCATTATAATTTCCTTAAAAGGTATGATTTAGCTTGAAAATGGCGAAACAATGTGGATTATCGGCTGAAAACTAAGATTTCTTAATCGTTTCGTCATTTCCATTGAATAAGCGATAACACTGTGTAGGTTTTCCCCGCAAATTGTAATATCGATATGCATTCAGGATGTTTGTTATTTTTCCTTTATTTATACTCTCTGTAGTATTATAGGAAATAAAATGTTGAAACTTAAAACTTAGTGTGAAGCAAATAAAGCGGTATACTCTTTTGAAAGGGCGGCCACAGATAAAAAACTTGCCAATCTTTTGAACAAGTAACTTCATACAGGGTTTCTGTGCGGTCAAAGTTGAAGCAACCACATATACTTTCACCATATAAACAAAGTGCCTTATTTCTATTAGAAAGATTTAAGATGTGCCCTACACGGAAAATATTCGTAATGAGTTATTTTCTCGTTACTCACGGTGGTATGTTACATTGTTAACTATGAAAGCGTTTATAATAGTAAAAATATTGGAAGGGGTTTTACCACGGATATATATACATTTATTTGGGAACATAATCGACAGATTTCTAAAAATGTATTTGCAATTACAGGCCAAATATTAAGGTTTTTTTTCTTCAATGTTATGATATATTCAATTAGAAAATGCCGTTTACATCATCACATATTAAATTAACCCTTTTCGTACTGGAACCGACTTAATGCTTATGGAAACAGGTTAGATCACAGGCCAGCCGCCAAGTTAATTGACAGCTGGTCTGTGATCAAACCTGTTTTCTACTATGATTATCTTTCATCATCAAAATTAAATTAAGCAGGTATTAAAGGTTTTGGAAATCAGAGGACGCAAAAATATATTTTTAAAAATCATCCAGCATTCTAAGGGTAAATGTTCACGACATACTGACTGATCAAGGGTTCTATACAAGACTATAGCTGGCACTTCACATTTGTGTTGGACCTACTGTCATCCTGAAACGAACCTTTGCTACTTTACGGTATTTTATGGTACTTTATGGTGGGGTGATTGTGTAAAATGGTATGTATGACAACAGCTTTAAGTCACAATCATTGAAATATATGTACACATCTATGAAACATAACAAACAAATAGAACAATATATACTATGAATATATACCAGATACGTCTCAAAAAAGACACTTTAGTCATCCTTCAAAGCGAATGGATTCGTATATAAATGAATGTCGACTTAATATATATGAATGAATGGCGCCTACCCCAAAACAACTTTAAATGTCCCTTGTCCATTACTTGATTGAATCACATTTCTTTTCAAAATACGTCGGTACTGATAACGGGTACCCCATATATTCATTCTTTTTCTAAAGGGCTGTTCAGAAAGTTCACTCGAATAAAAGGTTGAACTGCGGTATATTGGTAAAAAAGGAACAGAAGATTCAGTATCAACAATATTTTAAGTGTTATTCTGATGCCCGGTTCATGGTATAACCGACATAACGGGATCTCAAGCTTAACCCATTACCAAACAGTAAAGACATTTGACCAGTTTGTTGCAGACGACTCTGGAAAACATGGTAGGAAATGTAGACATTGCATTTAACGAGCAATTTCTCCTTTTCCCACAATGTTTTCTGCCCTATCAGATGATTATTTTCCAATTTTATCGCATTTTGAAATGTCGTTTGCAAACTCTTTCAAGTAGGGACAATCGAGAATTTGGCGTTTGGTTTAGGGTTATGTGTTATTTCGTTACCCGGTTCATGGTATAATCGACAAATAGGGATCTCAAGGGAGCCAGAAAGGGTAGTATATGGAACATAATATCATATCATGGTTTTACATCGCGTCAACAGTATTTCAGTCATGTTGCGATTCATAGCGTATCATAGACAGACAAATACCCTTTCGTACATTGAGACTGGTCAAGCCGGATAGAACCTCTGGGATAACGTTAGTCAACCGAAATACTGCCTCTCGTGAAAATCAAAAGGCGGTTATCCGGATTTGAACCCATGTACAGAGAGCCTACGTGATATCAAGTCCAGAGAGGGTAATATTGATTTGGGTCAAGCGGGAACGGCTTTGTGGTATAACGTTATAAAATTTAAAATGATGTTCACATATAACTAAAGAAAGGAAATATGTAACGTTTAGGAGAAATGGCTTATTGAAACCCGCTAAGCACTCGCGTATAAAGCTGGTATTCGTGTATTTGTTTCACGGTATCTTGGGCGAGAGATATATCAGAGACATAGAATATACCGTTTAAACCGTTTGACCGTTTACCGTTTGGAACAGGATATAGGCTTAATCCTGTGACTGCTACGGCTTTCCTGGATCCACCAGCGCTGCGCTAGGACTCTGAAGTGACTTGCCAGAGGTCACTCCCACGAAACCAGAGGTCTCGGTGATGCTCGAAACTGGAACCCCTGAGTTCTGAGTCCGTCACTTGAACAACTGAGCCACGCAGAAATATATCGTGAGACTTCTTAGTTTAATTTCACATCGGTTTTGACGGAGGCTTAATGCTTGTTGAATTCACTCTCGATGACTACTTCCTAAAAACTAAACTAGTAGTCGTGCCAATTTGTGGGCTAGTCCCGGTAAATTCAACATCGATCGACGTTTGGTGCAAGAGGCCGACGCTCTACCTGCAAGAGGTTGGTGCTCTAACTCCAAGAGATGGACGATCTACCTGCAAAAGGCCGATGCTCTACCTGAAAAAGGCCGATGCTCTACCTGAAAGAGGGCGACTATCTACATGCAAGAGACCGACGGTTTACTTGCAAGAGGCTGACGCTCTACATCCAAGAGACGGACGGTTTGTCTGAAAGAGGACGACGCTTTACCTGCAAGAGGCCGACGATCTACCTGCAAGAGGCCGACGCTCTACCTGCAAGAGGCCGCGCTTTATATGCAAGAGACCGACACTCTACGAGCAAACGTCTGTAATATTGCAGAAACATTACAGAAGATGTTGTATTGGATGGATTTACCCTTACAGTGCTGGGACCGACTTCATACTTATGCAAACAGGTAAGATACAGGGCCAGCCGCCAAGATAATTGGCGGCCTTCCTGTGGTCTCACCTGTTTGCTACTCTGGGTAGCTTTTCCTTAAAAAACTAAGCAGATATTTAAGGTTTTGGAAAGCAGTAGACACAAGCATGTATTTGCAGAAAAATACCCAGCGTTCTAAGGATTAACAAAAAGATAGTTTATAGATTTGAACTGTATACAGTTTCTCAACATGTCAATATAGATCATAACATATTGAAACTATAAATTATCCCATGTAATCTGTAGAAAAATGTAATTCCTTATTCTTTCTTCGTTCAATTCAAAGCAGACTATAACTGAAATATACTTAAACTAAATAAAACCTCAATTAATAAAAACCGATCAGTTTGATTTGTATGTACTCGTTAGGATCAGCCCTCGCTTTTAGTTATAGGTAAATATAAGGAAGGGAACTAAATCTGTATATAGATAGTATAGAAAAACACTAATCTACAGTTTAAACATGTCAATCAATCAATCAATCAATCAATCAATCAATCAATCAATCAATCAATCAATCAATCAATCAATCAACCAATCAATCAATCAATCAATCAATCAATCAATCAATCAATCAATCAATCAATCAATCAATCAATCAATGCAACCAATATTTTTATGTAATTTTTTCCCTAATTTTGCCCTAATAATATGATTACTAGTAAATTCAATGTTTTGGGTGACAAATAATTTCGAATAAAAGATTTAATCATCTAGAAGGACGGATATGGTATCAAATAATTCGGTACGATTCGGTAAAATTTACTTTATGGCGGTAATTTCGGTAAATGTCAGACAGTTGCGAACGTTAGAATTTTGTTCCAACTAATGATCGCTTATAACTGCATAACCAACTGGATTCGATTGATTTTGAAAATGTGACGCTCGAATGGGTTGTTATAAGGCATATGCGTAGGAACGGTTTTAACATTGGGGGCCAACTTCAGATGAGGACCGGTCTAAGAATAAATGTTCCTAAACTTTTTCATGACTATTCATGCATGTACAAATTCAATAACATTATAAAAATTAAAAGAAAGCGTATGAAAACATGTATCTTTAATTAAAAAAAGAAAAAAAAAATATGCCAGGTCTCGATCTCACGCGGAAATCAATTGTATTGAACTAAACAAAAAGTGGCAGCGACCAGACTGTCACAGCCACGGATACAACTATGTGAAATAGTCAAACAATTATATTATTCTTTAAGCTTTAGCTAACAATTGAAGACAATATAGAGTCTGACACCTTTTAAAGAACATGTTTTACACCACTGCCCCCCCCCCCCACCCCCCTGCTCCTACGCCTATGTAAGGGTGAACAACTCGCTTTAAGATGTCAGGTGTCGCATTCTAGTATAACTCAAACGCTGCTGGTCCGTTTCGATGTGCCCAACGTGGATAAATAAAGCGTATTCTAATCTTGCCAAAATATACAACCAGTCTGCGATCCTACTATTTGTAAGCATTTCTCCTGGTCAAAATAAACTACAGTAGACTTTGTTTAAACCACAAGAGATAAAAATGTCTTTTAAAATGTTACATGACAAATATATTTGAATTCATATTTGAAAAATAAAGATTGGTTTAGGAAAGGTAATTCTTCTTTTATAAATTTACTTTCCCCATAGACATATCATCTTCTGCGATTTCTATAATCAAGGTTGATAAATAGATTGTTAAATACATGTAGGCCAATCGATGTTTTTCTTGATTTTCGACCAATTTTTAACTCAAACAATAACGATATATCCATCGTGTTGCCGACGATTATGGAAAACATGGTGGGAAAAGGAGAAATTGCTCTCAACGAGCAATATCTCCTTTTCCCATCATGTTTTCTTTCCTATCAGAAGGTTATTTTTCAATTTCATCACATTTTGAAATGTCGTCTGCAAACTCTTTCATTTTTGGACAGCCGAAAATTTGGCGTTTGGTAAAGGGTTTCGATGTTCTCTTCCTATTTGACCGGTATTTGCCAATTATTTCGGGTGTTGATGAGACGCTATAAACAGGAAGTGTGAAATATACAATATTACTTAGTGAGTGAAGAATGTGCTTTTTCATCGACCCTTTTGGTCCCAGTTACTTACTCTGATAAGACAAATGGCGTAGTATAATTGAAATCAATATTATATAAGTTACCCCCGTTAATTCATGATCGATACCCCGATTTGTCTGAAACCAGGAGCTGACAAATCGTTGTGACTGAAGGAGTAATTGCTCCTAATGACCAAGTAGTCGATTTGTCACAATGAGTTTTACCTAATATCTGAACGAAAATCGATCTCTTTTCATAGCTATCTTTTGTCGTCTGCTGTCGCATTCCATTTTGACCGGTCACAAGTTTCTGCATACAGGAATTGGTAAGCAAAGCGCTATCATGCTTAGTTTATCGATATTACCTGCGAGTGTATTAATTGATTTTGATTAGCCCTCATACGTTGTTTAACCCATTACAAACAATAACGGCATTTGACTAGTTTTGTTTCAGACGGCTTTGGAAATCATTATGGGAATATGAGAAATTGCTCTTAACGAGCAATTTCTTTTAAGTTTTATCAGCTTACTGTAATATGTCATTTCATAGATCATATAAGGCGGGGTGATCACACAATCAATGTTTATGATATAGAACAGATTGCAAATGGCGGCGCCCCTTAAAAGAGCAGGTGTTACTGCATTTTTTTTTCAGCAGATTACTTTTGTTTTCCACTATTTTATATACGCCATGTTCCGACAATCAATTTTCCGCAACCGCCGGTGAATGCTGTTTCCATTTTGGTCGTGCCGTTCGCTCCAAGACCCTGCAGATCGAGTCGAGGGATGCGAATGGTCTTAAAACATACCCATCAACTGGGATTTAACTACCAATTGTTAGACGTATCGCCGTTATATACCACGGGTTGTCATATACAACCAGAACCAGGAGGTTGATGGTCGGCGGAACATGGCGTATATAGAATAGTGGAAAACAAAAGTAATCTGGTGAAAAAATCAAATATACCTGTGGCGCGGCAATCTTGATCGGACATTTTTCGTAAACATTGGTCACCTGATCACGTCGTCTGCATATGTAATGTATATGTAATTGTCATGCTTATTGTAAAATTGTAAACGTCTACATCTGATTTGTATAAACTTATTTATTTTACATCGATTGTGAAACAAGTTCTTAAAAAACTTAATTATATCACTCTCGATTCTGCTTCCTGGATACATAACCGGAACTCGCAACGAATATGGATTACTGAAGGTCGCAAACCATATCCTGCTATTCACGGGATTCGAACACATTAATCCTCGTGTCCCGAGGCCAACGCTCTACCACTGGACCACTGTCCTCCTCCACAGCTACAACTGAGAACTCCAGAAACCAGGGTACCGTTCTACTAAACAGTTTACGCTTAAGATTTGCGTAAGTCAAAAACAACAATTCCTCTTATTTCAAAATTGGGTGAATCAATATTGCAAAGTAACACAGAATTGGAATCATCTCTCCGAGACGTTTCCAATGACGTGTCACGTTGCACTATTGTACTTAAATTGATGATACTATCCATGTGTATCAATTATGACTCACGCAAACCTTTTCCTTAAGTTGTTTAGTAAATATGTACGCTGCTTTCCGAAACCTTAAACATCTGCTTATTTTGATAAGGAAAGATGCTCAGAGTAGCAAACATGTTAGATCACAAGCCAGTCGCCAATTTATATGGCGGCTGACCTCGATCCAACCTGTTTGCAAGAGCATAAAGTCGGTTCGAGCACTATAAGGGTAAGAACATAAATGAGTTTATTGTGATCTATCGTCCACCTATGATTTAAGTCTGGGTCTATATGTCAAAAATAAGAAAAAACGAATGGTAAATCTGTTATGGTTTAATCGATTAGCTTTTTATTCCAAAATCGATTTGGTCAACAATTTACTTCAACCGGCATGACAACGACGTAAACAAATGCATCGAGAACTGGGGATAAAAGCAAAAAACAACCGTCGGCGTGACGTTAACCTTTAGAATGCTGGGTAACATTCTAAAATTAGATTTATGTGTCGTCTGCTTTCTAAAAACCTTAAATGTCTGCTTAATTTTGATGATGAAATATACTCAGAATAGCATACAGGTTAGATCACAGGCCAGCCTCCAAATTACTTTTTCATTTTCATCATGTTCGCACATACAACAGTCTATGTAAGGAACCACCGTGACAAAGGTGGAAATTACGTGTGACGAGCCATCCGTCAACATGATTTCAGCCTTGATTAGAAAGAAGCGTCTCCCGTCGAGTTTCGTTTGTGGAGGAATTGTTTTAGCAAGGACCTTTCACACTTTTTTTATATGGCTTGACCAATAGAAATATGTAATGCGTAAAGCCATGTTACATTGGTTTGTCCAAGACGGCACTTTACGTCGAAAGTGGAGGGTAACATATATACAGTCGTTAACCCTTAAAATGCTGAACCATGCTCTTAGAAATAGAGTTTTGGTGTCGTCTGCTTTCCAAAACCTTAAATATCTTCTAAATATTGATTATGAAGGATAATGAGAGTAACAAAAGGTTAGATCACAGGCCAGTCGCCAATTTACTTGCATAAGCACGAAGTTGGTTTCGGCACTATAAGGGTTTAGAAATAGTAATACGTCATCGTAAATACATGTTACACTGGCTTTGTCCAAGAGCGCATTTTACATCGAAAGAGGGGCTACACTATATACAGTCGTTAATGACTAAATGCCGCACGAATACGATTTATAACAAACGCATCTGTACTTGAAATCATGTATGCCAACGAAGGTGTCCTAATCATGCATACATCTATAAAACAGTTGTTGCCAAAAATTCTCACGCTATACACTAATATGCACAAACCCTTATAGTAATGGAACCGACTTTGTGCTTATGCAAACAGGTTAGATCCAGGCCAGCCGCCAAGTAACGGCGGCCGGCCTGTTATCTTACCTGTTTGCTACTCTGAGTATCTTTCCTCATGAACAGGAAGCAGATATTTAAGGTTTTGGAAAGCAAAAAAACATAAAAATCTAATTTTAAAAAAATTCCCATCATTCTAAGGGTTAAGAATAGTGTCGTTCAGTAAGATTCTTATAGCCATGCATCTTATTTAGCACAGTGAAGATCAGAGTGAAAACAAAAAAAAACTTGAAAGAATTTCCAGGGGAAAATCCCTTTGAAAAATCGATGCCGAAGTTGAAAGGTGGCATTTCGATATTGTGCCATATTAAACATGGTAATCCCATTAGATAATAATAAGGATGTGCCATGAAAAGACGTTACCCAAAATGTTAAAACCTTTACCAAACGCAAAATTTTCGACTGTCGCAAATTGAAAGAGTTTGCAGACGACAATTCAAAATGTGTCGAAATTGAAAAATAATCTTCTGATAGGGCAGAAAACATTGTGGGAAATGGAGACATTACATGTTAAGAATAAATAATAAACAGTGAAACAAACGTTTGCCCCTTTCAGTGTTTTGATAAAAATTGATTAGACGTGGGGCAATCTGAACTCATCGGGTTTATCCAATGAAAACACAGCTCACGGAAATACTCGAGAAATTACGATTGGTCGTTGGATTGTCCTCTGAAGCATCATTGCTAGCGTCACATGATTAGAAAGTTGACTGATTTCGTAATATGTGCCCATAGTACCCGACCGTTTACGATTACTTCTATGATAAACCATTGTTAAAGAACTAAACCATTTCGACAGTTTCCTATCGAGATAGAAATGCTTTATCTTTACCAAACGGTTATAAATGAGGTTGAGATGCGAATAAATAATCAAGGTTTATGTACCTTCATATATATGTTTAGGTCTTTTCATACATAAAGGCACACTAGATACTAAAAAAGACGAAAAAAATCCCAATTTGTGAGAAAGTTCCTTTAAATATGAATCGGGTCTTGAACCCACAGCTTAACACACACAAAGCGGACTTTCTACCACTTCAACACGACGGGCATTCTTGCAATTGTGACACAATGCTTTAAAATGAAATTCTCGCTATGTCGGAAAACATTGTTGTTTTTCTTTTTCTTTCTTTCATCTCACCAATAGCTTAATTGTTTATGCTTTGTTCGAAACCTAAAGTAATCCCAGGTATAGAACCTGGGGCACTCAGAAAATCCCTTTCATAAACTACAACATTACCGCGGAAGTTCGTAACAACATTTAAGCAGGATAAACTCTATCATGCTATCGATGGAAACCACTACATGTAGTTGTCTACAGCAATGGCGTTTGAACATATTTCCGAAAAGCTTTTCGTCGTTGTTGTTGTTTTGTTGTTAACAGAGCGTGTCGTCTAGGAATGACATAAACATTTAGTCCCTGTGTGTAATGTTGCAATCAAGCGTGTTGTCCGGTGGAAAACAGCCAAACTTCCCAAGGATTGCTAATGTACTCATGATCTACCTACGAGGTATAATAATATCTATCCGGCTTTTGCCGGAAATTGCCGAAAGGATACGACTGTCAGACAGGCCGATACAGAACGTCCAGGGGCCTCCGTGGCCTAGTGGTTAGAGTACAGAACTTGAAATCACATGGCCCCTCTCCGCGTGGGTTCAAATCCTGAGAGGGATAGGGACTTTCATGAGAGGCAGTCTCCCGACTGACTTACGGAATGCCGATGGTTCTACCCGCCTCGACCAGCCCTTGTGGGCAGTTGAGTATGGGGTCTTCCTCCATCATTAAGAGTCGGGCATCGCTACATAACTGAAATAATGTTGATGTGATGTAAAACCCATATAAAAAAAAACAGAACGTCCAAACCCTTAGTAAAATGTAAGTTAACATTTTGTGTGGAGACCATACGACGTCTTCCGGGTTTTCAGGCATTATTGATTTTGGCGGATTAATATAGACATTGGCCTGATTTTTAGATAACCTAGAGTCACCTTTGTGCCAATAAAACCCAGCTTAATGGCCTTCAAGGGGGTAAATGTTCCGTAAAACGAACTCCGTAAGATCGCATTCTAAATTAGCTTGCACAATCCACATCACTTCTGTCTATTGTTTAAACATATTTATTTTACATTGATTGTGACAAAAGCTTGTAGCTTATTAAATTCATTATTGTTGACTGCTTCCTGGATACTTCACCAGGACTTGCGCCGATTCGTAGGTAAGTCCCGGCAATTGTCACTTCGTCTTTAGGGGATTCGCACCCGTGAACCTCGGTATAAGAGGATCTACCACTGCACCACGGCCGTCCATTTCTATAGGAAATAGCGTGCTGAGTCCGTTCCTATGTATTTTAGACCGGTCCATATTGAAAACAGTGTAAGAAGACAGAATAATTCGCATGACACCACGTTTTCTGTATACCTTTGGTAGGCTACAAACCACTTTTTAAAGGAATGGGTTGAGTCTCTCCACGGAAGCAATCAATGAATTAAAGTCATGTCTTCGTCGATTTGAAAACCAACATTTTCATTTTCAGCGAGGTTCTCTTGTTTATTGCTTCCCCTGTCAACCTACAACATATGGTCTAAATGTATATTGTTAACCAATACTCATAGGCGTAGGAGCTGGGGGCCAGGGGGGCCGCCCCCCCAATATCCAAATCGGAGGGGGGGAGGGGGCAGAGTATACTTTGCCCCCCCCCATATTCACAATGGCAAATAAAAATATTTGAAAAGAAAAATGTAAAAAAACGAAATTTAACAGAAGAATAAAAATAAATGTTTATTTTTGTGTTTTATCTAATACCAATTTGACTTTTGTTACGAACAATAACCAAAATCTTTTTGACGTCATCATCGCAAATGGCAATCTGAACACATCGGGTTTATCCAATGAAAGCTCAGCTCACAAAATACCCGGGACGTTTTGATTGACCAAAATAGTGGTATAAAATGTGTTCAAGGAGTCAGACTCATTATTGTCCTCAATTGTTAGCTAAAGCCCCCAAGCCCCCTGTTGAAAACGCTCCTACGCCAATGATACTGCCAAACTTGGAGTATAGACATAGACGTTGACAACACAAACGTCCCCGTGTTCAGCAAACAGATTCAAATTGGTAAAACGTAAGAAGATAATTTACCCCACAAGTCAGATTGGAACGTTCGAAAAACGTCCTTGCAAATTAGGGAACCTAATGCATTGTTATAGAAAAAATGGGCGTATATAAATAGACAACACAACTGATCAGTTGACAACAACTTTTTTTTCGCTGATAAGATGTGATTGTGCTTTCAAATGTCTATTTGCTCGGTTCGTTACATTGGTGGCAGCGATGGGATGAATACTTCTCTATATATCGGAGTTGCATTTTCCACGTATCTCCAAAGAGCAAAGACTCTAGTCCATTCACTTACTCGTTATAGTATTCAAGTACTCACGTAACCGCTGTCCCACTCACCTACCATCTACCCATTCGCTCACTCGCTTACTTAACCAATTAATCAATTAACCAATCATAGTCAATTAGAAATCCATTCATCAAATTAACTTATTTATCACTTATTCAAATAGAACATTCTATCACCGCATTGCCAAAGATTTTCGATTGAAAGTTGCAAAACTCTTCTTGGGTTGGAATCATTTGAGGTTTCAGATTTGTCTCCCCTGTGAGCTTTTGATCTGCCCAATCACAGACATAAGCAGGGGAAAACCTTAACAACGCAAAAAGAAGCTAGACAAGCACGCTATGTTACTGCTCCGTCATTTTCATTATACATGGGTTCATATTTCTTATAAAAATATGACACAACACATCGTAACGAGCAGTCTGTGCTCTATCTGGATGGATGTACATACATATTCGTTCCATTTCATATAACTGTTGCAATGAACCGAGCGAAGATACTCAATCGCATTTGATCAATGAAGACTACTGTCGTTCACGGATCAGTTGTGATGTCTATTAAAGCACACGCATATCTCATCATAACATCGCGTAGACTCTCAATTTGCATAAACGCTTTACAAACATTGTTCATGTTGTACAGTGAAGCCTCGTTTATCCGGATCCCGATTATCCGGATGTCTCGCAACCCGAACGAAATTGTAAGGGAACGGAATTATTTGACCAGTTTGTTGCAGACGGCTTTTGAAAACATTGTGGGTAAAGGAGAAATTGCTCGTGACGAGGGATTTCTCCTTTTCCCACAATATTTTCTGCCATATCAGAAGATTATTTTTTAATTTCATCACGTTTTGAAATGTCGTCTGCAACTCTTTCAATTTGGGACGGTCGACAGTTTGGCGTTTGCTAAAGTGTTATAAGTATACACGTGCATACATACCGTTTACGTCTTAATGTGTATCAGAACGGACGTGTTCGGATTAACGAGACATTACTGTATTGATCATTTTATGTGTTAGAAGAATGGCTTCTCACAATGAAAAGATGTGTTTTATAACGACCCGGTAGGCCTACACACTATCAAATTGTTGAATAAAGATACGGGAACAGACTGTGTTTGTTTAGTAGGGATCTTGCTTCAAAAGATAGAGTTAGGTTTCAGTTAAACCAGAGAATTATCCCAAAACCAGAACCTTGCACAGGAACTTTCTCTTTCCTTTTAACTGCTTACTAGTGAAAATACTTGTTATAGCGACTTCATTATCTCGTTAAAACGATTTAAAGGTGCTTTATCCGATCATCCGAGTTAACCCTATACTTGATAAATTTCACAGCTCACGGAAATACCCAAATAGTAGTACCCGATTGAGTAGAGACTTCTCTATACAATTGGTTGATTGTTATTCTTTTTAATATGATAATTGATAAAAACTTTACGTCATGACTTTATGTACGTCTTCTTAGCGAGTATCAACCCTTATATTGCTGGAACCGACTTCATGCATATGCAAACAGGTTAGATCCAGGCCTGTGATCTAGCCTGTTTTGCTACTCTGAGTATCTTTCCTCATTAAAGTTTAGCAGATATATTTTAGGCTTTGGAATGCAAACGACACAAAAATCTATTTTTAGAAGATTACCCAGCATTCTAAGAGTAAACATCGTTGGAATGCTAATGTCACGCTAATTGTGTGTAAATTGACTACGCAGCTCTCTCGTTCAGAATGTGTATCAATGAACAGGTACACGGATAACAGATTGGAAGTGAAAACATCATTATCTTTTCTGTATTGATGTCGAAATATAAATTCGCGATGAGTGGGAGGTTTATAATTGCATAACTGCCATATTTACATTTCATCGCACCGTCAATATTTTTTTTATTCAGCGTCGAAAAGATTCGAACACGCATTTCTTACAAACAAAAGTGTTTTTTCATGTCATAGATTTTCATCATTGAGATTTGTTCAGATATTTGGTGGTGTGAAGAAACTCTTGATGGGAAGTTTTCAAAGTCGAATTTAGTTACCAAAAGAAAAGAGCTAGCAAAAATGTGTGAATAGTTTTCATGTGACTACTTCTTTACAAAACACGCTTTGAAAGTGTTCTTAGAAGATACGAAAATAAAGAAAATCTGTTGTTATGTTGTAGTTGTGACTGTTCGAAGAATATATTTCAATGGTTCATTGCAAGACTATAGTAAGTGCTTCATAAAAATGAAGCACTTACTAGAGTATTGCAGAAACTTATCTATGTCTCTGAGTATTGCATTGAACCTTCGATTCGTTTGCAATGACTAACATTTGGTTCATGAAATCACACACTGCATCACACACTGTATGGTAGATGTAGCTGCCCTTAAATATCAAGGCGTGTTATAGGGGCCTATTTTGAGCACAGTATGGAAGGACAATTTGTAATAATTTCTGGTATCGTCCCAGTTAATGATTGGTCCAACAGGCTTAAACATCCTCCATTCTTCAAATGTTTCCTGGTAGTTTTAAAACCAGATAATGTAGGGTAGCCTTGTAGCTTTCTACATATAACTGATGTCCTGTATCAAGCTGCATGTGTAACTTTAAACAATATATGCCGGGCTTGATAGAGTCCATTGTAAACCCCTCTCATGAGTGGTTTCAAAATTGATTACGCAAACGTCAATGACAGTTCATCGTCGATAGACTAGATCTACTTGCTTGATAAAAGAATGCCTTTACCAAGAACCCTTCCTGGGATAATGGTATAAAAGATATCCCGTCGTACATTTGTTAGGAGCATGGAATAATGCAGGAATAATTACTCGAAAGTAATTTCAGAAGGCGGTTTATTCCTTTGTCTGGTCGGAGACAAAGATAGCGTTTTATCTTTTTCTCATAACATGTTATAGGCTAGATCTATGTCTCTGGTCTGGTGCATTTCGTGAAGGAAGAAGTTTATGGTAACTCCGGGCTGGAGTGCTGGGTATTCATCCAGGAAGCAGAAGCGGAAGTAACAATACTGAATCTAAGATGCAAAAATTTGCGTAACAATCGTTTTAAAATACATAAGTTCTAAAATTAATAAAATCAATCGGCAACCGAACGGCACGATTTTAAATTTACCGCCTCAAAATACCGTTCTGCCGGAAATTGGATTATTAGCCTCGTTTTCGATAGCAATCGCCATTTTGTTTTGGTCGGACAGGAACGACATTAATTCCTGGGCGTAGTAAGCCCAGTTATTTTAATAAACTTTAAGACAACTGCTCGACTGATTAGGCCTAAAGATGCCATTGGCACAGCTTGCAGACCCGTGGAGGCCTATGGATGTCTCGAACGATGAGGTAAGTGCTTTAATACACGGGAAATGGCTTTATTTTTTCATGACATTTTATTTTTTGGATTAATTCATTTGCATAAATATCTGAAGCAACTTCATTACTATTCTTGAGCCTGTCACCTGTAATGACAGTTCGTGAGTTTTATTGAAGTTATTCATAACACTTGTATGTGTTCATTAAGTCGATAGTTCTCTTTGGTGCTGTTGACAGAGCCGACTTTAGCGGAACGTTACATTTTTGATATCTAGAACTAGGACCGGTTCCTCTTTCGTAATGTCAAAACGTTTAAATGTAGAAAAAGACGGATTAAATGATTATTTGTCTGCTCAAATAAGAACCAAATTGCAGATGACAATAAGATATGTAAAACAAAACATTTTCTCAAAATGACATTTTGTAGAAATCCATGTTACAAAAGGAGATTTGTTTTAAAAAGTGTCAATTCATCTTTAAGTCATGGGGGCTTTGAAAGTCTTCTGTTGCAGGTGTGTCAACATGAGTCGAATTTAAGAAAAATTAAGATGCATATAAATGAATCATCACGATAGCCCTAAATGTATGGCCAAAAGAATTCTTTATCAATTTTTAATATGGGGAAGTGATGTTCAAAGTGCTGATGTTTAGATAAAATTGGTCACCTTTGAAGTTCTGCCTCCATCAGTTCAAGAGAAAGACCATCCTTTTCAAATGACTAAAATAAACTGTTTGTCTCTGTCAGCTTGGTCTCCAAATAAGGTGAACAAGGTTGAAAACAAACCTGGCAGTTATCAATAAAGCTCACAAATGTACAAATTGCGCTACATCTGTTTATACCACAGTAAGCAAAGTACATAAACGTTAGGTGCACCCAAATTGAAAGGCAATTGTTGGATGATACAGCTGTGAAACATCAGGCAGGCAAGATTTGATAAGATGGAAGGTATAGAATGACAATGTAATGACAAATAATAAATAGTATTGTCTAGTTTCCCCCCAAATTGTTTAATTTCACATCTATGTAATTGTTGCTTTCACCCATTTGAACAGCGTCTTCCCCCTTTACTGAAATTAACCTGCTTTAACTTTATAAGAACTGATGATTGTTTCTAATGATAACCCTAATAGTATTGAGAAACTACAGAGAAAAAAGTATGTATGTATGTATTAATTTCTTTGTATACATATGTACTCAAATAGAACAAGATATGACATAAGATTTTGATAAGGTCATTTGCAGAAAAGGTAAACAAAAAATGGTTTGAAGCGATTAAAATCTTTGAAAAAAGTACTATTTACAATTAATGTTGATATGTTACTACTACTTTAAATACTATTCTTTTCTCTCTGTTGTCTTTACAGGGGTCCACAGAAGATATGATGGTTGATGACCAGGTATTTATTTATCTTTTTTTGAGTTCCTGATATTTGTCATTTTATCTAGTTATTTGGTCTGTGTCTAGATAAACTCTTAAACTGCTGGAACCGACTTCATGCTTATGCAAACAGGTTAGATCCAGGCCAGCTGCCAAATAAAATGGTGGCTGGCCTGTGATCCAACCTGTTTGCTACTCTGAGTATCATTCCTCAACAAAATTAAGCAGATATCATAGGGTTTGAAAAGCAGACAACACAAACATTTATTTTTAGAAAATTACCCTGCATTCTAAGGGTTAAAACCAAAGACCTTCAGTTTCAACTACCTGGAAACACTGTACACAGAGAAATATTTAATTGATAAATTACTTCCAACACCAAAGACTACTTCTACTTCTATATGGTACCTCCAACAATTGTTCACAATTATGATTGGAAGGGAACGCCGCCATCATCAGGACATTGTTAGGTGTCTAAAAGGTTAAAAAAGATCTACAGGTGCTAAGGTTAAAAACAATTATTACTTAACAAAAGGGTTACAGTGGCCAGTCTTGATCTAAAAGATTCAAGACTGGGGCTACACTGTATAAAGATGGGAAGGCTATTACCAGGCTAGTTTTTGTTGATGATTTATATAACTCCCAACAGCCGTTACCTCCCCTATGTTACAATAAAATGGGGCTGAAAATAAGCCTCTGTATGAATATGCTATAACAGTCGATCAGTTTTAAGAGGTTTCATAATTGTTTGTAGTAGGAGGGTGATATGCAAAAATAGGCAGTAGTTTGGGGGACCTCATCAAATGATATATCACAAAACTGAGCAAAGTAGCCGGTGATTATTGAAACCTCTGAGTTTTACCGGACTTCATCTATTTTTGCTTTTATTGATTTTCATAGCTATTTCTTTAAAACACCAACATACATCATTTTGACCCAGTCTGTACTTTTAGGTGTTAATTGATTGAAATTAGGCACTTGAGAAATAAGCAGCTACTTGATTGTTTTCATTTTTGATGTTAAAATCTAGAACATTTGTGAAAACTTTATTTGTCTGTCCCTTAAGATTCTTTTTTCACATTATTGGGACTTCTTCATGCATAACTTCAAAAACCTAAACAATGTTTTACATTAACTCACTTAAATGTACCAGAATCATACAATTTCCATAACTGTTGTAAAACAACAATTTCATTCTGTTGTTAGTAGTCTCTAACTACTGTTGGGATTAGGGGATGTTCTTAGTAATTCTTTATTTTTGTTTGCTACTATTGCTTCCTAGTTGTAATGGTTACAAAACCCTCTGAAATAGAATGGATTAAATAAAAGTTGAAATATGTAGAGGTTAAGTGCTAATGTTTTCATATTGATATTTATTACCAATAGGATGATATAAACCTGTTATTTTCTGATTTCAGAATGAAGATGGTATGGATAAGGAGATAGAGATTGGTCATGATTTTGTTGGCCAGGATGGGGAGAGAGTTGATCCTTCACATTTTGAGTTACTCAAAGTTCTTGGACAGGGCTCCTTTGGAAAGGTAGGGCTCCTCCACTCAGCGTCTTTTAATGGGATGAAGCTCTTAGTTGGTTGATTTTGGGAAGAAATAATGCCTCTGTTAAATATAGAAGAGCTTGCTTGGCTATATAGGATAAACAACATGTGCTCAGTGAAATTCTTTAATGTAAAGATGTCCTACAAATCATACCAACCATTGCTGATTTCTGGTTCTTTTATACCTTTTATCTTGCTTATACTTTTTTTTTAAAGCAGCTCTTATTTAAAATTTAGGAAATTATTTAGACAAAGGGGGATATTTTTTGCTAAAAGCTACTTCTCTTTTTGCAAAAAATGGGGCTTTCCCATATAAAATTTCAATAATCTCGCATAAATGTAATCTGTTAATGATCTTTTTCGAAAGCAGATAACACAAAGATCTATTATTAGAAAATTACCATGCATTCTAAGGGTTAATCATTTGTTGTAGTATTGCACTAAATCCTAAATGTAACTGGCATCACCAACAATGTTTGTTTACAAAATGGGCTTATTTTCGTTTGTGTTATGTTTTGAAGGTGTTCCTTGTTAGAAAGGTGACAGGCAAAGATGCTGGAACCCTGTTTGCGATGAAAGTTTTGAAGAAAGCTACTCTTAAAGGTATTTATGATATTACAGTTACTGGAACAGAAATAACAAGAACATAGGGTGTGGAAAAACACCAGTTTTTGTACAGATTTTGGTAGAATAGTACTTTGTTCATGAAAAAATCAGACTGTGATGGATGTTTTAAATCCATATTAATACAATTGCAATTAAATAGTTAATTTCTAGTTATACTTACATTACCTTTGACTGTGGATTCCACATTCATGTGTTATTTGGGACTTGGGACCCGTCAAACAAGATTTAATTAATGAAATGAGCAAATTATGTCACTGTAGAGTTTCATTGGAAACTATTCTTGTATGACTGATTAGATTGCACAGGTTGTGATATGAAAATGAATGATTGTATAAACCAAATAAATACCAATTCATTTCCTTTCTCTATGAATTTCAAATTTCCATAGTATTTTTTTAAATGATGTGACATGTCTTTTAATTGTTCAAAGAATGAGAAGTATTGCATTATTGTTCAGTGACTATTCTAGAAATCCAAAGGTAGGGGGGGGGGGAGTCCCCCCTCACTTTAAAAATAAGGTGGGATTTCGTTTTTAAATAAGGGGGTTATTGCATGATCTGCATTACATAAACGTTTTTTCTTGGAAGATTTACCTCCCTTGCTAAATTAAGACGATTTTTTTGTATTTTTATTAAACCCTACTGTCTGCCACTGAAAGGATTTAGCAGGTTAGCTAAATTTAACAACTCAAATGTTTTCTAGCTATATGGATATCGGTGCCCGGTTTTCTTGCATGCATGTTAAAAATGTGTGTGATCTGAAAAAAGTTCTATTTGCACAAGTCCACATTATAGAATACACACTGATTGTTTGTATGTATGTTTCAGTGAGAGACAGACAAAGAACGAAGATGGAAAGAGACATTTTGGCAGATGTCAATCACCCATATATTGTCTCACTTCATTATGGTAAGATCCCTTATAATATTAAACTAACTGAAATTTGAAGGAAAATGTCATTTAAACAAATTTAAACGGGAATAGGATGTGGAAGTTCTGGGTAAAAAAAGGAGGTTTATCTTTATTTAGGGTGTACATCAATGATTTTCTGTGTTATGGGAAAGTTTTAACACTTGTAGTGCTGGAACCAACTTATGCAAATAGGTTGGATCCAGGCTAGCTGCCATGTGAATTGGTGGCTGGCCTGTGATCCTTATCAAAAAATACCAAGCATTCTAAGGGTAAAGACAAAATTAACGTGATGCTTATAACTCATGATTTCAAGACCATTTTCTATTAACACTTTGTATGGAAATGTGTAATTTGTTTGAATTGAAAGCAGCAGTAGACAAGAATAGCATGTAAATGCTTCGTGTTATATTGGGTCAAAACCATTGTGACAAAAAGTGTTGACATCAAGTTAGTTAGTGTCTGGGTCTTGGAAATGGGCATCCAAAGTTTACTTGTATATCATTGTAAATAAAATGTCATATTTTTCTATTGAATTATCACCATGAATAAAATGGAATTATGTTGACAATGTATAAAAAACCAATCAAAATGTTTCAGCTTTCCAAACTGAAGGAAAACTCTACCTTATTTTGGAGTTTTTACGAGGTGGGGACCTCTTCACCCGGCTGTCAAAAGAGGTAACTGCTTGTAATACACTATCATTTCTGCTTGTAGTGCTTATTTTTGTTTATTTCTCGAGGCACTAGATTAATTTCTTACCATCACTAAACCTTTTGTCTAATTCTTTCTCTCCTCACCACTCTCTAGGGTTACCCAGATGAGAAAGGGTAGGGGTATGAGCTTATGTTATTTTTCAGTTTTACTAGATTCAAATGTGTGTACATATAATAATCGCCTCTATGAGACAATTTTAAAGATACCATCAGCATAGTGTAATGGCCACAAATTTAAAGCTTTTTGATGTGGAAAATTATCAATCATATCCAGAACTGTTCCTTCTTAAAATCTTATTCTTTTTTAATCACCTAGGAGCTGTTAATAAGGGATGAACAGCAATTTTTGGTTAAAGTTCATTCAAAATTCAATGTATTTGACGATATAGGTAATCTATTGGAGCACAAATAACATAGCCATTATACAATCCTTTCTTTAAGACCTCCTTATTTGTACCACATGTTAACCTGTTTTCTCATACAGGTTATTAGGTCTAATCTTAATTGAAAGCAGAAGCAGATTACAGTGATATTATGAAGACCTTTTTCTCTCTGGTTTTTGGTGGAAGCGAATGTCACAGTTTTTCTGCTATAGGGGAAATTAAGCTTTAGAGTGCTGGAACCACCTTTATACTTATGCAAACAGGTGGGATCCAGGCCAGGGTTATTTTCTACAAATAGATTTTTGTTTCGTCTGCTCTTCAAAACTTAAAATAGCAGTTAAATTTTTATGAGAAAAGATACTTAAAGTAGCAAACAGGTTAGATCACATGCAAATAGCCAATTTATTTGAGAGTAGGCCTGGATCTGACCTGTTTGCAAAAGATTGAAGTCAGTTCCAGCAGTCTAAGGGTTAATATTTACACTTTGTGCAGATTGCTTGATGTTGGGAATACATTACACACTGTTTCTATGATTATAGATATTTTCTGTTGACCACTGGAGACTTATGCACTGGGCAACCTTTTTGAAAAGGTTTCTAAACTGTTAAAAAGTTCATTTCGTATTAGTTAGTCTTTAGTTAAAGAAAAAGCAAAAGATAAATGGATATTACTCTAGTTAAAAATCTCAATTATGATTCATATGACTAAGTAGCAGACACATTTATGATTATGTACATGTTTGAAAACAAGAGTCAAAGAACCGTGGGTATTGGGTAAACCTTCCTTCTGTATATTTCCTCTAATTGTGTTTATCTGGAGATCAATTTGAGTGAATCATCTTTGAAAGAATCATGTCACATTTGTTATTCTATGTGTCTGTTGCAGCCAATAAATGAAGAATTTGTCTAGTAGTGAGATCAGTTTAGATAAATGTATATTGATATTACCAATAAAACATTGATAACTGTCTATTTTAATCAGCTCCAAATAGATGGATATGTTCCTCAGGTATTGTATTGATGCAATTCTGAAACTGAGAAGCAACTCTTGTCCTTAAAGATTGCAACATAGAATAGAATTTCTGCCCTTAACATATCAAGAAGGGGCCTAAAGAGACCACTAATTGTGGCAGTATTCTTTAGACCAGTTATATTTTGAAAGTTTGACAAATTTCAACTTTTGTTTAGTTGTTAACCATAATCTGTAATTTTTCAGTTGCTGCAGAGGTGTTAACCCTTAGCAATCAGGGCAATTTTCTAAGAAAAGATATATTTGTCGTCTGCTTTCCAAAACCATCAATATCTGCATAATTTTGATGAGGAAAGATACTCAGAATAGCAAACAGGTCAGTTGCCAATTTGCTTGGTGGTTGGCCTGGATCTAACCTGTTTGCATAAGCATGAAGTCTGTTCCAACACTGTAAGGCCACATAATGGTTAAGGAATCACTGAGACAAAAGGATAAGTTGCTCCAAGCATAGCCAATAATCCATCTGATATTTATCAATTCTATGCATTCTGACTTGTATGTCTCTCATAACTGATCAATAATGTTCACATGCAAACATGGGCTGTAGCTTGAAATGAGTAATGTGCCATCCTGTGAAAAATAAACCATGAGTATGGATATGTATGCCAACTGCCAAACAATAAAGTAAAAACTGTTGAAATGGCATTAAACCCTAATCCAAATATCAGATGAGTAATTCATCCCTTTGTCACAATGGTTTTTGACACAATAAAATTATGAAAATGAATTATTTCATGAAATCAGAGTATCTTTCTTCATCAAAATTGAGCAAATATTGAAGGTTTTGGAAAGCAGACAACACAAAAATGTATTTTGAGAAAATTACCCTGCAATGAAGGGTTAAATCTTTCGGTTAAGCAACATCAGATCTGTGAGCTTTTGGTAGTTTTTGACACCATGTGATGGTATTCATCGGCTAGGATATTTTCTTTTGTCTCTTATACTTGTTAAACTACTCTCATTCATATGGTAATTTGTGACTGGCTCAAATTGGAAACGACAGCAGACGACAAAAAAAAGGAAATAGCTTGGTGAAATATCTTTTGTTTTAGACATTGAGTAGAAACCTTGTGACGAAGGAATGAATTTCCCATTAGAAAGAATCTTTTCTTTTTGTCACAATAGTTTCTAAAGTTTTTTTGTAGCAGATTCAACAAAATGAAGTATAATGGTGTAAGGGGTTAACACCGTTGGATAATGAAATGTAATGTTTGATTTTGAAATTTTGCTGACCATGCACTAAAACACTAATACAGAATCTAATGAAAATACAGTTTAGTTCTTATTTCAAACAAGGGTTGCTTTTCCATGGTTTCGGAGTTGTAGCATGTTGTGTGTGATTTACTGTTTTCATACCATCATGTCATGCACAAGAGGAAAGTATTACTTTGTATGGTCGAAACATGTCATCTTATTCATACGTTGTTTAACCCATTAGCAAACAATATTGACGTTTGACCCATTAGCAAACAATATTGACGTTTGACCAGTTTGTTGCAGACAACTCTGGAAAATATTGTGGGGAAATCCTTTACCCTCAATGTTTTCTGCCCTATCAGAAGATTATTTTTTCAATATTTATTACATTTTGAAATGTCCTCTGCAAACTTTTTCAATTTTGGACAGGCAAACAATGTGCGTTTGGTAAAGGGTTAAAACAAATCAAAATCAGCAGTTCGATATTGATGGAAGGCCCCACAGGGTACTAGAATTATTTTTATAAAACTTTTCACATGACTCTTACCAGATGAAGTCGAATTAAAACTGAAATATCTTTTAAATCAGAATGTGCTTGATTTTGTTTTTGTATTTGATATAATCATTAAATAATCATATAATCATTAAAATAGGATTAACTCAACATGACTTTGTGTTATCTTCTAAGAGTACTCACTCCGGGTAAATTGTAAATCTGTTGGATGTTTATCAATTAAGAAGGTGCTTGGCCAAAAGAAAACAAAAAACACAATTGCAAATCTATCGACCCATTCTTTCATGTGAATTTTATGACTTGTCAAAAATGATAGCAATGGCATTTGAGAAAAAATTAACCTGTTTATGAATAAACTGCTCACGAGCAATGTGCGGTATGGCTTAATTATTTCCTTTAATCCTTTACCAAATGCCACATTTCAAATGCCACATTTTTCGACTGTCCCAATTTGAAAGAGTTTACAGATGTCACTTCAAAATGTGATGAAATTGAAAAATAATCTTCTGATCAGGTAGAAAACATTGTGGGAAAAGGAGAAATTGCTTGTTATGAGAAATTTCTCCTATTCCCACAATGATTTCCAGAGTCGTCTGAAACAAAGTGGTTAAATGTCGTTGTTGTTTGGTAATGTGTTAAAGAAGGAGTTTTTGGCAAGGAACAATGCCCCTCTTCTGTTACAATATTGCCATACAACGTCACAAAGAAAATGCTTATTTTTCATGAAATATAAATAATGTCTTCATTGTCTGATTGGTGTTTACTTAAGTTTAAGCAAGTGGACTCTCGGATGGGTCTAAGCATCTTGTATTGATGGTATCAATGTTCATGTACTATCTTAACTGATCTGCACTAATGTTTTAACAAATGCAAAAAAGGGTTTCATAATTTTATTTTATTTCCATGAATTGGAATAATTATTTAATGGTTATAGTCTAAAAATTTATAGATCTCTTCATGTCTTTTTTTAACTTTGGTCCAAGTAATTTTTATTGACATAATGGTACTTCCGATATCTCATAAAACCAATTAGATTTTCTATATTTGAGAAGGAAAAAGTTTTTATCTCGGATAATTGTGTCATGCAATCGTTCAAGTATCAAAGCATGTGTGAGTCTTCATCAAAAGTTTGTCATATAAGCTTCTAAGGTATGTTTATTATCATACCCTAAGATGAAACCATTGAACACTTTGATTGCATAGGGTTTTCATGCGAATTTATGTCATGTGGAGTTTTTTTCTTTGAAATTCAAGCACTATATACACTGTACTGTATTTTGGCTATATAAGATTGAACCCTAATCTCATGTTCTCATTTCCCCAGAAATGTTGAAGAAACAATTATATCAAAGAAGGAAATTATTCAGATGGAATGATTCCTACTTTTGCCACAGTAGTTTTTAACAGATATCTAATAGACTTTTTTTTTATTCCTTTTCATACCTAGATTATTTTCATCAGTCTGTTGCTGCTTTCAATTTGCAACAGTCCATCAATTTGCATATGAAGGATAGGGTTATAGTATATGTGATACTGCTGAGGGTGGTCTCTTAACCCTTAGAATGCTGGGTAATTTTCTGAAAATAGAATTTTGTGTTGTCTGCTTTCCAAAACCTGAAACATTTAGATATTGATGAGGAAAGATACTCACTGTAGTAAACAGGTTATATCACAGGCTAGCCGCCAATTTAATTGGCAACTGCTCCAGATTTAATCTGTTTGCATTAGCATGAAGTCGGATTCAGCTCTATAAGGGTTAATGAAAGATTAATTCAGACTAAAGATGACAATTGTAATGCAGCATGGCTCGTCTTCATTTTGCCTTTGTGTCAGTGTTTTTTCTTGTGGTTAGTATTTTATTGTTTGCATATGTTTTTTCCTTTGTTGATTATTGATTGCTTGTCAGTTCACTTTCTTTATAGGTTGATTGTGCGTTTAGTGGTCATGGTTTAAACCCTAAGAGTGATGGGTATTTTTCTAAAAATAGATTTTTATGTCTTCCACTTTCCAAAACCTTTAATATCTGCCTAATTTTGTTGAGGAAAGATACTCTGAGTAGCAAACATGTTAGATCACAGTCCAGTTGCCAATTTACTTGTCTGCTGGCATGGATCCAACCTGTTTGCATAAGCATGAAGTCACTATAAGGGTAAGGAGAACATTTTATATACAATACCATACAATCTGAGTCAATCTTTTTTAAGTGAGCATACCTAAATGGTTTGTGAAAAGGTATATTGTCCTAAGCTTTCTAAATACAGAATTAGTCATTCAGAAAGCTTCTACTTGGGCTTTCTAGATGCCTGATGTTCATATAAAGTTGAAAGCTTTTTTCATTTATGATGTGTAATGTATGCAAATATGCAACTTATCAAGACTTCATTGTTTAGATCACAGATAATGTCATGTATGCATCATCAACAGTTAGAGTCTTTATAGTTGAGATAATGCCACTGATTGGCATTATGTTGGATAAACCAACTTCCTTACAGATGAACTTAGTATGGTGTACAAGACAACTTTTTATTTTGATTCATGTAATACTCTACATAAGAAGCTTTACGTAAGAAGCTTTCTGCAAGACGTTCCTCTTGTTTTGACCAGTTCCTTCATATTGGTTATAGTTGATGGTCGGGTTTGAGAGCCGTTATATAAAAACAATTTTTGAGTTTGAGAATTCATATAATATTATATGATGTGGTAGAGGGTAGATGGCTCTCTGATGAGAAGACACTTTGAACAAGCTTTAAGCTTCCTTCTCAATCGATGTAAAACAAATATGGTGAATAGTCAAATGAGAAATTCATTGTTATACGCTATTTTGAGGGTTCAGTGCAATACTATAGTAAGTGCTTCATGTTTATTAAGCAGTTACTATAGTCTTGCACTGAACCCTCGATTAGTCCTTTTATCAAAATGAGGTCCTCAGATTCAGTTGCAAATATAACTGTGGATAGTGTTTTATGATTATGTTTGAGTACAGCTTGATGTTACAGCTTTTCGTGCTGTGTTTATAGACAAGTTGTTGGTTTAATCCAATATTTGAATAGCTATTGTGATGACCTAATGCCCATCCTGGTTATGAGGGTTACAGATTAGGCATATTTCCTTTTTCTTATTTCGTCCTTTAACCCAGCATTGTTGGTACTCTATCAGAATTGTCTCATTGAGATGATTCCTGTGAGTACCCACAAAATAGGATCTATTGCACAGGTTATTCAAATCTTTATGCACAAGTCTGTGTTACTCGACAAATGGACTTGAAATAGCATGTCCTCTCTCTGTGGGATTAAATCTTTGCAATGGTAGTTTGATTCTCATAGGAGGTGCTTTCCTTGGCTTACAAGTAGGTTGTTGATTGTACAGTTCATGGCGGCTATAAAGTCATATTAACATTAACATTACAATGTTTTGGTCTTAAAATAGGTACCTATTTTTATTCCCTAAAACTTACCTACCTTTGTATTACCGAAAATACTCAAGATTCAAGATTCTTTTTAGTCTAAAACTGTTAGTTTCTCATCATTTCAAAAATACAGAATTATCAGTTTGCTATAATGATGATAATTTGTACACTACCTATACCAACCTACTTACACTCAATATTGGACTCGCCCATTTATCGTATTCTAGAAGGACTGTTCTATTGGGCTTTACCAACCAGCCCATTTTGGGTGGTCAAGTTTAGGGTCTTTCTTCTATCCAGAAGAAGCCAGATATTGTAATATAACTGAAGAACTGTTGACAGAAAGTAAGAAAGAAACAATCAAATAAAATAGACAAACATGGGCTTTGTTGGTTTGAGTATTGTTAAACCAGGCTTTAATTGTGGAGATTCTCTAGGATTGGCATTTTTTTTTAAACCGAAGTGCTTGGTGTAGTTTGAAAAACATTGCTCTAGTAAATTGCTTCCATGGCTCAGTCTCAATATTACAAATATGGGAGTGGATTAATGTAGTCTGCTAAAATAGAATTCTGAAGGACAACCTGTTTCCCTTATATGGGAATTTGTGACGATTCTAAACCAAAACGAACAGAAGCCAACAAAAATGTCTCAAGAGAATTGTATTTTCTTTATTGTATTGAAAGACACAATTGTAACTAAAGGATAGATTGGCTGTAATGAGCAATTTATCTTTATGTGACAGTGGGTTTCAAGGATTTTGTTTAGTGCCATAGAGATGTGTTATTGGGTAAGTGTTTAGATAGCTTTGTGCCAGAATACAGTTGTTGGTGCCATTCATCATAAAATACATTGCTTCATTCAGACATTTAAGGCTTGGCAAAATTAGGCCATTCCCATATTTAAGGGGATTTTAGTCCTAGTCCAAATATAAAGCGTTGGTGGTTGGCAACTATTTTAGTGCAAAAGCTGTTGTTTTTATTGCTTAAAGGCACATAAAAGGAGACGAGTACAAATAAATTACTGAAAAAATATATGGAGTTATTTTATTATGTTTATAAAAGGCATTAGAATTGATTTATAGACACATTGAGACCCTGTTAAATAGAATCCTTTAACATAGGTTATTTTGTGCTTGAAATATAGTTGTCTCCAATTCAATCATGCTCATCAACAACCTGTTTGTTTACATATTCTAAATAATGAATTCTGATTGGTCGGTTTTAAAAATTGTGTATCAACTGTCAAGGTCAGAGGTGAAGAATCACACAATCTGACTTATCAAACCTGCTAATCTGAGTTATTTCTCATTGGCTTTTACGTCTTAGTTGTGCCAATGAGTTTTTTTGGTGATAACTATTTGAATCTGACTAAACATTTACCAAATAATAGCATTTGATATAGCATATATCTCCTTTTATGTGCCTTTAAATGCACAGAAACCAATGTGGCAAAATGAAAAAATTGTTTGTTACAATTTTGGAAGCTCAAAATATCCACATTTGGCTTAGAGTTGTTGAATACGCATTTATATCACATTAACAATTATCAGCTATTTTGCTGTATTGGCTTTTGTAGGATGACCCCTTAACTGTCAAAAACGGAGGTTTAAGATGGATAGAATAACCATCACTGCAACAATTAGCCAAAAGCTACCTCTCTCATATTAAACACTACTTCAATAAAAACCCACAAGAGAGAGGCTTAATGTGTGAAGAGGCCATTCTGGCTGATTGGTTAGAGTGCAGAACTTGAAATCTCATGGCCTGTCCATGTGTGGGTTCAAATCTCAGTGACAGCATTTGGATAATGAGTGGTAGTCTTCTGACTGACTTATGGAATGCTGTCTGTTCGGTTCTTTTCCTCTTTTGTACAGATATAACGCTGATTTCTTAAGCCTTAGGATTTTGTGGAAGTATGATAAAGAGAGTGAATGACCAACTTCCTACTCCATAATTGTAATCTTGAGAATCTTCTTTAAAAGCAATTGTTACAAAATGATTAATTGCTTATAGTCAATAAAAAATAGTGTTTTGTCTAAATGGCTTCCTCCAAATATTTAAAAAAAAAAATGCTTTTTTTTTTTTTTCATATTCCCTTTTTTTCGCTCATTGCTATTGCTTTCTATTAAGAGCACTCCCACATGTGAGAATGAGGCCACTCGAGTATTGATTGCCTGTTTCTTAAGTGTTGGATTAAACAGGGTTCCAGATGATGGGAAAATGTTATTTTAAGTATGTTTACGGGTCCAATGTAGCCCTATGGTTAAGTTGATGGATTTAGAACTTAGGAGCCCCGGGTTCGAGCCCCACTGACACCTCTGGTCTTTTTGGAGTGACCTTTTGTATGTCATTTCAGAGCCCTAGCCTGGTACTGGTGGATCCAGGAAAGCTGTAACATAACTGAAAAACTGTTGATACGGCGGTTTACAACGTAAAGAGAAACAATGTTTATAATTAAAATCTGTTATGAAAATTTTTTAACTTCTATATTGAAAGCATTGTCATTGAACAAGGACAAATTACATTTCCCTTTATGATAGAATATGAATTGTTCTGTAGAAGCAATTTGATCCCGTATACATCCAAGTTAAGTAAACAGGAGAAAAATAGTTGAAAGAAAATGATAATGGCTCATGTTGTAAGATCTCAGTAATCGTAAGTAATGGCTATCATGTTCATTAGCAGCACTCTAGTTGTGTTCAAAATGGCTTGATCAGGTGACATGGTTTGATCCATGCTCTCAGAAGTCTTTGAGAAGTATCCTTTGACATTGTATCTACTTTATGTATAGATCGCACAGGAATCTTGAATGATTAAGTGGCGTAGTGATTTTGAGTTTGATTTTCTTTTTACATACATACAGCATTTGCCATCAAGATCATATTGGTTTCTACTTAAAAATCACGAAAAAAATGTTTTATGCTACACTTTGTTTTTTATTGTCTCAATGCATCTAAATTTGAAATGTCATGCAATATGAAGACACTGCTTTGAAAAGATAGACACTTATAATTTACTGATTACTTCAAAACATTCAGCATCCTTTCGAGTGCTGGTGGACCCAAGGAGGCACCAATATAACTAAATGTTCTCTGGTGCCTTAGCCCTTATAGTGCTGGAACCAACTTCATGCTAATGCAAACAGGTAAGATCCAGGCCAGCTGCCAAGTAAATTAGCGACTGGCCTGTGATCTAACCTGTTTGGTACTCTTAGTATCTTTCCTCTACAAAAACACAAAAAACCTCGGTTTTTTATTTAGAAAATTACCCAGTATTCTTTGGGTAAACATTTGTTATTTTGAAAGAGAAGTAAAATTCAAATGAATAATAACCAAACATTCTATCTTTCAAACAATTACATCTCTTCTTCCAGGGTCCACAGGAAATAATTGTCATTTAATAAGATGTAATAAAGACTATTTAAGGGTTGCAATTAAAAATTGTAGCACAAAAGATAACTTTGTATGCACCAAATCTACTATTTAATGTGTCGTTAACCCTTAAAGTGCTGGAACCAACTTCATGCTTAGGAAACATGTTTGATCCAGGCCAGCCGCCAAGTTATATGGCGGCTGGCCAGTGATCTAACCTGTTTGCTACCCTTCGTATTCTTCCTCATCAAAATTAAGAAAATATTTAAGGTTTTTGAAAGCAGACAACACTAAAACCTTTTTTTTTTAAAAAATTCCCCAGCATTCTATGGGTTTAGCTTTTCAAATGTCTATTTTAAGATTGGTTTTGCCTTATATTCTTGATATTTCAAGTAGTTAAATGTTTTAACATGTGGGAATGAGTATGATAAACAAGGAAATAATTGTGAAACTGAGCTAGACATGCCCATTCTACCAAGGAGTTAAATTTAGAAGATATTTCATTTCATTCGATATAAAACAAAGATGAATATCAAATTTTCTTCCATTTATGCCCAATTTATTGCCTGCATGTTTTAATACAGGAGCAATTAATTAGATGAAAAAGTTGGGCAGGTGTTAATATCTTATCCTAATGTATACTATGTTCATTAAACTTAAGATGAACCATTAGAATGCTTGGTTATTTCTAAATATAGATTTTTGTGCCATCTGCTTTCCAAAACCTTAAACATCTGCTTAATTTTGATGAGGAAAGACGCACAGGGTAGCAAACAGGTTAGATCACAGGTCAGCCTCCAATTAACCTTGCAGCTGGCCTGGATCAAACCTGTTGCATAAGTATGATAATGATTCCAGCACCAAAAGGGTTAACCCGTTCCCAAACAATAACGACATTTGACTACTTTGTTGCAGACGACTTTAGAAAACATTGTGGAAAAAGGAGAAATTGCTCGTGACGAGCAATTTTTCCTTTTCCCACAAGGTTTTCTGCTCTATCTGAAGAACATTTTTCAATTTCACCACATTTTTAAATGTCGTCTGCAATTTTTTTCAATTTGGGACAGATGAAAATTTGTTGTTTGGGAAAGGGTTAAGACTAATATCTCTTGAATGTTTCTGATTCAAGTATAACTTAAAGTCTCAAAATGGTCCATTCTGTCTGGTGTAGAATTTGTGACGTTCAATCATCACCAGCGGTACTGGGATTTCTCTTTGGGGTGCCCTTGGGCAAGACACTGCAGAGCCCTGCCTAGCACTGGTGAAATCCAGAAAACAGATAATAGGCTTGAAGAGTTTTCAAGATGATCTTAATGAGAACCTACAGTTGTTAAAGACATAGGGGTGATAATCTTAATGAGAACCTACAGTTGTTAAAGACATAGGGGTGATAATCTTAATGAGAACCTACAGTTGTTAAAGACATAGGGGTGATAATCTTAATGAGATCCTACAGTTGTTAAAGACATAGGGGTGATAATCTTAATGAGAACCTACAGTTGTTAAAGACATAGGGGTGATAATCTTAATGAGAACCTACAGTTGTTAAAGACATAGGGGTGATAATCTTAATGAGAACCTACAGTTGTTAAAGACATAGGGGTGATAATCTTAATGAGAACCTACAGTTGTTAAAGACATAGGGGTGATGAGAACCTACAGTTGTTACATGAGAACCTACAGTTGTTAAAGACATAGGGGTGATAACCTTAATGAGATCCTACAGTTGTTAAAGACATAGGGGTTTGGTACTGTATTACAAAACCACTTACAGAAAATATCTGCGTTAATTGAAACTGATAAACATGGTTAGTATCATAAGTAAAAGTACAATAGCGTAATGTGACACATCATTGGAAGCATCTCAGAAGGACGGTTATAATGATTTGTTGCATAGCAATATTGCTTATCTCCATATTGAAATAAGGGCAAAGGTTGTTTTGAGCTTTGAACCAGGAGAAAAGCAGAAGGGATCTTTGTTGCTACCTTTCATTAACCATCATTTAAAGTTTAAACTTATTTATTTTATATCAATTGTGACAGAAGCTTGAAACTTAATGAATTAATTATTTGGTGGGAATATTGGTTAAGAATTGAGTGTGATTAATATAAGTTGTAAGAACTTGTTTCACATCAATGTAAACAATAAAAAGTTTAAATTGAAATTATTGAGTACCCACAAAATAGTTACATACAACTTATGAGTCTCTGATCTATACCTCAGATGGGGTTTATTTGTCACATTCTGTGATTAAGCTCTTTATCGCAATTCACTTGCTGATTATAGTGCAATGTCCACTTTGATCAATAATGATGACATTAATTTGATCAGCGAAAGGTCTACTTGAGTAATAAAGTCAAATCAACTGTCTGATAGCCCCACCCAATTAGACCCTTTCATGTTCTGGGCTTTTGCTGCAGGCAATAAAAAACAACTTTTCTTTGGATAGAAAATATGGGTAGATTTTCAATTAATGGTACAAATCAACATTTGAATCATTGCGGCAAATGGAGATTGTTGAGCACAGGTAACGGGCCCCTCCATTTCTGAAACAGTAATTTAATAAAATTAGACTTTCATAGAGAAAGTCTCTTCAGAAAAAGGAAAAAGATTTCGGTGTCATCTTCTGTTATAAATCGGCAGGGAACATTTTTTAAATGTTAATTGAAAATTTCCTTTTTTGATATACCGGTATGTCAAAAATATTGTCTCGGAAGACACAACTGCTCTTGAAACTTTATCCATTGTTGACAACTGCAGTAGTGCAGAGGTAGGGAGCCTGTCTCATGTTGGAAGTGTAGTAGGTTTGATCAGAGATAAGGCACTTTATAAGTTACAATCAGTCCTAGAGTCAGACGGATGGCTGTCTGTGTTTTTAACCCTTAGAATGCTGGGTAATTTTCTAAACATAAATTTTTGTTTCATCTGCTTTTCAAAACCTTAAATATCTGCTTAAATTTGATGACGAAAGATACTCAGAGTAGTAAACAGGTTAGATCACAGGCAAGCCGCCAATATGCCTGGATCTAACCTGTTTGCTTAAACATGAAGACAGCAGTCAGTTCCAGCACTTTAAGAGTTAAACTCTGATAGTATTATAACTTGAGTCATGTCAGCTCAGTTAGTGGCCAGTCTGACCTGATATACAGGGGTCCCAAGTTTGTCTCCCACCACTGCTTAAATATGTTCAAGCATGGAAACCAGGGAGTTGCTCAGTAAGACTAATATGAGGGTTCAATGCAATACTATATAGTAAGTGCTTCATGACTATGAAGCACTTACTATAGTCTTGCATTGAAACCTCGGATTGGAGGGTTCAGTGCAAGACTATAGTATGGGATTCATGTTTATTAAGCACTTACTATAGTCTTTCATTGAACCCTAGTACTGTGCAGTATTATTTAAAGAATACCAGAAACATGGATAGGTGTCATGGTGTGTTGATCACCACAACATGACTAAATGGATAGGTGGGCTGACCGCTATTATATTTGATTATGAAGTAATGTTGAAAACAGCATAAAACCCATCCTAAAACCCAGATGAGTTGAAACCTTTACTCACCATGTGCTTGCACTGATGACATAAAACTGGAGACTTGCTGTACACTGCATTATCATAATCATTTGGGGTCATATTTGCCTTGCTGAGTTGTTGTTCTTTATTCACTTTGAATAAACTCATTAGTGTTCAATTCACATGGAATTGGTCCTGTGTGGCCCAGTGGTTAGGTTGGTGGACTATGTACTCGGGGGTGCAGGGTTCAAGCCCCAAAGACACCTGGTTTCATGGGAGTAACCTTTGGCAAGTAACTTCAGAGCCCTGGTACCAGTGAATCCAGGATCGCCTTAACATAACTGAAAAAATATTGATACAGCATTAAAACACCCTACAAACAAACAATACATGTAGTATTTAAATTTTTCTGTTTGCAAAAAACACTTTTCCACTTCATTTATCTCTGAATAACCTGTGTCTTCAAACAACCTTGGTGGCCATTTTATAAAGAATTAACCAATTGATAAGAAACAGTTGCTGTAGTACAGTGAAATTCTATTTTAATACTAATCGAGGGTTTGATGTAAGACTATAGTTAGTGCTTCACAAACATGAAGCACTTACTATTATTGTATGAGTCTTGTTTTGACCTGAATTTACAAGGAATATTTTTATATGCTGCTGAATTTATGTCCCTTATAGTGCTGGAACCAACTTCATGCTTATGCAAACAGGTTGGATCCAGGCAAGCAGCCAAATAAATTGGCAGCTGGCCTGTGATCTAACCTGTTTGCTACTCTGAGTATCTTTCCTCATCAAAAATAATCTAATTTTGGAAAAATATCCAGCATTCTAAGGGATAAGAAAAATTGTTGCAGGGACTTTTGTAAGACAAACAACAGAACTAGTCTGCAATTTTATTGTTATGCCCTTGAATGTTTTTGGTAATTGTTTTGCTGATGTAGTTTTTTTTATTGTGGATATGTTTGTAGTAGCACTATTAGTTTGTGTTTTATATATCTTAAGTTTAAGTCTTGCTATTTCTTAATTGTTAATGAATGTTATTTCTCCTTTCGTCATCATAAAGAATTTTTTTTTTTCGAAAGGATAAAATGTTTGCTTGTATAGTTACATTAAACAGTTCTTATATCAAGTTGAGTAGGAATGGTTATGGCATGCAGTCAGAGAGGCTTTGTTTTAATTTATCATACAACTTTTTCTTTTAATTTCAATTAAGAAAAAAACTCAATTAGAATCATTTATATAAGATCTCAGGACATAATTAAGAAGTTGTATAAGTTTCATTGGAAACTACCTTGTTTACATATTAAGCCCTTTGCACTAAGAAGTTTTATCTTGGGTTTATACATCTCTTTTTTGTTGTTGAACTTTATATGAAATATTGCACTAGATTTTAAAGTAATTTTAACCCTTAAAGTGCTTGAACGGACTTCATGCTTATGCTAACAGGTTAGATTCAGGCCAGCATCCAATTAAATTGGCGGCTGGCCTGTAATCAAACCTGTTTGCAACTCTGTGAAGCTTTCCTCAACAAAATTAAGCAGGTATTTAAGGTTCTGGAAAACAGACAACTCAAAATCTATTTTTAGAAAATACCCAGCATTCTTAGGGTTAAACAGGAAATAAAGATGATGCCATTTTGAGGGTTCAATACAAGACTACAGTAAGTGCTGTATAGTATTGCACTGAACCCTCGAATTGTAGATGTTGTAGCATGCCTCTTTAGTCTTATGAGGAGGTCTGAATGGACGATCTTATTTTCTATATCTTCGAATGCTATTCATAATACATGTACATGGCTTCTTTATTACAGGTGATGTTTACAGAAGAAGATGTCAAGTTCTATCTGGCAGAATTAGCCTTAGCATTGGATCATCTACACAGTCTGGGCATTGTATACAGAGATCTTAAACCAGAAAAGTGAGTTGAAGATGTTTGTTTTTACATATACTTGGCAGAGGTTGATGAAAGAAACATGTTTCCTAGGCTTGCTTCCCCATTTAGTGTCCTATCCCTAAATGAATGGTGGTCTAAAGCATCATCTCACCAAGATGATTCTAGTAAGTACGATCAAAATAAGGGTTCATCACATTTATAGCTGTTGAAATACTCTATAAACAAACTTATTATCAAAGCTGATTAACTACAGACACATAACCCTGCATGACTCGTTGGCAGATTTATGTCACATATTCTGCTTAACCCATTACCCATTACCAAACAATAACAACATTTGACCACTTTGTTGCAAACAACTCTGGAAAACATTGTGAGAAAAAGAGAAATTGCCATAACGTTCATAATGCTTTCTATCCCATCAGAAGATTATTTTCCAATTTCATTACATTTTGAAATGTCATCTGGGACAGTCTAAAAATTGGCATTTGGTAAAGGGTTAAAACAGCTGCCTAAAGCTCTTTCATAAAGCACCACATATTTTCTTATTTTGATAGGCTTATTTAATATGCACAGATACAGTTGAACTTGTTTTAAATCACTTTGTTGCTTGATACTTACACATGTCATGTAAAATCTATAATAAGTATATGTCCATTCTCCGGGAAATAACCTGTCTGTGAAAAAAAATTCAAACAGTGAAGTAATAATCATTATTGGCTAGCCTCTGACATCTCCTATTCAAATAATTTCTAACCTACCCAACTTATATCTTCAAACAGTATTTTGATTTCAGTTGTCATATGCACAATGCTACAATACATAGGTGATATTTAAAGGCACACAAAGGGATATGAGTACTAAGACATTACTGAAAAAATATATGGAGTTTGGTTATTATGTTCATTAACGTCATGAAAAGTAATATATGAATGCTGTGAGACCATATTTAATAAAATCCTTTAAGATAAGTTATTTTGTGCTTGAAATATAGTTGTTTCCAATTCAATCATGTTTATCAACAATCTGTACATATTTTGATTAACAAAGTCTGGTTGGTCTGTTGAAAAATATGTGTATCACATGACCAGGTCAGAGGTGAAGAAACTGAATTATTAAACTGTTTAATCTGGGTCATTTCTCGTTGGTTTTCATGTTTAAGTTGTCTTTGTGGATTTTTTGGTGATAACTATTTGAATCTGACCAAAAATGTTCTAAATAATATAGTTTGATATAGCATAAGTCTCCTTTCATGAGTCTTTAATAGATTTGTTGCTTGATGTTGTGGTTATCAAAAAGGGTTTACCCATTCTCTTATATTGGATATGCAGTAAAAACAGTTATTCCATATGTGACAAAAGTTTATAATGTATCTTTTGTAGCAATTACATTTATACAAATAATTCTATTGTGGGGGAGGTCCGAGGATTTTTGGTGTTGCTTTTTTCCTGTTTTTGAGAGAATATAGCAGCAGGTACGTTACAAGTGTTCAACACTTTGTGTAGGAGGCATTGTGTGGGAAGACTAAGCAACAACTAGATTTTCTCTGTGTTTTTGTAGATTTATTACTTTCCTGATGCTGCTTTTAACCTTCCTTGTATAAATATACCTCACTCTCATCCACAATTCTACAGTTGATTTGTTTTTCGAAAAATGAAAGTTTTTTTTATGTGTGAATTTGTTTTGGTTACTCAAATAATATATTTGTCACCTATTCTTTAAATTGTTTACTTGGATATTTTTATGATCAATTGATAAGACGTAAGTCGTTATATTAAGACTTTTGTCATTGTCTCAATTTTTAACCCTTTCCCAAACAATAACGACATTTGACCACTTTTTTGCAGACGACTTTTGAAAACATTGTGGGAAAATGAGAAATTGCTTTTTCCACAATGTTCTCAGCCCTATCAGAAGATTATTTTCCAATTTCATCACATTTTGAAATGTCGTCTGCAAACTCTTTCATATTTAGACAGATGAAAATTTGGGGTTTGGTAAAGGGTTAAAAGAGAAACGTTTTCTGATGTATAAAAAGGATCTTGCACAGATGTGATGTTTGTCATGATTTATAGGTCTGAGTAAAGTATAGTTAAGGAAATGAACAAACAACAAAACCATTCTAGTATATAAAGTCGGTAACAAACAAGGTATTTATTGCCCCCATAGTGAAAGAGGTTGAAAATCACAAATGAGAAATGTAATACACAAAAGTGAAATATATCTGAAAGGGTAGGAGTTATCCGAAAAAAAGAAAATAGTTTTATAAGCAATCTCTTCCTTTTCTACAACAATTTCATAAGCCATGCACATGGAACCAAATAAGTGGGCATATCAAAGGCAAATGTTCTAGTTAATAAGACATCTAATGGAACTGATTTTTTGATTTTGAGATAATTCATTGGAATTGTCCAGATTAGAAAATCATTCAGCGTACCCACAACATATGGTTTAGAGAAGAAATCAAAAGCATAAGTAACATGTATTTTATCAGGACCTTGGGTAAATGGAAGTTAGTGATCTCTTTTTTTGTTAAACCCATTACCAAACAATGACGACATTTAACCACTTTGTTGCAGACGACTCTGGAAAACATTGTGGGAAAAGGAGAAATTGCTCGTAGCGAGCAATTTCTTCTTTTCCCACAAAGTTTTCTGCCTTATCAGAGAATTACTTTTCAATTTCAGCACATTTTGTAATGTCATCTGCAATCTCTTTCAATTTGGGACAGTTGGAAATTTGTCGTTAGGGAAAGGGTTAACAGCAACTGAGAATTCTACACACTGTTAATAAATGATTGATTAACTCTTTACCAAACACCAAATTTTCGTCTGTCCCAAATTGGAAGAGGTTGCAGACCACATTTCAAAACGTGATGAAACTGAAAAATTATCTTCTGATAGGGAAGAAAACATTGTGGGAAAAGGAGAAATTGCTCGTTTAGAGCAATTTCTCCTTTTCCCACAATGTTTTCCAGAGTCATCTGCATGAAACTGCTCAAATTTCGGTATTGTTTTGTAATGGGTTAAAGCAGCATACTTCTCTGGTCTTGGTAATCAGAAGGTTTCTGAGCAATCAAGGAGCAGAGAAATCTTGTACATATAAGGGAACATTGGCCTGATAAAGATTGACATTATCAATACTTGCCTGTCCTTATTCTATGTCACTTCAATTATAGCATACAGGTTTCCTTCCAAGGCCAAATCAAAGTGAGGGGCCATGTAGTCTTGCATTGGACTGATTTACGCATTCCCTTTTATGGGTACTGCTTCTCCATTTAGGAAAACCATTTAACAAGTGTTACTTGATCCTTAACCCATTAACAAACAATTACGTCATTGAACCACTTTGCATACATATATATCTTTTATTTCATTTCCACAGATTACAATATGTAATTACATGTGACTGAATATCATAAAAAAATCATTATACACAGTATTGCTGCAGAGGACTCTGGAAAACATTGTGGGAAAAGGAGAAATTGCTTGTAACGAGCAATTACTTCTTTTTCCACAATTTTTTCTGCTCTATCAGAAGATTATATTTCAATTTCATCATATTTTGAAATGTCGTCTGCAAACTCTTTCAATTTGGGACAATCGAAAGTTTGGCGTTTGGTCATGTCAAACCACAGCATGCAAAAAGAAATCCATTTTTATAATTTTAGTATTTTTGTACCTGTTATACTGGAAAGAAACAAAATGTAAAGAAAAGATAAATTGCTCATTAGGAACAATTTAATTTTTCAACATTTGTTCCTTAAATCATTGCTGCAGACGCATCAGCAAGAGTTATTATGGGGAAACGTAAGGATTAGTCTGTCTAATTGAAACACAAGGATAAAAGCTTTGGAATAACTTAGTTTTTCCCTAGATTGCTGCTCAACATCATCGCATGTAACACATGAAGAAATACCTCATGATTTCATCACACTATAGAAAACTTAACCACTTTATTATGTTTGTTGACCTGAGGAGTATGCCGCATAACAAATTAGCAGAATTACATTAAGTTTGCTACAGCGGGAAAAAAGACTATATCGAATACTAAGGACCCAATCACATTGCTGCAGACAACTTTTGAACAGTAAATGTCAACTTACCTTGTTAAACAAATGACTTTAGATGTCATGGCAGCTTACCAAAAAAAAGAGGAATTCAATAACTATGACAAAAGGAGAACATTCTCATTTTTTCACTCTGAATTTGATGTTTATTATATGGTAACTTAGATTTACATTTTGTCTTTCTGATGACTGTTTCCTTATTTGTCCACAACTTGCATTACCAAGAGCAATGAAGTTGAACGGGGATATATTTTACTTTTTTCCCTTTCATTCCAGCATATTACTCGACTCTGATGGACATATCAAACTGACAGACTTTGGGTTAAGCAAGGAGTCCCTTTTTGAAGACAGGAAGACCTACTCCTTCTGCGGCACTGTAGAGTATATGGCACCTGAGGTTGTGAACCGTAAAGGACACGGCACAGCAGCAGATTGGTGGTCATATGGGGTTCTTATGGTAAATGTTTAACCCCTTGTTTTAAGTGGGCTTTTAAACTGTTTGAAATTAATAACATTGACCATCTAGATTCTTAAATTTGATGACTGAGAATAAGAATAACTTCACTATAAGATTGATGAAAAGAGAAATGGCTTGAAATACTTTTTGAAGCCAATTCTTACAAAGTACATCTATCTTCAAAAAATGTCTGTATGTTTGAAATAATTGCAATTCCTTTGTTATTTCTTGACAAAAGTGTATGAGTAATGCACTTAGCATGACTAAGAACTCATTGTCTTCAGTATCATACTACATTGTGCACATAAATCTCTCATCAGAGGGAAAGCTAGTACCAGGGTAACGTTTTTCTAAACAATTTAAGGAAAATACTTGCATAAGTCATAACTGATACACATGGATAGTATCATCAATTAAAGTACAATATTGCAATGTGACACGACATTCGAAGTGTCTCGGAGAGATGATTCCACTGATGTGTTACTTTGCAATATTGCTTCACCCAATGTCGAAATAAGAGGAATTGTTGTTTTAAACTTGCACAAATCTTAAGCGCAAACTGTTTAGTAAAACGGTACCCAGATTCTGTGATATGAATGGTTTTAATGATTTTTTTTACAGTTTGAGATGTTAACAGGTGCATTGCCCTTTCAAGGTCCCAACAGAAAGGAGACCATGACACAGATATTGAAGTAAGTTTAAGTTAAATCCTTGCAATCAATTAGCCCTTTCAGTGTGACAACTTAACTTTTGTGCTTCTGCAAATATTTGTATTTATGGTCAGATACTGATGATAATTCCTATACAACTTAGCCCCTTTATAGTTCGATATACTCATATCCACATCATTATAATGATAGTTTGATATACTCGTATCCACATCATTATAATGCACACTCAATAACCTTATTAGATTTCCTGTCCACTTATCTTTCACAATATTTTGTCTGCTATATTTTGTTACTTAACTTTATGAAATTGTTTGTGGCCATGACTTTTTGCTCATGCTTATTTTTTTGTGCTCAAGCTTGATTTCTGAAGTTGCTCTATGGACTTTAGAGTAACTTCCTTTGAATAATAAAAGATGCACATTTTCAATTGGTCTGCTTCCTTATGCAAAGAGTTTTCATCCACTTGGATATGGGTATAACATATGTTTAGAAGATTCTAAAAATGAAATAATAATGTGTTTGATATTTTTTCCTAGGGCCAAATTGGGGATGCCTGGATTCTTAAGTCCTGAAGCTCAAAGTTTATTGAGAGCTTTATTCAAGCGTAACCCTCAAAACAGACTTGGTATGTATTTCACTATTTCTAGAGAGTAAAATGTAGTAAAACTTTTCAAATACCTTCTCAATTTTTTTTGGAACAATAGAGAAATATGGTCATGGAGGCCAGTTGTTTCATTGTAAATTGACCAGATAAGATCTTGACCCTTATAGTGCTGAAACCAACTGACATGCTAATGCAAACAGGTTGTATCCAGGCAAGCCACCAAATAAATTGGGGGCTGGCCTGGATCCAACCTGTTTGCTTCTCTAAATATCTTTCCTCATCAAAACTAAGCATATATTTAAGGCTCTGGAAAGCAGAGAACACTAAAATATATTTTTAGGAAATTACCCAGCATTTAAAGGGTTAATTAATTGGGGGCTCGCCTGGATCCAACCTGTTTGTTTCTCTAAATATCTTCCCTCATCAAAACTAAGCATATATTTAAGGCTCTGGAAAGCAGAGAACACTAAAATATATTTTTAGAAAATTACCCAGCATTTTAAGGGTTAATTTATTTTCTATTTCCAATGAGGTATTGTGACAGAATCAATGAAGTGAAATCAACAGGATAAAACCTCTAGATTAAATATAAGACATTGCAACTCCTAATTGACATTAACAAGAAACTATTTTGCCAAATGGATAATCCGGTCTTGGTAGGGCACTTCTCCCTTTGTCACAGTAGTTTCTTAGTATTCTGCTGCAGGTGCATAAAATTAACTTGTATATGTTTTATTGTTATTTGTTAGTAGGTTTCACTGTGGCCCATTGATATTGGTTGTTTTATAACACAAGGTTTTATCCTCATTGGTGCAAGTGGTATCATGGAAGTGTCCTTTACCAAAACACTTCAGAGCCTAAGCCTTTTCTTGAACAGTGAAGTCATTGGACAATGTTTTTTAAGCTTATGTTTTGACAAATTTCCTTACATATGTGAACAAGCTGCTTTAAAAGTGTATATCTTCGTTGTACAATCTTGATGTCATCTTTGTTTTTCAGGAGCGAATGGCTCTGGGATAGAAGAAATAAAGAGGCATTCATTCTTTTCAACTATTGTCTGGGACAAACTAATCCGGCGCCAGGTGAACCCTCCATTCAAACCTGCTGTTGTCCAAACAGACGATGCTTTCTACTTTGACCCTGAATTCACCTCAAAAACACCCAAAGGTGGAGTGCTTATATTTTTACATTTTTCCATGTCTGAAATAACTTTTGGATGACTAAATGAGAGACTATAAAAATGTCATTCATTTTTGATAAGGACATTTGACTGATACATTGGAAAAAGTAATTGATTGATGCATTGCAAACAACTTTTGGATCACAATCATAAGTACTACTTGTTAGTAGACATTTCATGGATGAAATGAAAAGCATAATTTAATTTCCAATTTCTCTGACAGCTGATTGGCTTGAGCATGAGAAAGATATAGGAAGTTTTTTTTTTAAGCTACACAAATTAATTTCCCCATAGTTGTATAACACCACACTTTGATAAATGTCTTTGTAAAATAATTCCGAAACCATTGTGAAAAAATGATTAATTGCTCCTATTGAGCAAATTATCCTTTTGTCACAATAATTTATACACATTTCAACCACATTTAAGAATTTTTTATTCACAATTTGTTATATGGCGATGCTTTCAATTTGGATCAGTCACACAATCTCAAACTTGGGAATGGTTTAAACCCCAAACATACAAAATTGAATTTACTAAAGATTATCCACACAATTTATCCATCCTTACAATGGTAGGTCCTTTATCCACACAATTTATCCATCCTTACAATGGTTGGTCCTTTATCCACACAGTTTATCCATACTTACAATGGTTGGTCCTTTATCCACACAATTTATCCATCCTTACAATGGTTGGTCCTTTATCCACACAATTTATCTATACTTACAATGGTTGGTCCTTCATCCACACAATTTATCTATACCTACAATGGTTGTTCCTTTATTCTCACAGTTTATCCATACTTACAATGGTTGTTCCTTTATTCACACAATTTATCCATACTTACAATGGTTGTTCCTTTATATACACAGTTTATCCATACTTACAATGGTTGTTCCTTCATCCACACAATTTATCCATACTTACAATGGTTGTTCCTTCATCCACACAATTTATCCATACTTACAATGGTCGTTCCCTGTGTATTTCAGACTCCCCAGGTATTCCACCAAGTGCTACAGCCCATGAGTTGTTTCGTGGGTTCAGTTTTGTTGCACCATCCCTCCTGGATGGCCAGAAAGAGGTGACCAATCCATTAGAGAGCCAAGTTAGTCTAGCAAAGGTAAGCAGCTGGCATATATAGCCAACTGAAGTCTTACAGCTGACGGGTGCTGCATGGCCCACTGGTTAAGATGGCCCACTTAGAACTCAGGGGACCCGGGTTCAAGCCCAACTGACACCTCTTGCTTCTTGGGAGCGACCTTTGGCAAGTTACTTCAGAGCTCTAGCCTAGTACTGGGGATCCAGGAATGCTGCTATATAACTGGAAAATTGTTGATACGGCATTTAACACCATACAAACAAACTAATCTCTCTGCTGAAAGGGGCTGCAGTGGTGTAATGGTTAGAGTACAGGGAAGTGTTTTACCAAATGACTTAGGAAGAAAGTTCTGTGTTGCCCAGTGGTTAAGGTAGCGGACAATTTGTGGTAATGCTTATCTCAAATTTTGAAAAAGAGTGGATGTTTAATTGAACTTACACAGATTGTAAATGTAAGATATTTACTTAAGTGGCATCTTTGGTAGAACTGGAAGCCACGCTTCCATATGGGTTCAAATCTTAGGAGCAGAAGCTTTGGATGTTCATGAAAGGTAGTCCACCAGCTGCCTTACAGATTGCTTGACCATTCCATTTGCCTTATAGTGTTGGAACCGACTTCATCAAAAGCAAACAGGTTAGATCCAGGCCTGCCGCCAAGTAAAATGGCAGCCGGCTTGTGATCTAACCTCTTTGCTCAACTTCTGACTATCTTTCCTCAAATTAAAATTAAGTAGATATTTGAAGTTTTGGAAAGCAGATGACACAAAAATCTATTTCTAGAAAATAACCCAGCGTTCTAAGGGTTAAAAGTTAAGCTTTTAGGCCATTTCCTTAGAATATGAGAATATTTGTTGGGTTCATGTTAAAAACAAACAAAGGCACAATCTGGTCATAGAATGCAGTGAAATCTGGGGTTGTTTCTATATAGCAATTAGTTATTTCCCTGTTGAGTCTTTGGGCTATGAGCTGGGCATTTAATATTATCTAAAATGGGAACCCTTGTAATATTTCAGCTTCCTGGTGTTAAGACTTCTCCATTTACAGATGAATATGATGTCAAGGAGGTATGTTCGTTTCTTTTAACTCTTTTTGTGTATTCACTGAATTTCAGGAATGGCTTGTGTAGTTAGAGAGTATATATTTTAAAGAGGTTTAGTCATTTCTTTAAAGAAAGATTACTATTTAAAGTTATACATGATGAGTGATTGATGTGTGCATCACGCTCCCAAGACTTCCATAGATGGACTGCCTCCAAGACTAAGTACCTGAATAAATCTTTAACTAGTTTGGAGGTTGTCTTTAAGAAACACCAAACAAAGTAAATTGGTGGCTGGCCTGTGATCTATCTGTTTGCTACTCTGAGCATCTTTCTTAACCAAAATTAAACAGATGTTCAAGGTTTTGAAAGGCAGACCATGCAAAAAACTATTTTTAAAAATTACCTAGCATTCTTAGGGTTAAGTTGGTATCAGGTTTGCATACATAAAATGCATTACTAAGGCTGGTGCGTATATCAGGGTTTACGTTATAATGAAACCTTGGAGGTCAATGAGATTGCCAACACTTAATATGTGAATTTTGTATTTACAGGACATTGGTATAGGTTCATACTCAGTGTGTAAAAGATGTGTACATAGGTTGTCAGGCAACAGTTATGCGGTCAAGGTAGGTAAACTTTTAAAATAGTGTCATTGTTTTATATCTAGAGACTGATTCACATTTTTTTTTGTCTTACAACTTTAAACAGAATTGAAAAAAAAAAAAATGTATTATTTGATTAAAAGGTATAAACAGCTTGAGGGTTTGTTGTAATACTACACTAAGTTCTTCATGTTTGTGGATAATATAGCTCAAGATAAAGGAATAACTTGTCTTTGCAAATGATTGTTTAGTTATTATGGTAACTAGTTTATTTAGATAACTAAATTCTATGTCGTAGGTTCTTTTCGGGAGTGTCATAAAACAATTCAAATGAATACTTGAAATATAGACTTTTGTTCAGAAATTCCTCTTTTGAGATGAAAAAAATAGAACTTGGCGCAAGTTAACCGCAACTAGAAATATCACAGAATAACGAAGAATAACACAGAAACAATTCTTGTAGAACATGTTAGCTATAGATCTCACTAATGTGACCTTGGTCTCTGCTGGGGAATAAAGGGCAGTTGTCAAAATGCTTTTATGTCTTCTCTGCTGCCTATGCATTTGGTAATTTCTTTAGCCTTTATTAAAAGCCAAGTCTTCGACTGTACCTAATTGAAAGAGTTTGCAGACAACATTACAAAATGTGATGAAATTGAAAATGATCTTCTGATAGGGCAGAAAACATTGTTGTAAAAGGAGAAATTGCTTGTTAAGAGCACTTTCTCCTTTTCCCACAATGTTTTCCAGAGTCGTCTGCAACAAGCTGGTCAAATGTCATTATTATTTGGTAATGGGTTAATCTGTGTCTTATCCATATTGAAAGCAACAGTAGGCGGCAATTATACCCAATGAAACATAACATGTCTAAGGTGGTTTAGATGAGGAAGCATAGGAGGACGGAAGAAACTGATACTTCGTAAGGGAAGAAAATAAAACTCCCTCTCATTTGGTATATTAATTACTTTTATTATCCTCTTATTCCAGATTATGGACAAAGAAAAGGTGGACCCATCAGAAGAGGTGGAAATTTTGCTCAGATTTGGTCACCATCCAAATATTGTCACTCTCAGAGATGTATGTATACTCTATTACTATTCATTTACCTAAGTAAGTTTTGTGCAGAAAGGTGTAGTTATCATTGTCTATTGTAATTGATATCTAAATGTTATCTTATTCAGTTAAGTATAGAGTTATAATTACTTTGAGGGGTTGTCAATATGATTGCAAAAACCTCTCTTTTTAATGGTGTGGAAGTTTACATGTTCCCAATGCTTTCAAGTTTTTTAAACTGAAATATTTTTGACATGCTAATATCTCATAGAGAGTGTTATATTAGATCCATTAGAAATTGTTGTTACTTTTAATTCTAAGCTGTCAGAAATGCCATATAGTTAAACAGGAAGAGATGTCTCGAGACTTTTATTGACATAAAACTACTAATGATATGTTTCAGGTCTTTGATAACGGGAACAAAGTTTATATGGTATCAGAGCTAATGGTTGGCAACGAGTTATTAGACAAAATATTACAACAGCGATTTTTTTCTGAGCGAGAAGCAAGTGCTGTCCTTCAAGTTATAACAAGAACAGTGGAATATCTTCACCAGAATGGGGTATGTATGTTTAGTAAGACATGAGGTCATTAATGGATTTTACTCTTTTCCTTATTACTGATGAATCTACTTGCTGTTAAGGGTTCTGCATGGCCAAGTGGTTGACATGGTGTTTTTATAACTCAGGGTCTCGGCTTGAGTCTCATCTGTACCGCTTGTTTCCTTGGAATGTCCTTTGGCAAGACACTTCAGAGCCATAGCTTCTGGTGAATGTCAGAAAACGGTATAAAAAAAATGAAAAAATGTTGATGAATGCTAAACCCAATGTAAACAAAAATTGTCTTTGGCAATGCCTTTGCAGCAGTGGACTATTTCAAATGCTTAACAAAATGGGGAGTTTGTTTTCTATGGATAAGGTAATGAAAAACAAATACCAACCAAATAGCATCTGATAAATAGGACACAGGTTGGTCATTTTTAGGCATTGCAACTTAACTAAAGTAATGTTGTTGAGATCTAAAACAAATGTAAATCCATACTATTGTCTTGCACATGGCTTTGGAGTTCCTTCATTTATACAGCATAATCAGATCTATTATACTTAACTGTTACAGGTGGTACACAGAGATCTGAAACCTTCAAACATATTGTATGCAGACACAAGTGGAAACCCTGAGAGTTTGCGAATCTGTGATTTTGGCTTCTCCAAACAGTTGAGGGCTGATAACGGTCTACTGATGACACCCTGTTATACTGCCAATTTTGTGGCTCCGGAGGTAGGGGAATTGTGAACTTTCTCCTTATATCACAAAGAAAGTGTTAACCCTTAGAATGTTAGGTGATTTTCTTAAAATAGATTTTTGAGTCATCTGCTTTCCAAAACCTTGAATATCTGCCTAATTTTGGTGAGGGAAGTAACTCGGAGTAGCAAACAGGTTGGATGCAGGCCAGTTGCCAATTTACTTGGCCTCTGGCCTTGATCTTACCTGTTTGCATAAGCATGAAAGTGGATTCAGCACTTTAAGGAATTATGAAGTTTCTCCTTGTATCACAAATAAAATCTTCACTCTGCATGCTTTACATTTGTAGTTTGAAGTAGCTTTAAATTTGGACCAAATCTCATATGTGGTGAAATGTTATTGCTTTTGTTTTTCCTGATATTCTTAATTAGCAATGTGGAGAGTCGAGACTTTGTACTTTGTATGGAATATTTGATCTCAGCTTCATGTCAATATTGGCAGTCAAGACTAGAGTGTGTTACAGCGTATTTGCAAACGGGTCTTTTTACAAAGTATATCAAGAACTTGTCAGTGTTACATCCTGCTGTATTGTTGTCATTGGAATTATTCAGACTTGAAATGAGTACCAACTCAAAAGTTTCAACAATGAAGGGGATAAAGTAAAATTAAAATAGTTAACGAGCCTGCAATCTTGGGTTATTATCATTGTGTGTTATGTATATATTGCAGGTGCTGAAGAGACAGGGTTATGATGCAGCATGTGATGTGTGGAGTCTGGGTGTACTCTTGTATACAATGTTAGCCGGGTAAGCAATATTAATCTTTGGGCTATTTATATTGGTCTGTTTAAAGGGACTATATCACTAAATGTGGTCTGTGAGTAATAAACGTTTATGTGTTGTAAATAGACGAATGACTGGTCCCTGTTTCTTTATTGAAAACCTTATGTCTTCATTTAAAGTTTCTGGACGTTATGGGATTCTATTTTGGAACTTACAAAAATAACAGAATAAATATTTAATATTTCAGCAGAGAAACCAATATCATATTAGATGAATTTGGGCATTTATCTTTCAATACAAATCCGATTGCAAGATGACATAATCTAGATCACGCTATGAATAACTGGTCACATTTGCAGTTAGGCAGAATGCACACAGTATATAACTGATACTGTTGTAGCGTATTGAAACCCATTACAAAGATGAAAAACATTGACAACATACAGTCAAATTATTTCAAGTCAACTCTATACATTGCACTGACAAACCATTCTCTATTTCAGACATACACCCTTTGCTAATGGACCAAATGACACACCCAACGATATCCTGAGTAGAATTGGCCAGGGCAAGTTTAGTCTCAGTGGGGGGAACTGGGACTCGGTATCAAATGCCGCGAAGGTACTTTATTTTATAATCCCTTGTCTTCTGAAACAACTTTAAAGTTATTTGTGGGGTACTCAAGGGGTTCAGTGGTTAACTCTTAAAGTGCTGTGATGGACTTCATGCCTATGCAAACAGGTTAGATCCAGGCCAGTCACCAAGTAAATTGGCAGCTGGCCTGTGATCTAACCTGTTTGCTGCTATGAGTATCTTTCCTCAACAAAATTAAGCAAATATTTAAGGTTTTGGAAAAGCTGACAACACAAAAATATGTTTTTAGAAAGTTACCCAGCATTTTAAGAGTTAAGGTGTAGGACTTGTGACACTGTGGTTCAGGGTTCAAGCCTCACCAGTGGCATTGGGATTTTTTGTGGGAGTATTCTTTCGCAAGACATGGCAGATACCTGCCTAGTAACGGTAAATTCTTTAAGGCAAGCTGTGAAATAATCGAAATACTGTTGACAAGTTGGTAAACCCCATATAAATTAACGTACAGATATTTTGGTGTGTAAGAGGAAATTATATTTGGAATTATTGTGACAAAGAATATTATAATTCTTTTGTTATCCTTATGCTATCCATGTTAAATTATTAATTATGTGTAGAAATTTTCGCAAGAGATGTATGAGTGTCTCTTCATATAAACGTATGATCTTAGTTATATAGTGCTGGAACTGACTTCATGCTTATGCAAACAGGTTAGATCCAGGCCAGCCGCCTTGTAAATTGGCGGTAGGCCTGTGATCTAACCTGTTTGCTTCGCTGAGTATCTTCCTCATCCAAATCAAGCAGATATTTAAGGTTTTGGCGAGCAGACAACACAAAAATCTGTTATTAGAAAATTACCAAGCATTATAAGGAATAATTGAATTACCTTTGTTGTGTTTGTAGGAGTTGGTGAGTCAGATGTTACATGTTGACCCACACAAGCGACTTACAGCCTCCGACGTGTTGAAGCATCACTGGGTGGCCAAACGCGACAATCTTCCACATATGAGACTCACCCTTCAAGATGCTCAGGTTGTTAAGGTAGGTTGTTGGAATAATATAAAGGCTGTTGTGTGTGTTGAATGGCTGGAAGTTAAGCCGTTCTGCAATATTGGGTGACAGTGGTGCAGAGGTAGATCATCAGCCTCTTGTACCAAGGGAACCGGGTTCTAATCCTCGTTAGGCGAGGTGAAAATTGCCTGGACTAACCCACAAATCGGCTCAAGTACTGGTCTAGTATCCTGGAAGCAATCATCGAGATTGATATAAACAAGCTTCAAGCTTCCGTCACAATCGATTTAAGACAAATTAGAAGATATATATACCAAGCATAAAGCTTTTGTAGTAAAAGATTGTTTGTTTAACCTAAGGTGCCTTCCAGTTGATTCAGATGAACTTAACCTTTATAGTGCTGGAGCTAACTTCATGCTTTATGCAAACAGGTTATATCAAGGCCGCTGGCATGTGATCTTACTAGTTTGCTAGTCTGAGTATCCTTCCTCAACAAAATCAAGCATACATTTTGGGTTTTGGAAAGCAGACAGCATAAAAATCTATTTATTATTATTATTGTTTCCCAATTGATTTGAATGAACTTGTAAAGATGGCATAACTATACAACTGAAATTCTGTTGATGTAATGAATTTATCCAAGAATATAAAAAGTAAGCAAAATGATCCTCTTTATTTCAGGGTGCATTGGCAGCTACATTTAAAGCTCTGAACACACAGCCTAATGTGGCTGCTCTGGAACCTGTTGGGGCCTCATTTCTGGCGCAGAGACGCGGCAAGGCACGACCCAAGAGCTCAACTGCTGTGTGATACTATACAGGCGTAATCTCTTGATGTGCAAAGTCTGGCATTTATCTGTATATAATGGAGAATATCACATGGTTCCAGACCCCTTTTCCTTTCATGCTGAATTTGGGTCTGGATAAATAGGAACAGGGCATGGTTCTGAGAATTTTTCTTTTGAATTTTTCTCTGATATTGATTAATTCTATTTGGGAAAACTATTTCAAATGCTGATTGATTCTACTTGAGAGGTTTTCATGTCAATTGCTGTTTCTTTGATAGAATAAAGTAAAGTGATTATCAGAAGGTGGTAGCAAATTATAAAAAAGGAATGAGTAACAAATAATATAAAATGATCATGCCCTCGAACCCCTCCCCCTTTATCTTGGGCTTGGATTGAGATTGAAAGGAATTCTCTCAGACCAACTAATACTTAGCTCTTATCATTGTACAGCTATCACTTGATAGATAACCCCCTTCCCCTACAATATTGCACAAGGATAAAAAATGTATGAATTAAGCTAAGTAAACTTGGATACTTATAAGTACTTGTTTATAAGCCAATATAGACTGCACTATTCGTCATAGCAGATTCGTCTTACAAAGACTTGTAAATTTAAGGCTAAGTTTATGGTTTAGATTGTGATCAGATTATGTTTACATGAGTCTCACAAAAATAATTGTATCACATTGAAGATAACAAAACATTCTTTGTTTAAGACTAGGCTTAGGATTGCATAGGATTTATTCATGAAGGTTTTTATGTCTATGAGAAAATCTTGCATGAACCTTCGTGAGACTGATTAGATGTGAAAGCCATGAACAAAACTTAAATGGTGTCCTATCACTGGCATATAGCATAAAAACCATTATCAGTTTGATAAAGGGCCAAATAGACATATTGTTTACATGTGATTAGGACAAAATGTGAAAAATGTTTATGTATCGCCTTCATTATTCCTGTTGTATTATGAGCATATGGAGTGTTCAATGCAATGCTAAAGTAAGTGCTTCTTCATGTTTGTGAAAGACATAGTATTGCATTGAACCATCGATGTTGGCCTTTTCTCAGAATTGCAAAGCCTTAGAAATCTTTGTGACTAAGAAGTAAGTGATCATTAGGGATAATATCACCTCGAGCCACATTTTCTTCTTGATCTCGAAATAGAAACTTTTCCACTGTACTCACTTCCTCATATCAAGGCTTTAATGCATAACTAGAGTAAGTGTGTCACATTTGTGCAAGACTTACTAAAGTATTGCATATAAACCCCAATATATATCAAATGTTAAACACAATTCTTTATCAAGTGCTTCATTCACACTAGCTATAAAGTTGCATTTAGCCCAAGAAACCATTGAAAAATGGGGATAATGTGAGTTTCTTTCTGTGTGGGCAACTCTCCAGGTTCCCTATTATGGTATTGCATAAATAAAACCCTTAGAATGCTGGGTAATTTTCAACAAATAAACTTTTGTGTTGTCTGCTTTACAAAAACTTAAATATCTGTTTAATTTTGATGAGAAAATTTACTCAGAGTAGCCAATGGGTTAGATCACAGGCCAGCTGCAAATTTACTTGACGGCTGGCCTGGATCCAACCTGTTTGCATAAGCATTAAGTCGGTTCCAGCACAATGAAGAGAAACGAACGTTTACATATTTATGAATGTATAGCTGTAGTCCGTTAAATGCGCCCTTAGCTTTTGGAGTGCCTATTTTCCCCTGTCTTAGTAAAATTGTTTTTATCCACGCATATTGATAGTGATGTTGTCATTGTTTAAAGATAGTGCATAATAGTGTACAAGCGCTTATTATAATCCATGTAAATAGTTGTTGGGAGTCAAGCCTCAATTAAATGCATTACATAAGTAAATACTTGTTTGACCCTTTGCTAATTATTTACTCATTTCAATACAGCTGCATAGCAGAGGATGGTTAGAAAACCATTCTGGGTCTCAATGGTTTAATTCTTAAGAGTCCATAGCCTGAAATCACCCTCTCATTTTGGGTTCAAATGAAGATGATGGCATTTGGATTTTCATGAGAGGTTGTCTCCCTTTTGACTTATGGAATGCTGATGGTCCTTCCATGCTTGACTGCCCAAGGGTCTTTCTCCAGCATTAACACTTATAGTGCTGGAACAGACTTCATGCTTATCCAAACAGGTTAGATCCAGGCCAGACGCCAAATAAATTGGTGGCTAGACTGTGATCTAACCTGTTTGCTACTCTTGGTATTTTTCCTCAACAAAATGAATCAGATATTTAAGGTTTTGGAAAGCAGATGCCACAAAAGTATATTTTTAGAAAATTACCCAGTATTCTAAGGGTTTACAACTTTTGGTTGCCTACTTACCGGTATGTCTGCATATGCCTTCAAACGGGGACCATCCAAACATCCAATATGAAGTTTTTTGATGATACAGATTTGGTTGAGATATTTGACAATGTCAAGTTATAATGGGGAATTTTTTATTAGTTAAACTCTATGCTTTTGATATGTATAAATGCAGTTTCATGACTGACAAGTATCGTTTATACAAGACTTTGATCAAAGATAGTCTAGTATTATTTTGTGATTAGGTGCCTTTGACAAGGGGAAGTTTGTCTCTTGTCTGCAAACTCTTTCAATTTTGGACACTCGAAAATTTGTTGTTTGAGAAAGGGTTAAGTAGCAAACAGTGTTAACTCATTCCTGCATATCATTTACTTATTTTGGGAGCACTAGCAAATGCCAATTATCTCATATATAAAACTCTAAAAACCACTTAAATTTCGCATTTGTTTCTTTTATTGTCTGCTGCAGATGTGTTATGGTTGAACACCCATAATCCCCCAATTTGAAACTCATTCTTTCATTGGATTACTTGGTTGTTCTCAGTATTCATTAGTCCGTGTTAGAACTATTTGGTTTAATGTGAATAATTCCGACTTATTCCTATGAATTTAGAGAATGACCAATATAAACAGATGATAGAATGAGTTTAAAATTGGGGAATTATGGGTATTCTACCTTAATATTTCTAAGTTACAGATGGAATACCTGATGGAACATTCTGCCAAAGGGTAGGGGGATTATATTAACAGGGTTGAAACTTTCTATCACATGGTTTGAAGCAGTTTTGATATAGTTGGTATTGATAACAAGTTTGATAGTGTTGAAAATATAATATGTTCATTATAGTAGTTTTCAAGAAAAAAATCTTTCTATAAACTCTTTTTTTTTATTACTTATTTTTTTTTATATTTTTGAAATGATTTCTATATATACTAGTTGTTTATCATTTATAGATTTACCAAAGACAAGTAGTCTACTGTAGCTTTTGATATTCATGTAAGACGGGGATCCAGATTAACGGGGGATACTTGATGCTTTATATGCATATTAATGGGTCACTCTTCTCGAGATTCTTTGTTGTTGGTACTCATTTGGGCTGTGTTATTAACCCATTACCAAACAATGATGGCATTTGACCAGTTTGTTGCAGATGACAATGGAAAACACTATCGGAAAAGGAGAAATTGCTCTCAACGAACAATTTCTCCTTTTCTTACAATGTTTACTGCCCTATTAGAAGATTATTTTTCAATTTCATCATATTTTGAAATGTCGTCTGCAAACTCTTTCAGTTTGAGAGATTAAAAAATTTTGTGTTTGGTAAAGGGTTAAGATTGCAATGGACACTACACCATAGGTGTTTTTTTAAATAAACTGAAAATTAAGTTTTTCAAATCTTTGAGCAGAGGATTGATCATTAGAAAGTGCATTACGGTCATTTGTACACAGTATTTTTAAATACTGGTGAATTCCTTTTATGTGGTTACTCATTTGATTCTCATGATAGATTTCCTACAATACAAGATTTAATGAGGTACGAAGAAAAAATATCAAGTGAATACAAAATTTTAGGTTTTTTTTTGAGTTAATGAATTTGTGAACATGTAGTCAAGTAAGTTAAATAGGGGATATATTTTATGTGCTTATAACTCTAAGGAAGAGGGGATGGGCATCTTGTATTGTGGGGACTGATTGAACCTGGTGCGATAAGTACCCCAAGAATGTGGGATAAAGTGTAGAATTGTCTTAAAAGATATTTCAACTAGTGCAAATAACCTAGGATGATTATCTTATATAGTTGGGGAGAGTGTTGAAGGTTAGATGTTTTTTATCTGGGTTACAGAGTCATGACAAAGGATTAATCCAAGTTCTGAGAACTTTTCACATTGCATTATATAAGTAGATTAGTTCTTTTTACTAAATCTTTGATATTTTGCGTCTGAATTGACTTGCAGTTATTTCATATCTTATGGTCCCAGCACTGAAATTTGTTATGAATGTACATTGATGTATTTAATTGTCCCGTTTTTGTGCTTGTTGACTATGTAAAGTTTCTTCATATTTTGTTGTTATTTTTCTTTATGTTATTAGATCTAATTCATTATTTTTCTGGCCATTTTCTTGATGATATGAAAATTGGATTTCACACTGTTGGGATTATGGGTGGTGAAGATGCATTTTTTCCGACCGTTTATGCAATGCTTTTTCCTTTAAACTTTATAGTGCTGGAACTGACTATTTGCTTATGCAAACAGGTTAGATCCAGGCCAGCTACCAAGAGAATTGATGGCTGGCCTGTGATCTTAAAAACTCTTTGCTTTTCTGAGTATCTTTTCTCAACAAAATTTAAGTAGATATTTAAGGCTTTGGAAAGCAGACAAAACAAAAATCTATTTTTATAAGATTGCCCAGTGTTGTATGGAATAACCCATTCATAGTAAACTGATTTGATTCATGAGCAGTAAATGATATAAGAATTGGTTGTTGTTGTCTGCATCCTTTTAATTTGGATGGTCCCATGATCCTAGAAAGGGTTAAACTGTGGGCACATTAACATCCATCCTTTCAGAAGTATATATTTTGTTAAGAAAAAAAAAGTAAAATGATTCTGCTTATTTTGTGTGTTTCTTATAAGCCACATTTTGTTGTTTTCTGTGTGTTAATAATATCATTTTTTGTACTTTTATGATGGCTGTTCAATAGTAAATGTAGCTATATCATTGACATAATAAAATACAAACATAATCAAAATTGCAAGTATCAAGTTTTGTTAAATTATCTATCTCTTACCCTAGCGAGAACTACCTTTTTCTTTTTTTAATGTAATTGTTTCTCAAACATAGACAAATTAACTCATATTTAATTGAATTTTTTTGACAGATGCAGAAGAAATATTAAACAACCATGACAAAAGAAGAAATAGCATTTTTTGTTTGCAATGAGTCTCAATGCTAATGGCATAATAAATTGATTTTTTGTGTCACAATGAATTCGGCTGTTTTCTACTATAAAGGCATGTTACGTTGTTTGTTTTAGTCTTAAAGTGAGGGCTTATTAATGAGATGTAATGAACATATCTAGTGATTGACCACATTATAAACTGAATATTTATACATCAAACAAATTAAAGTTATCATTTATACCATATCTTGAATTACTTATGATTAATCCTTTCTCGTTGGCCTCAGTCACCTAGTGGTTAGAGTACTGAACTTGGAATTAAATATGGCCCCTCTCTGCTTGGGTTCATATCTTGGTGCTGTCATTAAGTTTTTCATGCGAGGTAGACAGACTTACAGAATGCCGATGGTTCTTCTGGACTTGACCAGCCCTTATGGCCAGTTGGTTATGGTGTCTTCCTCCATCAACTTACTTGGCGGCTGGCCTGATATTAACCTGTTCGCATAAGCATGAAGTTGGTTCTAGCACTATAAGGGTTAAATTTGACTAAAATGGGCATTATAGACAAGATTTTATTTTCATGGACATTTTTTTATTTTTAGACATAATGGGTTAATACTGGACGAAGCTTGCAAGGAAGTGTTTACTTATATGTACTTTTAATGTGTTCATAATTATTCAGCTGATAGCAGGGATCAGGAAATATCCGAATCCCAATCGGTCCGAGAATCGGCCGAAATCCCTTCTTACGTCTTCATTTTCTCCACCCCCCCCCCCTTTATCTACTTAATTTTGACGAGGAAAGATACCCAGAGTAGCAAACAGGTCAGAACATAGGCCAGCGGTCAATTTACTTGGCTACTGGATCTAACCTGTTTGCATAAGCATAAAGGCGGTTCCAGCACTATAAGTGTTAAAGAGACAAAAAATTCGGCCCCGCCCCGCCTCCTGCACCCCCTTCCCCTTCGCTTACATTAACAGACAGAACTGGTCCCACTTTATAGAGAACATATCTGTCAGAGCCACCGGAAATATTCGATAATTCCATCCCAGCAGGAATCTTTTCTCCAAGTTCCTTTACCATGAAGTATGCAAACTTTTTCATCCTATTTGGTGAACCTCCAAAGCACACAAACTGGAAAGAGGAAATTGAGACCATATACATAACAATTGTGGGTCTGAAATGATATGTTGTAGACTCGTTAAGTTGGTACAGGAAGAGGAGAATACACGTATATCAAAGGGGAAATATGCAAATGCTAAAGATGACTTTATGTTCCACAGTGACCTGAGCAGATCAAGATTTCAATGCAATACTATGGTCGGTGCTTCAAGTTAATGAAGTACTTACTATAGCCTTGCATTAAACCCTTATTAATTTTGTTGCTTCAAATAAACTACATAATTATTCTTTCATAACATACACTTTCCTTATATCACAGCCCTTAGAAGGCTACTCTGAGGATCTTTTCGTAATAGAATTAAGCAGAAATATAAGGTTTTGGAAAGCAGATTACAACATATCTATTTTAAGAAAATAACCCAGCATTCTAAGGGTTAAGGCACTATCCCATATTACTGGTATTTCATGGCCTAGTACTGCACCATATTCTTCAAAGCCCCTAACTGCTTTCAAGTATGAGAAGACGGATCAGTGGTACAAGGCAAATAAATCATATACCATTTATCATTAACTAATTGGCTGAGCATGATCTCAAACTCATGACACACGTATTCTTAAAAAATATCATTACATAGCTAAAATAATGTAATGAAGATAACTAATGGGAATCATTTATGACAAAACAATACAAAATAGATTATCCTTTTGTAATATGAAACAAAATATTTGTATGTGAAAAAAGTAAAGATTTATTGCTTTATGTATGGTACCTTAATGTTCCCAAACATGGCTGGAAGGTCATGTGACTTATTTCCAAGGTTAAGGTGATATAAAACATCTTCCTCCATTGTCTCGATGTTCTTCAAGACAATTGGACCTTCTCTGGAAAATATAGATTGCTTGATTTAGTAATTGATATGTTGTTATATTCTTTCTTTGGTCAAGTTCTTGCCTAATTATTGCTTGTGTTTTTACTTTCATAATTGTTTGACCTTCTCTGGAAAGTATTGGTTGATTGACTCATTGATTTTAAGTTTATTAGGTTTTACTTTGCACCAATAGGTTCATATGTTTTTTTATACAATGTTGAAAGATAACGAATCTTTAATTGAAATAATGTTGCGCTTTAACACTTTAAACATAAAAGACAAGCTGTCAAAAGCCAGACAAGTAACAGTGTTGAAGCCGATTAAATGACAGTCTTAAAACAGAGGTTTATCTCAATCTACAGTGGCCATCAAAACTGTTTAGCTAAATCGAACGAAAAAAGAAATGTGTCATTCATAAACCTCAACTCTTGATGAATAGAGTGAAACTGAATGAATTATGTTTAACATTCACAAGTCTAGAAATCAAATGTGGCTTATATAGTGATTGGGATAGAGTAAGATTCAATTTAACATCTATAAAGTTCAGCAGCATTACTGCTTTCATTACTCAATTAGTTAGTGGTTGTATTGTTACAAACCAACATGTCATTCTCCATTTCGTTACTGTAATTATATTTAATCATAAATAAAAAATGTTATGCTACATGCATAAAACTACACAAACTTTATGGTTCCCCCCAAAACTCTCATTAGAATTAAAAGATCTCTGACTGAAAAAGAAATTGTGCCATGATGTTGAATATGAGAAATTGCTCATTTGAAAATTATTGTTGATGAATAGAAGTTGAAAGAGGAAATCTTCATAGAGTCAAAACTTTCCTTAACCTTTTCCCAAACAATAACGACCTTTGACGACTTTGTTGCAGACGATTTAAGAAAACATTGTAGGAAAAGGAGAAATTGCTCGCAACGAGCAATTTTCCTATTCCCACAAGGTTTTCTGCTTTTTCTGAAGAATATTGTTCAATTCCATCACATTTTGTAATGTCGTCTGCAAACTCTTTCAATTTGGGACAGTCGAAAATTTGTTGTTTGGGAAAGGGTTAAATTTCTTTGCAACCAAGACATTCATTTACATTGGTGAGGTGTTAGTGAGTTTGAAAAAAATACTTGATTTGTGGATTCAAAGAATACATCAACCACAGCCCAGAATGTGTTGCTCTTTAATAAGAGAATTAGTTTCTCAAACAAATGGACAACATGATTTGAACAGCAGATAACATTAATGATTTTAACATCAGTTGACATAAAATGATTCTAACAGCTGAAGATGACATTAATGATTTTTAAAGCAGTCAACATAAATGATTTCAACAGCAGAAGATGACAAAATTGATTTTAAAAGCAGACGACATAAATGATTTTAAAAGCAGACGACATAAATGATTTCAGCAGCAGACAAAATAAATGATTTTAACAGCAGTTGACCATTAAACCCAACTGCCAAATACACACTAATGGGAATGAAATATTTCTTCTTCAAATTCTTCCGGTTAAGAAGTTTACTTAATAGAGAGCGTTATACTACGTTGTGACGGTCAGAATTAAAGCCCATAGGGCAATATTTACAATTAAAACCATTAAAAACTAAGTTCCATCTATCTCTATGGAACTGAGTAGCCGGAATGCTACTCAAACCCCCTTAGATTCTTCTAGGGAACAAGCTACTGCGGCTGGCAGAGGCAAGCTTTTCCAGTCTCTGATCGTTCTTGGGAAGAATGAGTACTTGTATATGTCCTGGTTTGTCGTTGGTATTTAATTGATCAATATCTGATAAATAAACAGTTGCGTTCCAATAACAATAGCGCAATTTTCTTATACTAAATAGATCCTTTCACTTTGTTGACGGTCTCATTGTCTGCAGCTGAAGGTTCTTAAACAAATTAACATCGGCTGCCTCAATACATTTTATATGAGAGTTACAAGTCAAGTTTTACGTTTCAAGATAAACGGGGGTAATGTACTTCGCATTCGATTGAGTTCGAAAACAGCAGCCATTTGCAGATCTCAAGCCATCATGGCTGGAGCTTTCTTTTAAGTGTCCCCACTGAACCAAGGGAGGTCACAAAAACAGATTTGTCTTCTGCTGTATACTGACTTTCTTCGACTTGCCCAATGTTTTTTAGTGTTTTTGTGTGAACTGCAAATCCCTTTGATGATTTGTGAATTATGTTGTCAGTTTGTGACCTTGAATCAAAAACCTCCCGGGGACAGCATGGCGAGGTCCAGTTACAGTAGCTAGTATCTCGTGGATAGAATTGTCAATAAACTGCAGGAGATACTTTGACCAGGTTTGTAAACTGTACTGGTAATAGGACAAGTCTTTCAAATCCATGTAAACGTAACAGCAGAAAAACTTGTTTTTTAACGGGGTATTATTTCAGCCAAGATGCTTTTAATGTCGTCTGCTACGAAAAAGCATATTGTGATAAACGATACTTAACAATAAAGCCCTTTAAGAAGATAATGTTGTAACATACATAATATTGTCCTCTGAGTTCAACTGGCCTATGTGTAGCTTATTAATGCAATATTTATAAAGCATCGAAGATAACAAAGGATGACTTGTTACATCTTTTTATACGAATAGCTCCCGTTGACTGTAATTAAACTGACTATTAACGTGAAAAGTTCAATATACATGTATGTATTTTAAGAAAATTCGTTTTCGCGGGATAGAATCATTACGCCGAGTCGTTGGACAAGGGCTTTCCCTAGCAAAGTACAGGTAGACTTCACAGAAAACATGAATAGCTGTATAGGCGCCGTAGGTCTAGATACGAGATGCATTCGGATCACGGATAAGTGCCCTCCCGGAGAAGTGCACCCTCGAACAATTTTAACTGGGCGGAGAACTGCTCTCCTACTAGAATTTAGGGGCGGAGAGGTGCCCTCTCGTCAAAACTGATGAGTGATGACGCGAATAAGCCCTCCCTGGTGGTGTTTCCCATTAAATAATACCCTTCTGCAAGATGTTTTTCCTCATGTGCAAAGACAAAAGAACGAAAACCGGACCCCTAACTCAAGGATGGCGGTATGATCTGCTCAAAATGCAAACTGGTTCTTAAAGTCCCTTTAAATATTTGGTTAAAAATTATTCTAGAATCTTCTACCTTTAACGTGTTATTGCAAAATTGCAAACTACTTGTACAAAAAGACAAATGAGTATGGATTACATTGAGAAAAGTTTCAATTTGTTTTTACAGGGGGGCTAATATCCTACCCAGCAGATTTAGTGGGAGGGCAGTTCTCCGCCTCCTTGAAATTAAACGGCACCTCTCCGGAAGGGCACTTTTTCCGGGAGGGCACTTCTCCGGATACCGATGTATTCCCCTAGATAACTTGTTTAATGCTTCTCTAAACCCTATAGTATTAGTAATCATTGGTATTGTCTTGGTTGGGCGATTCTAAAGAGTTCCAACAAAATAGGATTGGCGTATCTATTTTTGAAAAACTGTTTTATAAATAATCAAATAAGCCCTCTTATATGTGGTAATAATAGACCTACTGTGTAAGGGTATTGAGTTCCCCATAATAGACGGGACTCATTAAGGGGATGAAATATTCAAGACACTTGGATAGGTGCACTGACAGTCGTAATCTGACTGAAATACCGTTAAAAACGGCATAAAATTCACATTTAAAGAACCAACTCATACTAAGCGCGTATACAAGGATCGTATAATAAAATGGTAAAATCGGACGGTACAAACCATCAAATTTGTGGTTTCTACGGTACTTTTTCTTTCTACAAGTACGCGTTTAGAGCAAATTATATTTAGAACTTTGATTCCGATAATTGCAGGTAAATTATATAACTGTTCTGTCGTGTGTCACTGTTCAATTCCCTATTGGGTACCCCAATATATATAAATGCCGTTTCTACAGAGCTAAAAAGCTGTATCTCGTTCATTGAAATAAACGAGTTACAGCTGTCTTAAGTTTGACAGTGCCATAACAGCATTTGGCTCGCTTTTCATGTTTATTTCGTGCTTGCACCATGTGCTTCCGGTAAAATCTTTCTTTCTCTCCAGCACATGGTCCGTTGAACCGCATGGTTTTATCGGTAAGCCAATTTTCACGTAAATATTTAACTATTGGCGTCCAAAAGCATTGGTTCACTTTGATGCTTGTTCGTTAAATTGTTAGAAGTCATTGACATACTATTTAAACAGAAATTACTCAGAGAAAATGTGAGTTTTATCTTGAATTGAGATGCGATTGAATTTTGTTAAGGTAATGGCGGCTGTTCATGCACTAAAGTTATTCTTGATAGATGACCCTATTCAACCGTAGGGCAATGGACAAGCATATAGGTAGGTGAGTAACTGATTTCAATTAGGGTTAATGTCCTTTCAACAATTTACAACGTGTATACATACTTTTTCAACGGTTTGTTTGCCATCTAGAACGCAGCCATTGCCGAAATAAAATTTTGTGTCTGGATTTACCTCAGACATTCAACTCAATATATATCTAGTTCTTAACTGTCACCAGATCATTCTGTCATTTTTGTCGACCATGTAACCTTAACTATCTATTGTATTTAGACAAAATTTTGGACATTTTAACTTTTTCGATTGGAAGGTTTTGAGTTTAGATTCACCTTTCTCCCAAAGTATCAGAGCTATTGCTTTCAAATTCCACTATGTAAAAAGTAGTGTTGGCCCCTTTATAACATAGAAAATTGGAAATTATTGTGTTTTGGGTCATCTTATTCTTGGACCAAAGCTATTTCATTAACTTTTGACTAATAAATCATTATAATGAGATGGTGTATATCAAATAACTAAACATTTTATGCAATCAGAAAGAGTTATGGCCCCATTAAACATAAATAATTTGGTAAAATGTAAAGTTCCTTTTCACTATAAGTATCAAGGCCATTGCTTCAAAACTTCAATCCTTCAATAATTCACTTTTCTTTTGCCATTTTCATTTTTGTTTGCATATACTTTCATATTGGATGGTTCACTCCTCATGAAACCCACCATATCCCAGGACGATGATGGCCATCATGAAGGCACAAGAGGTCCAACAGGTCTTTGTAAGTCGAAGGGAACCGTGAGTTATAATATTTCAATTTGAATTATACTGAAACTCTGAAAAGCAACTTTAAGGGACTCCCATTGAATTATTCTGAAACCAATTCCTTTTGATCACTTGCTTTTTAGCTCGACTATTCGAAGAGTAAGGAGAGCTATACTACTCACCTGGGTGTCGGCGTCACTGTCGGCGTCACACCTTGGTTAAGTTTTTACGCGCAAGTTTGTATCTCATTAACTACTGTATGGAATGGGTTGATACTTCACACATGTGTTCAGGGTCATACTTTAAGGTCCCTGGCCAAGTTTCGTATCTCTAATTTTGAATTTAAGCAAAATTATTCAGCTTTTTGTACTTAGAAAATCTTGGTTAAGTTTTTACATTCAATTTTGTATCTCATGAACTACTCTATGGAATGGGTTATTACTTCACACAAGTGTTCAGGGTAATAATCTTAGGTCCCAGGCCAAGTTTCAAATCTTTTGTATTAAATTTAAGCATATTATTCAGCCTTTTGTACTTGGAAAAAATCTTGGTAATGTTTTTATATACGTGCAAGTTTGTATCTCATGAACTACCATAGCGAGTGGATTGATACTTCACATATATGTTCAGGGTAATAATTTAAGGTCCCTGACCAAGTTTCAAACCTCTAGTTTTAAATTTAAGCAAATTTTGCAGCTTTTTGTTCTTAGAAAATCTTGGTTAAGTTTTTACGTGCAAGTTTGTATCTCATGAACTACTATAATGAATAGGATGATACTTCACACATGTGTTCAGGGTCATAATTTAAGGTCCCTGATCATGTTTCAAACCTCTAGTTTTAAATTTAAGCAAATTTTGCGGCCTTTTGAACTTAGAAAATCTTGGTTAAGTTTTGACATAATCTTGGTTAAGTTTTGACATGCAAGTTTGTATCTCATGAACTACTTTAGTGAATGGGTTGATACTTCACACATGTGTTCAGGCTAATAATTCAAAGTTCCTGACCAAATTTAAAAACTCTTGTATTCAATTTAAGCAAGTTATGCATCCTCTTGTACTTAGAATTATCTTGAGTAAGTTTTTACGTGCAAGTTTGTTTCTCATGCACCACTGTATGAAATGGGTTGATACTTCACACATGTGTTTAGGGTCAAAATGAAAGGTTCCTGACCAAGTTTCAAATCTCTTGTTTTGAATTTGAGCTAATTATGCGGTCTTTTGTACTTAAACATTCTTGGTTAAAACTTTGCATGCATGTTCATTTCTGAACAGCTATTGTAGGGAATCATTGTTAGCACCCTCATATTTTAGAAACAATAATACTTTACTAACCTATACCCCTCTCCGACATTGCTGTATAGTTGAGCATGCTGTCTTATGGACAGCTCTTGTTTATCAAGTAATTCATATTTGAACAACACTGTTTTCTTTTTGGTTTTAGCTTGCAATCTAGTTTAGCAGATGTAAGATTGCAATCCATTTTGGAGCAGTCATATATTCCAAATTTTGATTCAATGAATCTTAAACTCAGCCTCACAACAGATGACTGATATGTTGCTTCTCTAAGTTTCAGTACTGTTTAACTCTCTACCAAATATTCAAGAGATTTTATGATCCTGCTGTTGACATCTTTTGAAATTATTGTGTGAAGAATAAAGCAATTTTTCCTTGTCATGATTATCTATGTCCCACCACAAATATGTTTCGAGGGGTCAACGCAATACTATAGTAAGTGCTTCACAAACATGAAGCACTTTTTATAGTATTGTGTTGAACCCTCGATTTGTGATATTGCTAAACTTCAATTGTCTTCTGCAAACCCTTTCAATTTTGGATGATCAAAAAGTTTGTTTGGTAAAGAGTTAAATCTTTATGAACTGTTGACAACCATTTGCATAAATCATTCAGACATATACCTTTTTTGAAAACATTGTGATAAAGGTAACAGATAGTACAAACCTATGCTGGAGGTTCAATGCAAGGCTGCACAGTCAGTGTTAATGTCTTGCTAGTCTTGCATTGAATATTTGCTATTTATAGTAGATTTTTAGTGTCATAGATTTCCTTCTACAGAACTGTCTCCATTTTTCAAAATGTCATCTGCTTTTAGTAAAGAAGGTTGTTTGCAGTTCATAAAGTGTTTGATAATTTACATGTTAAATTGCCTATTTACAATTTTTAGTGTTGTTTTATTGTTCTGTTTTTTCAAGTTTCAGTGCAATGCTTGTAGTTGGTTCTTGGCAAAAGCGAAGGACACACTCAAGTCTTGCATTGAAACATTTTTTTTGCTTCTTATATGATCCAGTAAGTCGCAATATGAGAAAATAATCAACCATCCGAACAAAGATGCGTCTCAGTTGGCTATCCCAAGTCAGCAGAAGCTGACAGTGGATGAGCAGAGGCAATCCGTAATTGGGCACTCATTAGTCGATACTAAAACATTAGGGGGGGGGAGCAGTAGTGGGTGGTCCTGATTGAAGTAGATTTTGCCTTGGAGGCAGTCTGGATAAGGCTTTAAAATAGCCTGTGCTTGATTTTTCAGTTTGATATTTTATAGAGATATATAACATTTTAGCCTGTTTCTATGTCTGGGCTCTTCATTGGACCAAAATATTATGAGCCATTTTGGCTAAGCTACCCAAATTTTCTTTAGCCACTTGGATTTTTGCAAAACCAAATTTGGCTAAGTCTTTTTAGCCATTTTAGCAGAAATATTAAATATAAATTACAGTTCATTTGTTCAATTTACAGACCAATTATTGAAATAGGCTAGAATGGTATTTATCACATAATAAAATAAATGATGTGTTAATTGAACAAATAAATAACAGTTCTTGTATCAGCCACTTCATTGTGTGGTTGTTCTTAGTAGAGTACTACATCCTATACCTCAATAAATGTTTACAGAACTTTGGGACAGGGTTAGAAAGACGACAGAAAATAATTAAACTTGCATGCATGCACCTGGCATGATTCATTTTTTAAATAAAACAAAATAAACATTTAAAAAAAGAATATAAAATAACTTTTGATTGTAAATAAAACAAAATAAATTAAACATTTTAAAAAAGAATATCTAACCTTTGATAAACTCTTAAAGCACATTTAACTATTTCCCTTTAAATAGATAATTGCAGGATATCACACAAAATTAAAAAGATATGTTTATGAGATTGGCTATACACTAATGTGATAAGTAGAACATTGTAATTAAAGTAGAATTTGCCCATAACAAGCAAGATCAGTTCTACTTTTGTCACACTGTTTGTTGTTAAATGACATACCTAGTATAGTTTTCTATTTAAGGGAAATGGTTAATAAAAAATTAAAGGACAATCAAACTTATAAGTACATGTATAAATATCAAAGTGACTAGAAACAAAAACAATATAGTGACTAGTATTTTAAGCTTTGGAATGAAACTGTTAACAAGATATCAAATTATGAAAGAATAAATTGCATTAAAGCTTGCTTTCTTTTTCAATTTTGTTTCTGCTCATTCTGTTTAATACAAGTCAATGCCATGATCAAAAGGAAGTTGAAGGCCTTGGGAAATATAATAACAATAAATCTGAGAAGTGAGTAAGTAAGTATTTGACACATCATGGCTGTTGCAAGACTTGAATCAAAGCATTGGAACAATTGTTTTGCCATGAATTATTCATTTCAGTGTTTTACATTGGTGTTCACTTATTTAATTATTGATTTGAATATTCCCTACCAGGAGTTTCATTTTCATGATGGAACAAAACACTCCAAATTGAATGATTTGCAGACAACAATTGAACTTGTTATGGACTGGAAAGTTGTTACTATGTTAGTGTAGAAATCATTGTGTTAAAGGGAGAAATTGCACACCTTGAGCATTTTCTCCTTTTCACACAATTATCTCAAGAGTCATGTGCACAAAGTTTGAAACTCAAATTATTGTTTGGTAAGGGGAATGTCACATGAAACTTAATTGAATTTTATAAATTCAGCCAGTATTATATAAATGTAATTACAAAGTTAATATACACTTTGGGAGAAAAGAAGAGATTGCTCAGATATGAGACTTTTAGACTAGGTACTCACAATATGAGAACTTCTATTCTAAATATTGCAAACAAAAAAGTAAACAAAATGTTCAACAATTAAAAAATGTAACCCTTTAACCAAATGACCAATTTTAGACTGTCCAAATTTAAAGGTATGTAACATTTGTAAATGAAATAGAATTGGGAAATATGGCTCTGGTGTGCAAGAAATCATTGTTGGAATAGGAGAATTTGCTTAAACTGAGCTAATTCTCATTTCCCACAATGGTTTCTAGAATTGTCTGTAACAGACTACTTAAATCTAGTTATTGTTTGGTTGTTGGTTGAAGAGGTAATTATTAATTGTTTATATCAAAATCATGTGATATCATCACTATTCTAAAAAGAAAATGGTGTCATGATAATGCATGTAATTCGATGAGTCTCAACTTAATAGTCTTCAGATTGTGAAACTTTCTAAGATAACCCTAAATAATTCCTTTCCATTAATTCCTTCAAAGGAACACATTATAAAACATAAACCAAACTGCACCTCAAACACCTAATTTACACACATTGGTTTTACACAACTGTACTTGACGTTGTGTATTGATCAAACAACATTTCTTCTTAACAACATTGCAGACAAATTCTTCCTTCTGAGTTATTTCATCAGGTTAGTGCAACACTAACATTAGTGCGGTTGAATTAAAAAGCACTAAGGTTAGTGTTGCTCTAACAAATTGATTCATCAAAACCAACTGCTTGCAAGTTACAATCTACTAATTATCCACAACTTCGGAAACATTTATACAAATTGTCATGAATCCAAAAGTCTTGAACAATTCAATGTGGTAAGTGGATGATTTCTCTGTTTCGAACAATTCAATGTGGTAAGTGGATGATTTCTCTGTTTCAGTATAACCCCTTTCTTGATGCAGAAAATATGATTCATCACCTCTCAAGGTAGTAGACAACTTTTGCAAACCTCATAATTTAGCATGAGCAATTTATCATTTTTGTCACAATGTTTTTAGCTAAAAAGGTTCCTGATGAAACAGAGAAAGAGATAATTCAGTGAAGCATTCCCTAGAAGTCCTATGAAAAGAAACTAATTGTTAAACAATAGTCAAGAGATAAAATTGGCATATATGACTTTCTTTTTAAAATTGAGCAGACTTCATTGTGATTGTGACAACAGGAGAAATTGCTTGTAACTTAATAAGCAATTTCTTCTTTTATCACAATGGTTTCTTAAGTTTTCTGCTATTATAGCTGCGTTAAATCGAGAATCTATTGGAAGAATGGGTTAAACATTACCATAATTGAAACAAAACCAGATTACCCTTCTTAGAACCATTATTAATTGCTACACTTCACCATTTACCAAACGACAAATTTGGTCTTTCCCAAATTGAAAGGACTTGCAGACGACAACTAAAAATTTGATAAAATTTGAATTTATTACATTTATAGAGTAGAATTAACTGTGGGAAAAGGAGGAATTGCTCATCATGAGAAATTTCTCCATTGCCCACAGTGATTTCTAGAGTTTTCTGCAAACTAACTGTGTACAATCTCATTATTGTGTGACAAGTCAGTTGGACCCAAGAGCACCAATCTTTCTATTTTTTGCTTCAATCCATGAATTGAAACATTTTTCGAAGTCAAAATCTTCCACATCTGGACCATGTAAGTAAATCTTCATCATGTCATTGACATGATTCACCTTGAGACAGCTCCTATGGTCTGTTTTTATGGCATTGTAAGCAGATATGCTTCTCTCACATGAAACCGAGGTAACTGGAATGCATAAGCCAATAGCAACCAGTTTAGAGAGTTCTGGGTATGTTTTTCAGGAATCACAAAGAAAGTTTCGACTAAACATTTCCATGTCATTGTCTGCATATTTTGGATTCTTGATAATGTATTTAAGAGTTTCCCATTCCTGTTTGGCTGCCTCTATGTCAATGATATCCTTGTACTTATCATGGAGAATGTTTTGTTAAAACTCTTGATCCTCATCAGTCATCAGCCTAGTGTGTTTTGGACTAAAAACCTTGAAAGCTTCCATAACTGTAGAGTCTGGAAATGTAGACTCAAGGTAAGTAACAAGATTATCTGCAAAACATTCTGATGCACTTTTGAAGTCATTCCTTTGCTTCTTTGAATCCTTATAGCTGTGTGTTTTGTATTCAAATCTTTCACAAGTATCTGGCTCTGCAGGTAGAATGTCCATTATCTTTCTAAGGTTTACCCATGGTCGTTCCTGCATTGCCTTAATAGCAAGGATAGCTGCCTCGATTTGAACCTGGAGACCAGAATAGTGCACAACATCTTTTTGCATCGATAGAGAAAGTTTCTTAACAATCCAGATGACATCAGCAAGAAAGTTTGTCATTAACAAGAATTTGACAGTGCAAATTGAGTCCATAACACCATGAAGCATTGCCCTTCCCCCGTGCCCCTTTCCATGGCAACACTGGCTATTGCAGATATTACAGCAGAAATGCAGCTTGACATCGCCTCCACACTATCTGCGAAAGAGAGCCATCTTGTGAAAAACACCTGGTATATTTTCCTACCCTTTTCATTTGTGATCTCTTTACCTAGTTCCAGAGCCCTTTTTAACTTTGGAGAGTACTTTAGTGACTTAGCAAATTGGTTCAAAATGCTAATGTATTTCACAATGTATGGAACCTTTTTTGCAGCCTTTTCACATGCTAATTGCAGTCTATGTGCCATGCAATGTGTTGACAATATAACACGGTTTATTTCTTTGAACTTGGTTGCAACACCTCTGTGAATTCCAGTCATCACAGATGCACCATCAGTAGCTATGCCCACCATAATATCTTCATCGTTGTTCACAGATAGCCCACTTTGTTCCAAAACATTGCTCACACCAGAAAATACCTCATCAGCTGTAGTTGCTGAAAGCTCACTCAAACCCAAGAACTTTGTAACTATTTTACCACTCATATCTACGAATCTAAGGCTGACTACTACAATAGATGTGTTTGATGAATCTGTAGCTTCATCAACTTCAATGCCATTAAACGGAAATGGTGAGGCCTTCCCTTCAGCTAAACTGTCTGCCATTATTGCTATAAACTCGTTGATTTCTCTTGGCTCCTGGTAACATTTCTTTTGTCCAATAATCGGCTTTACTCTACTACACCCATTTAATGCCTGCATTTGCAACAAACTTGAATTCTTGCAATTTGGAATGGCTTCCTTCACTTGAACATAAACAGTTATCATCTGTGCTATAACAGCATCTTTTGCTGCATCATATGAATTAACAGTCGCTTTTTTCATTTCCTTTCTACTCAAAGTCAATGTACTTGCCATTTTGTGTGATTTTGAGAGTTCATGTTATATGAGGTCATCTTTCTTTGGGACCAAAGCTACCTTTCCTTCCACAAAGATATTTTTTTCTTTTGCATCAATACAGACTGTACAGTAGAATTTATGGTCATTTTCATCTAATTTCAACCATTTAAATTCATTGAACCAAGCTGATTTAATGACTCTGGTAACTGGTGATTTAAGTTTAGGATCCGTGTTTATAGGTGTGTCCTCTTGTGTAAGAGTCTCTCTGTCTATAGAGGAGTCCCTTTGTGAAGGTCTTTCTTTGTCACTGTCAGGTTTGTTGATGAGCCCTTCTTGATGTTGTGGTGATTTCAATTCTGCCCCTACCTTGTTTTTAGATTTCTGGTTGGCATCTACTGTTTTTTCACCGGTTGATACATGACGTTTAAAAAAACTATCAATGCGTTTCTGTGAATGAGATGTTTTAGGTTTTTTGGTAACTTTAAGAAGTTCAACTTCTGTGTCAGAAGAATTTTCAGTTTCTTCACTAAGATGAAGTAGAGGGACCACATGATTGGGTTCAAAGTAAGAAGCTGAACTGTCAAAAGTTCCATCTCGTGTCCAGAAAATTCTAACTGGTTGTTTTCTAAGGGTTTTCTCCTTAAAGATGTCACTTACACTTGTATTCTCCTTAGGGGCTATTGTGGATTGAAAGATATGTTTCATATAATGTTCCACATTTGGGAAAAAACTTTCAATATCTTGTCCAATCACTGTTGCTAAAGCATAGCAATGATGTATTGATGACCAGGTTTTATCGTCACCACTCCTTTCACAGTCAACTTTAAAGGCATCAAAAAGACTGATTGTATCCCCCTGGACATCTTCTGGTAGAATACTGTGCAGGATAACAGTAGGGTCCTCGGCCAGACTACATATCTTTCTGTAGTAATAGTCAACATTTCTCTGTAGTTCAAGGGCTGTTTCATTTCTCAAAGTTGACGCTAAAGACGGATCTCCTGAAAAAAAGAAGAAAATACTTGTAAGCCCTTTTTCTTTCTAACAAAACTTTGAAAACTTTTCACAACAATAACTACCATTCATGATGGCAATAAATAAGAATTTAATGGTTTAAAATGCTTGAAAAAAATGTGACAAAAGACAAATTTGCTCCAAAGAAGCAAGTTTTATTTTTGTCACAATGTTTTCAAAATCTGTCTATTGTAGAACTTGAAGCGTCACAAGTCAATTTTAAGGAAAGGGTTAATTTTGACTTGTTGCCTCTGCTTTGACAAGCTATTGCAATTATATAACATCAGTGAAGTATTGTTATCTTGACATAGGACACATTGAACTACTGCTTATCTTTAACTAAATCTTCTTAACTCTGAAGGAAAGCATACTGAAAGTTGATGAAGATCAAAATTAATACTGAAAACTTTCGTCTGCATGAAACATTCCTCATTAGAAGGTACTTGTGATGGAAAATTTGGTATTTCGACCTTCTGTTATCTCGATGCATTTGTCTGGTGTCTGACATCAAGATGACAAGAGTTGACCGTATTGTAAATATGCATACAAAGTTACACACCTGTAAATCTTGTGACAAAAGCAGAAATTGCTCTCTTGCTAACAACATTTTTTAGGAATGTGCTGTCAATCAATACATCAAACATTAAAATTAAGCACAAGATTCAAAACTCACAGTCATTATATAATATGACTCATTGTTTTTCTACTACATTTATAAATAACTGCCCCTAGTGTTTCCAGACAGGGGCATCAGTAACAATGCATTAAACTTTGACCCATTTGAAAGAAGTTACAGATGACAATCTTTTTTGTGTTTAAATTGCATGTTGATGCCCAGGTAGGAAGGAAATTGTTTTTGAAAAACATCTGCAACAATCTAAAAAGATGTTGTTATTGTTAACCATCTCTGGGTGAAAAGGGTTATATAATAGCAATACATACCAACCAGACTAATCGAAACACTGTAATACAGACAGTTTCCATCCCCCTTTGTCTTTATTGCTCTTAATTGACTGTCACTACATACTGCAGGCAGGAGTAATTGGGAGAATTCATCACAATCTGACAGAACGCTAGGTACGAAATTCTGAAATTCATTAAAAAAAAAACTTTCAAGATTTTTTTTTTAAACAATTGAACCAGACCAGTACCTAGTGTGTAGTAGAACATTTTGTATTAAGAATAATTGAATAATTACATGGTAAGGTGCAAACAGTCTCATTTTCCTGTGTTACTGCATCTGATAGTTCGATACATGACTGAGGGTTGGTAAAAAATGGGGAGATTGCTCATCACCAGCAGCTTAATAAGTCACAATGGTTTCAAAGGTTGTCTGCTTTTATCAAACAAGGAAATCTGTAGTGGACAACATTAACACAAAGTCAAATACCAATTAAAAACTTAAAAAGGGTTATAAAAATATTATAATTTACAAAAGCTGAAATTGCTCATTGATGATGTTGGGGTTTAACGCCACTTTTAACAGCTACAGTCATATCACGGCGGTCAGCGCACCTACCATGCTTTCCCACACCAGTACTTACACTACTTCTTTCCATGAACGTAATGTTTAATTTGATTCTAAACATAGTTTTGTTCTCAAAATTCAATTATAAAATTAAAACCGGCTGGGTAGCTCAGTGTGTATTGTAGGCTTGCATAGCGGGCCCATGACCTAGAGGTTGTGGGTTCGATAACCGGTCAGGGTAACTTCTTTCCAGCAATAAAATTTTCCATTCATCTCAGCTTCTAAGATCATGTGAGTATTTAGTCAGCGACATGGAAAACAAGTAGTGCAAGTACTGGTGTGAGAAAGCCAGGAAAGCATAGTAGGTGCGCCGACTGGCATGAAATGACCATAGCAGTTTAAAAGTGACTTTAAACCCCAAACAAACAAATCAATAATAAAATTACAAACAATGTTTTACCTTTATCATTGTTTTATTGTAACAGTCTTTCATTAATAACAGAAAATACAGTAGTGTGTAGATGGCATTTTTCCCAACCAGCATCCTTAGCTTAAAGATTGTGTACAGCGGACAGTAAACTTTACTGTCCGCTGTACACAATCATGAATGATACTGGGTTGGGAAAACACTAAACCGCAGACAGTGTCAACTTGACAAGTATTATACAGTCAACTTGACAGTTACTGATGAAGGGCTTTTCTCAATCACGCCTAGCCTGTAGGGATGCATATCATAATTGTTGGAAAATAATCTAAACAGAGACTGTTTTGCCTTTGCTTCAAGAAATCATGCACACATTTGAACAGACTTTCAATTGGTAAACATGCGTTAATACCCAGCAAACATTGAAGTCGGCCCGACGTCGTAACCCCGACGTCGTAACGTCGTAACTAACTCCGACGTCGTAACGTCGGGCCGATATAGCTTCTTTGCAGGGTATGCTGCAGCGTTTACGTGATCTGGGAGTCATTGAACTGGCAAGTTGACAGTACTTGTACAATAATGACGTTCTTTTTACTAAATGTGGGAGTTCCAATGCATTAAGATATGCTCATAAAAGGTTATATTTCCTTGAATGTTTGTTTTAATTACCATTTTTCACCGGGAGTCCCTTTCCCTCATGTTGTTGTTGTTGTTGTTTCGTTGTCCGTAAATTCCGTACCATGGAATTTCGTTCTAATATTGCATCGATGTAATCATTTAAAATGCTTGATATATTGAATGTGTTTACACACAAATAATGTTTTTTATTCGCGTGCTTTTTATTGCAATAAGTCCCATATCACCTTTATGAGTATCTTTTTTTAACGCAGTGAGCTACAGAAATAAGTATCGAAAACGTTTTGGTGCGTTTTATTATTCTGGTACCGACTTTAGTGTGACACATAAACTGAAACCGGGAACCGGCCTGTTTAAACGTTTTCATTAGACGTTGCTATTGGAAATATACATAATGTCTGGTCTCCGGATTTTCTAAAAGAGCGCTTTCACTAGAAAATCGGCTAAGGAACCAAACACTTCTATTTATATTTAAGCTGTTCAACGTCAAACTATTCAATTTTAATTAATGATTACCACTCGTAGTGGCGAAAAGACTTTAGCCATTCTTCCCACTTTCGCCATTACAGACTCTATACAAAATGGGGTCAATTTTACTTTCGCCAAATTGACGAAAGGGTACATTTCTTTTTTCACCAAACCAAGTTGACTTTCGCCTATGGCGAATGGCGAAGCTTTATGAATAGCCCAGATTAGAGGAAGTGGCAGTGGCTGGTGCCTTCCTAGGGTATCTATTGTTTCTCTGCCCTCTCTGACCCCTGTTGTAATTATTGTTATAATTATATGGCTGGTAACGCTGGTTACCTGATCCTTGATAACCATAGTTTCCCCTCCTTTGGAAACGTCCAACTCTGCCTCTGTAATTAGATCCCCTGCTGGGATACGGGTACTGGTTTTTCCCAAGCACAACCAGAGAATCACAGGCTTTGATATCCTTGGAAACATCATCTCCGAAAAGGTTGGAGGTTCTTGGCATGGATATATTACAAAGGGAATGATATTTCTTTTTCAGTGTAGGCCTAATCATGTAACGTCTTCTGACCAAAAGATTGTACTGAACCTGTCCCATACAGGTCAAAGCATTTGCAAGTAAAGTCTTGGCCTCAGGATTTCCAGAAATGAGTCTTTAGCACCTCTGCCAACTTAGCTATGGGTGTCAGTCCTGTCGCAACTAAATTTTGAATGTCTGCAAGACATCTATCCTGTGTCTGAGCCTGTTTGTCCATGACTTTCCATATTTCATTATTAACAAGAGGTGCATATGCCATGTTACAGTTCTCAGGAATCTTGTAAGTCTCTGTTAAAGAATCAGTTTCACAATGCCAAGTTAATCATATTAGCAAGAGACTGGGGAACCGCCTTTCCTTTAATAGGCATTTTGAGTTTTGGCAAGTCCCACTCATCATTGTCCTCTATTATTTCTCCTTCCTCAAAAAGAGCATTTGTCATATTACCCAATACATTTGGTGGAGATTCATGTAAAGGGGACTCTCCGTCAGACAAGTCTCCACTGTTCACTTGTACTCGAACTTTGGGCAAATTGGGTAGCATGTCACCATACATCGATGGTTCAGCGCAATACTATAGTAAGTGCTTCACATAAAGTCTACTCTCGTTATCACAACATTGGATATCTCGATTTTCTCGATATGTCGAGGTAAGCTCTATGTCCCAACTTTTTTCCTTTTCTATCTATGTAAAGCAACATCGATTTTTGTTACCTTGAATAATTCTATATCTCGAGGTAAAAAATTCTTCCAAGGTCCTGATTTTACATATACAGTCTAACTTGTGTTAAGCAGCCACCCTTTTAAGCAGCCAACCTGCCTTAAACAGCCACTATAGAAAGTCCCATTGTTAGATTTATAGTGTACATCAATTTGTGTTAAGCAGCCAACCTGTCTTAAACAGCCAATTTAGTCTATCCCATATGCTGGCCTCTTATTGCAAGTTTGACTGTATTTATGGTGGTCTCAAAGTGCAAATCACGTCCTGGGTCTCAGCAAAAGGTGAGTACAGTCAAACTTGTGTTAAGAGGTCAGCCTATGGGACAGAGTAAGTTGGCTGCTTAAGACAGGTTGGCTGCTTAACACAAATTGATGTACACTATAAATCTAACAATGGGACTTTCTGTAGTGGCTGTTTAAGGCAGGTTGGCTGCTTAAAAGGGTGGCTGCTTAACACAAGTTAGACTGTATTATTTCCTCCAAATGCTTCCGCTATCGTGTGTTAGATAATTGATCTGTTAATTGCCTTGATAGCCATTAACACTTGAGAAGGGCATGTCACTTTAATGTTAACTGTCATATAGAAGTAATGTTACTTCTGTGTCCTTTTCTTTTTGGACACAGTAGTATTTCTACCCTCTTTGCTTGTTGTGATACACAACCGCTACAATCCTTCATTAATGGAGTAATGGTTTGCAACAAAATCACACCTGGTTATAGATAAACACATTATCTTGCACTTCAATCTCCAAAAACTTTATTTTTTGTCATTTTATGTGCTTGTAAGCGGTTTTTTATCTACAAATTCTCCATTTCTAGAAATCATAGCATTTGGTGACATTCAGATGTCTCTGTACAATAACTTTCGGTCGGTACCATTGTAAACCCAACTAGATGGAGTTTTTCCATTCCATCAATCGGGTTTGATTGGATGTCGCTTCCCTGTGCGATATTGGGCAGGCTAAGAATTCCATAATTTGGATATTTGCGAATAAACAAGCTAAATACAGATTTGAAGCTTTTTAAAAAGTAATGCTCAAAGATGATTTAAGTTTAAATTGATGATGAAGATGTATTTAAGAGCTTAATTCACATTATTTATGCTTAAGTTGATTTTGCTCCAACATGTGATTATGTGGAATTGTATTATCGGTGGCCAATCTACATATGCATTTCAAACTGCAACAATGCACATATACTTCAGATTTCTACAACAAAGAATCCGAAGAAATGCACAATTCATCTCATAAGTGATAATTATGCCGTTTTCAGTATTATGCCACACAACTTAAGTCAATTGGAACTCTTCGGCAAATTTCGGCAAGCCGGATCAGACCTTAGACATATCTGGTGGAAGAATATGTGGCAAAACACTAAACTGGTCCCCCGCTGTCTAGAAGCTCCACTATGTTCCACAATATAGAAAAAGGGCAGCTTACAAATTCTGAGCATTTTGATTGGTCAGAATGCAATGTTCCAAAATACGACAACAACAAGAAACACACAGTTGTTTCCCGTGAATCATTGTTTTGCGATTCTTAAAGCAGGGAGCCCTTTATCAGACTTGATTATCCACTGATTTGTATGAAATGTTTGTCAAAAGTCCGAATTTAAATCATTTTGAACAATATGTCCGTGAAAAACTTCATGTCACGGCTAACCTTTTGTTTGAACCGGCAAACGTTCGTCTCTAAGGACAGTATGCTGCATTCGTTCCTTCTGTTACCAGCCAGTTTTCTGCCTAGTAGATTTGTACCGTACCGGTCTCTATATTTGATAGATAAGAGACCGGTTCCCAGTCTAGCAAAACACCACATATTGTGATTCAGTCAACAGTAAATCGCCAGATGTTAATTTACGGAAAACAACAAATTTTGATGAACATTGCTTTTACTACGATCGTAATTATTCGTAACTTCCAACTTACTGGTCGTTGTAAGTTGACACTTTCCTTTCTTCCCCTCATGAATTAATAAATTTTTAAATGTTTGGCAAAAATGGATAGATCAATCAAGAAAAAAAAAACACAGGGTTTGTAAGGGTATTCTAATGTTATGAGATCATGATTCAGACACTTTATTCAACATTAAATGATATTCTATCTTGCCTGTAAACACTCATAGTAGTGACTACAAATTGAGCTTCACTTTGTATATTTTATGGTTGGCTGTTGTCCAATGATAATGAAATAGAATTGGTGCAGCATGTTCATGAATATTCAATCTGAACTCATTCAGGGTGTATATGACCTAACTCCACAATGCATCTCCTGATGCATAAGAACTTTTCATATTGGCAGTGAAATAATTACAGTCAATTCGAGATAACAGAATGGTTTCATCATTTCAGCTTTGTTCAAAATTTGTGCAATTGTTTGGGGAATGTGGCAATGCTTGCAAGATCACACAAGACCTTTCTCTCGCAAAACAGTATATGTAGTTATCTGATGATGACATGCATCTTAAGATTGTATGTGAGTAAATGTCATATTCATAGGTTTGATAATGAGCAAAAATAGGAGTTAAGAACGTTTGCTAACAAGTACAAACTCCAATCCAGTCAAAATGCTAGATAAGGTCACATATTTTTGATGTATTTCAGCTGATTAGATAAATATCTGATGTCTCCTTTTTATCTTCTGTGCATTTCATGACCCATATTGCCACAAACATACTTTAGTTTGGAGCGTGAATAAAAAAACCCATATGTGTTAAGTTTAAATGCAAAAATGATGCATCCGAGTTTTCAAAAATTTCCAACATTAATACAATGACTACATAAATACATCCTCTTATGACCAAAGCAATGCTTCTTAAAGTTGTGGGTTTGTATCAGGTTATGCAAAATCTGCCTGGCACTCAAAGAGCACATAGCCCAAAGTATGTAAGAAAGTTATCAATGTTTAAGAGTTGTGGGTTTGTATCCAGTTGAGCAGGATCTGCCTTGCACTTAAAAAGCACAAATACATATAATCAGTTTGGAAGTTGTGGGTTTGTATTCAGTTGAGCAGGATCTGCCTAGCACTTAAAAAGCAAAGATACATAATCAGTTTGGAAGTTGTGGGTTTGTATCCAGTTAAGCAGGATCTGCCTAGCACTTAAAAAGCACATACATAATCAGTTTGGAAGTTGTGGGTTTGTATCCAGTTAAGCAGGATCTGCCTAGCACTTAAAAAGCACATACATATTCAGTTTGGAAGTTGTGGGTTTGTATCCAGTTAAGCAGGATCTGCCTAGCACTTAAAAAGCACAAATACATAATCAGTTTTGAAGTTGTGGGTTTGTATCCAGTTGAGCAGGATCTGCCTAGCACTTAAAAAGTACATACATAATCAGTTTGAAAGTTGTGGGTTTGTATCCAGTTGAGCAGGATCTGCCTAGCACTTAAAAAGCACATACATAATCAGTTTGGAAGTTGTGGGGTTGTATCCAGTTGAGCAGGATCTGCCTAGCACTTAAAAAGCACATACATAATCAGTTTGGAAGTTGTGGGTTTGTATCCAGTTGAGCAGGATCTGCCTAGCACTTAAAAAGCACATACATAATCAGTTTGGAAGTTGTGGGTTTGTATCCAGTTGAGCAGGATCTGCCTAGCACTTAAAGGACACAGTGCCAATTATCAGTAGTATATTTATCTGTATACTTGAGGACTGTGGGTTTGTATCCAATTAAGGAGGATCTGCCTTGCATTCCAACAGATAATAAACAGAGATTTGAAGGTGAACTTATTTTGTTTGGGGGTTGTATATGCACAAAGTAGGTTGGTGGCAATGTGGATCATTCAGTATGACGGGTAGGGATTGTTAGATATGTGTCTTTTTGTTGAATTGTTCAAAAAGTATATTTCATTTTTATTTTGATGGAGAAAACTTAAAAATAGTTGTGGATAGTGGGTTATTTCCGGACTGGGATGGTTATGCATGTATACATTTAGGCTTGCATCATATTCAGAACATCAGAATGTGGTCTGTTGTAAAATTCATAGGCTTTGTGTTCTTTGAAGGATTGGCAGGGTTCTCCACTTGAATTGGTTTCTTTAAATGGTCGTACCAATGCAGACCTTTTTTAACCTATTGATATGGAGTTTTGGGCTGTTTGGAATGTTGATGCTGAAGTGACAAGCAAGTTGACTTGAATGTACACTAATATGTGTACAACCTTATATCTTGGAGTATGCCAAATGACCATAGCTGTTGTTACGCCTTAGCACTGTATTCATTCATTCATTCATTATTTTTGGGCGTCAGATGATTTACTTTGTAACTCTTGAGGGAAAAAATGGAACCAGTTTCATGTTAAACATTATGTAATATATGCTGTTTAAAACTTATAATTAATTATCAGAAAAAAAGCCTTAAGATATAGATTTAATGTCTTTAAACATGATGTATGCTTTGTTGCTTTTACTTTTCTGGAGCAAATCAACAAAAACTCTTAAAGCGCATTATAAAGCATTATTAGGGTTCTGCATGGCTCAGTGGTTAAGGTAAAATTGTATCAAGGTGTTATCGGCTAAAGCGTCACCAGCGCCACTGGGAATTTTTGTGCTGCCCTGTATTGTTGAAATACAGGAAAGCTGTAAATTAATTTACATATTATTGACATGGTGTTAACCCCATATTAGCAACCAAAAGCACTATTAATTAGGTTTAATTGCATTGTTATCAGTATTCTAACTTGATAATAAAAGAATTATGGTCATCACTGCAAGCTGTTAAAAGATGGACTTTTCATCTTGCATAACCATTTCATGATACCTTAATTTTCAACTGTCTTTCTCAAGTTGTTATAGTTTTACCCATCCTTTACAAACACCGGCCTGACCATCCACATCATACATTCACACTCTCACATACCCAACAGTTTAACACTCAAATCACATTTCATTCTTAAGCATGGATTGAGTGTTGTTCATCTTGACTAACAAGGTACAAACAAATCCTTATAATACCACACTACACATACATCCCATTCCTTCCTTCTAAATTTCGCTTTCGTTTTAGATGGATAAACAAATGGGTCTTGTAAAAACAATACATACACAACCACATTGCAGGAATGTGTAATATAACTGAACTATTATCTACAGGGCGTTTGACCCCTTTAAAACAAATATCCTTCCCAAATTTCATCATACATTCAGGATCATCTCAAAATCTTTACATGAGTATATGTACCTCTTTTACCATCATTTTGAAACATTTCTTTTGTAATTAACTAGCAGAAGAAATTAAAATGAACTATATTGGTTCTTAACTGTGGTGTTAATGAAATCATTCTTTATTTCATTCTAAATACTTAAGGGTGATCTTTCTTTCCCACTTTCTTTCCCACTTTCATTTCCTTATCAAATGTGTCTTGTATGTAGATTTACAATTGACTTGAAACATCTTGTCTTACAAGAATCTCAACTTCTTGAAACCTTGTCTATGCAGAAGCTAACAAACCTTTTCTATGTTGACGACATTTATTTCTTTAAGGACTCTTCGTTAGTTATTTCTGGGCACTTTCTTTAAGGACTCTTCGTTAGTTATTTCTGGGCACTTCATCAATCGCAGCTACTCGGGTATTTCCGTGAGCTGTGAAATACACCTCGGATATAAGTGTAGGGTTACAATTTTTCGGGTAAATCGGCATCCGGCAATTAACACATTTTCTAAGCGTGCAAGTTAAGTAGTTCAATGTGTATGGAAGGGTTGGACATCCTTTTAAATAATCTTTTTATCAGTAACTCATGTTGTGACATGTAAAGTTGTTTCCTCAATCAAATTCAACGACTTTTTAGATTTCACATTTAACATCTATTTTTAAACACGAAAGTGAAGTGACGTCATTCCGCTGGGAACCAATATGGCGTCATCACTTTTATTTCAGAGGTGTTTTCATTTGATAAACCCGATGTGTTCAGATTGGGCACTTCATCTGCGCATCAAAGGGAGATAATAATCTGTTGCCGAAGAGGTACTTGAATAGTAGTCGGATAAACATTTTTATTTGGATAAAATTTACTGTTATTTGCATTTCATTTTAAAAAAATCAACACATCATCCATAAAACTATGAAAGGTTATTAACATTGTTATATATTTCTCGTGCATATTGAGCCCCCAGCTTCTATTTTTCAAGTTTAAAGTTATTTTAGTCCTTTTAATTAATGTTTTTCGAATATGGTTACCATGGAAACTGTCATTTTCACTCAACTCGTCAACATATATTTCTTTGCATAACCTTCCATAAATTATTTTATCAACTTTGAAGATGGTATGGACATTTTGACATTTATGCCCAAAACGGTTACCATGGAAATTGACATTTTACGAAAAAACTAACTTGTCGACCTACATATATCTTTTCATTTTTGAATTAAAAAAAAAATTCAAATAACATTAAAATTTTAGAAAAATTCTATGAAAGAATTATTTTGTTATAAAACTTTTGAAAATGTCCTTAATACTTTTTAAAATTCTATCAAATCTTTTTAACCCTACTCATAGAGTGATTTTTGACCCCAAATACACACACATTTTCAATAGAAACCATATATACAATTCATTCATTTGGTATTCCCTCATTCATTTGGTATTCCCATGAAGCCAGTTATAGATAATCTTGGGGTAGACACAGATTCTATCGCCCAGTTCAAGAAATCTGACATACCTCCATAGACATTGAACAGCTTTTGATTGAGCTATAACCTCTTGTAAGAAAAAAGAAACTGATAGTTATTTTTCACATTTGATAGATTAAGATTAAAAAGCAATTTTCTTCCTATAAACCCATTTACACTGCTGGATCCAAAGACGGCAATTCTGTTGCAGCTGCAGCTGTATATAGAGAAAGTGTAAAGAAATGCTGCCTTACAGACAAGTACTCTATCTTCTTAAAGCTATAGGCCTAGCTCTTAACCTGGTGGATCTTGCAAACTCCACCAGATTTATATATATGATTCTTTATCAATGCTGTAAGATTTATTAATTCAAAGACTGAAGAACTTGTTGGTAAATGGGACAATTTAAAGGATTTCCAAAAGTTTGTCTTCAAACAGACAATTTAAAGGATTTCCAAAAGTTTGTCTTCAAACAGACTAGTGTTCTGTTGGCTACCAAGCCAAACTAATACCATGGGTATTGAAAATCCGCAAAAGCAGAACGAAATCGTCCCATTTCAGAGTCCATACCGTCCAATACATTAATTTTAAACCCCTGTCTTAACATACATTAAATCCATCTGGCAATCAAAATTGAATGATGTTTTAATTGATTAAATTCAATTAAAGTTTGGAGAATGGTACCCTTCTTGCAGATTGGTATGCAGTGAAGTTAGAATTGCACGAATCTGAATTTCACACATGATTACAGATTTCTGTCTAAGGAAGATCCCCTAAATACATTCCATGCAATACATCCTTTTCCATCAAACATATTACTAATGCATTGAGTTTCAAAGAATATTTGATCTAGATATTTTAATGTTGACACTATTCAGGAGCTTTTGGAGACTCAGGATAGAATCAATATTATCCTTTCTTAGAGATTAGAATTCACAACAATTCTTTATTCCTTTCTCCGTTAAAATACTCATGGCTTATCATTATCATTATCTCATTACAAATTGTTGATTTTCTATCATTTACTCATTATGAATTGTCTATTTACTATCATTCCTTAGAAACTGATACATGTATATATCTTTTATTTCAAATAGTAAAGAATGTTTTAAAACATGTAAACAATTCTATATATATATGTTTATCATCATCATACTGCAGGCTAATTGACTTTAATTGTTGATGCGTCTTTAATTCACCATTCATTCATTCATTCTCTATCTTACTTTTTTGCATCAATCAGAATAAGCTTGGCAACTTTGTGAAAATTGGTAGAAACAAATGGACTAACTCGGACATTTTACATTCTGGAAGTAATAATTGTCAAAAGTTTGATATTAACGGTCATTATCACTAAAACAAACACCATTTCAATTTCTTTACTTCTTATTTGCTGAATTTCTTTTTTTTTTTTGTTTAGCAATGTGAGGTGAGCAGAATCCATGCTTATGCAAACAGGTTAGATCACAGACCACTCGCCAAGCATATTAGCGACTGGCCTATAATCTTACCTGTTCCCTACTTTGAGTATCTTTCCTCATCAAAATTAAGCAGATATCAAAGGTTTTGGAAAGCAGACAACACAAAAATCTATTTTAAGAAAATTAACCCAGCCTTCTAAGTGTTAAATTCCCTTTCATTCCAAGCAGAAAACAATTAGAGGATGTACAATGGCAATTTATCAAAATTTGATCTCAATGTTACCAACACACAAACCTCAGACATTCATAAAGTGAATAATATCAACCCACATTAAAGGTAATTTCATCACAATGCTTGTTGTGGGTAAATAGTATATTCGGTTAAAAAGCTGAAAGCATCATCTCATATCCTCATTGGGTTTAATGACAGGCTCTAATCTTAATCTCATCCACATCATCATAATGCGCGCTAAATGACCTTAGCTGTCGATGCGCCTTAAAACACCATTCATTCATTCATTCTAATCTTAATCATTCAAAAGAACAGCAGGAGAATTGAAAATACCAGTATCAAACAAATATTATTTCCCTCATGCTTTGAGAGAAAAATCACTCAGATCTAAGAAGCTTTATATTTTCTTTTGTTTCACAGAAGTTGATTAATCTATATTGTCAAATAACAGCCACTCTGTTAACCCTTTCCCAAACAACAAATTTTCAACTGTCCCAAATTGAAAGAGTTTGCAGACGACATTTCAAAATGTGATCAAATTTTAAAATAATAATCTGATAGGCCAGAAAACATAGTGGGAAAAGGAGAAATTGCTCGTCGTGAGCATTTTCTCCTTTTTCCTCAATGTTTTCTAAAGTCATTTGCAACAAAGTGGTCAAATGCCGTTATTGTTTGGGAAAGGGTTAAATGCTAAACATCCATGGTGAAACACAGTAGGGCACACCACAAGTATGACTTTATCAAACCTGCTTTATTCTGTATGAAAAAAAATCCTAAATGTTGTTCACAGGTATTGTTGGGTCCACAATTTACAGATATGTTACATTTAAGTTATTTTTAAAATTCCAAGGTGCATTCAGAAAACGCAATTAAGTTTCAAATGAGATTGAACTTTTACTACAAAATTTTAATAATCTCCATTTTGACTATTGGTGTCAAAGTGGATCACCTCTGCCTCTAATATGCTTTAACCCTGCTTAAACATCTCTCAATGGTTATATTATCAATCCATCCAGCATCCCACTGATCACTTTTGTAATTCACTTCTCTGCATCAATCAAACAAGGCACCATGTGGATGTTTGTGGAAGTGTCCTTGGGCACTAGCCTAGTACTGGTGAAATCCAAGAAAGCTAATAAAAGTGAAATACTATAAACTCAGTGTTAATAACTTCACACACAACCTTTTAATGGTCAGGGAGTACACTCCATGATTTCAAAACACTGGCCAGGGTTTTGATATGATATGCTTTATAAATTGTGTGCAAAATGTAAAAGTCAACATTACGTTCATGCAGAAATAAAGGAATGATTACAAAACATGGTTTTAAACCATTAGAATTAGTGATTAAATGAACTGCCTTAAATTGAAATTAATAAGGCTTTAATCAATATTAATCAATAAAAGATTATACAAATCTCTTACAAACAAATGAATGTGGGTATTACTTTCAATATTTTCTATAGTAAAACCATGTCTGGTGTCCTGCATGGCCTAGGTGTAAAGGTGGAGGACTTTGGGGTCTCAGGTTTGAGCACCACTTGCACCGCTTGCTTTGTGGTAGTGAATAAGTGTCCTTGTGGAAGACATTTCAGAGCCTAGCCAAGTACTGGTGAATCCCAGGAAAGTCGTTATATGACTGACAAGTTGTTGACACAGAATTGAACCATGTACAAAAAAGAAAAAGAAAACATGTCTGACAAATATGTGGGCGCAGATTTGTCCTGTGGTCAATTGGCACAAAGGACTTATGATTAATTTCAGAAATTAACATCCACTTTAGTATTTATTCTCTTTTCTCTTGAATAGATGGAAATTACTTGAGCATCCCATCTTCTGCCTTACACAAATGGTTTCATGTATAATGTAGAGAGGCTGCAAACTTAAATGTTGATATCTGTGTAAAATATCACTTTTGATAATCCAGCACAGTAAGGTTTGCCCAATGGGTCTGGACTGAGAGGAATCCATCAAGGTAACTTCTATTTCAATTGGGACTACCCTGCTGCTCACCCCTGAATGGGTATCGACATAAGAGTGCCGCGGATATGCCCAGACTGATGAGCATCTGTTTGGCTTTGGTTGATTTCTCGTGTGCAGGATCAGGGCTGCATTGTTCATGTCTAATTTCTTTTCCTTTGACAGATGTTAATAGCTAATTAATGTATTTTCAGATATAATGCTTTGTTCTTTTCTTCTTTTACAGGGTTTACAGTGAAGAGCAAGAAAGAAAGGAGGAAACAAAATCATCAATTGGTAAAAAAAGCATAAATGAATGAAAATATTGTTATTATCATATTGTATTTCATGCAGATAAGCTTTAGGAAGTTCAAATCTCCAGCTAGAGAATACAAATCTGGGTGTCCAACTGCAATGAAAACATTGGTACTGAAGTGAGGAAAATGCTATAAAATGAAAGGTTAGTAATGATGATCCCTTTTGCTTTAAGTTATGATAAGGCCTTCACTGAATTTAGACTAGGGTCTTGCCAAAGGACATTTCAACAAAACCAAAGGCACTAGTGGGGCTTAAACTTTGGACCACTTCCTCAATTGCTAGCTGGGCCATGCATGATGCAGTCCTTTTCATCTATGACTCAACTCAATTGTGTTCAAATGGGAAAGTAGTCAGTGACTTGGAAGTCATATTGTGCATCATTTATAAGAAACTGCAACTATTTAATTAAAACACTGTTTCAACAATAGTCAATTATGAAAAAGTTTTAGTGAACAATTGTGAGAATGCAAACAAATTGAATTTATCTTTCCTGATTTGTGTTCTATTTTTCATGTATTCAAGCAATAGTGACAAAAGATGAAAGTGCTTCAACAAAGATTTCTTCTGTTTCCACTTTAAAAGTATGTATTTTCATACTTTGTTCTAAATGTGCATTGATTCATTAGTCAATTGTTTTATCATCTTTATTCCAGGTGATGGACAAAAATAATTTGAAATGAACAGTCAAGCAATGCGACCATACAAGGTATTCATGAAAAATTAATTACTAAAACTTAAAATGGTGTAAATACGGTGGCATAGAGGTAACATGTTTGTGTTTTTTTCTTGTTATTCTGAGTTAGTAAGTCAAAATAACAAGCTTAGTTGTTATTTCGACTTACAAACTCGAAATAACAAGATAACTAAGTCATTATTTCGACTTATTTACTCAAAATGACGAGATTAGGGAGTCTTTATTTGACTTTCTAACTTAATATGAAATCTCCAGACAAGGCATTTCACCTTGATTTACAGTTTGAGAAGATATGTCCAAGCTTAAGAGGGACAAAAAGATGAGAAAAGGAATAGTGAGTAATGATTATGAAGCATAAATCTTTAGTTCATGTCAAATGGACTTAAATAAAATGCACAAGGGGGACAAAGGCTTGATTCCTTCCTGAGGCCTTATTGACATCTGGCCGATTAGCATGGAAGCATGTGGAGATGAACTGTTGCCATTCTTCAACTTGACAACATATCACTGAACGATGACTTATACAAAAGGGATACACTTGTGTTCTCATTGTTGTACAATATTTCAAAGATAACCTGTAGTACCTCTGTTTACAAACGATAAGCACATATAAGTCTGTATTTCATAGTGGAATAATAAGTCAAGGTGTATATCATGTCAACAACTACCTTTAAAGGTGATCATAATTGGGTTTATTTTTCATTTAACATCAGATGACTTTACTTCCATTGATGATGTTCTAGAGATAATAAAAATTGCAGAATCTAAGGAACTTTCACACTAGAGCTTCTATCATTTTTCAAAGATTTCACAGGAAGAAATTATCTGAAAGTACTTGAACCATATACAAACATTGTCTTGGAGAATGATACAATTCAAAGACGATGGCCATGTACGTATATGATAAAATTAAAGCCATGTATAATAAACATTATATTCATTTCTAAGGGAGACATTATTACACATGGATCTTGAATTATCAACCAAGTTAATGAATTACATGTAAACTTCTGCACCCACTCGAAATCAGGACAGGTTCCTAAGTAACATGGGTAATCAGATCACTTTGTACTGTAATGCATCAAGTAAAGAGAACTTCCACAGACACAACAACATCCTATCAGAGAAAATACACTGTCTATATGTTTATCTACATGGTCTCTATAATAATATGTTAGGTTCTCAAATTTGTATGAATGTTTCAAAAGCGTTACAATACTAAAAGAAAGATTTAAAGAAGAAGCTCCTTACATGCACTCTTTTTTTTGCAGGAAATCAACCGAGTGTTCCAAGTTCATCAATGTCACCAAGACTATCATAAAAAGAATGTAGCAGAGGAAAGGACTCTACTATCTCAAACTTTATTTTAAGCCATTATTCCACATGGAAAGCTGTGATTGGTTCAATATTTTGAGTCATTATCAAAGCACAATTGCGTGAAACGTTTTTAATAAGAAATCAATTTCAGTTTGAATCAAAGAAAACATTGTGTCACAAAAACATTCTAATTTTGAGCAACATTCCTTTCTATAACAAATTTTGTTTTAATTTTGTTCTTCAATATGTATTGACCCTTTCTGTTATATCTCTTAACTCATTCAACATTTATTCATTTTGTTAAATTTTGAGAACATTGTCTCTGGATAAAGTAGCTTTTTCTCAAAAGATGAGGATTCATTTTGTCACAATTTTTTCAAATTTACTTGCTTCATGAATCTGCAAAACGGGTAGAAAATAATGATTTTCCTCATTTTGTTATAAGAGTATTTGTTTTATTATGACTGAGATATATAGCTGTTTAACTCCCAAGCCTGACCTAGTAATTGGTGTATTCCTCAACTGTATTACTTGTCCAAATAGAAAGCTACAGACATTTGGAGTAGAAAAGATTGTTATAAAAGGAGAAACATCTTTAGACAAGAACTCCTTTTACAACACTGGTTTCCTCTTATGCAGCTACAGGATACGGAGTCTAAATGATCATAGGTTCCATCAAATCTTTTACTATGTCAGGATTTGGTTGAATCCATGTGTGTGTTGTCTTATTTCTGCATCCTCCCCTCTGGTTCTCGTGTCATGCCGATAATGGTTCTCTCCCCATGTCTACGATGGTTCTCTCCCCTTGCCTACACTAGTTCTCTCCCCTTGTCTATGATGGTTAATGCCGATGATGGTTCTCTTCCCTTGCCTACAATGGTTCTCTACCCATGCTTATGATAGTTAATCCCCATGCTTACGATGGCTTACTCCCCTTGCCTACAATGGTTCTCTCCCCTTGCCTAAAATAGTTCTCCCATGTCTACGATGGTTTTCTCCCCTTCCCTACAATAGTTCTCTCCATGCCTACGATAGGTAATCCCTATGCCGATGATAGTTTTCTCCCCTTGCCTAAAATGGTTTTCCCCCCTTGCCTACGATGTTTTTCTCCACTTTCCTCTCCCCTTGCCTACAATGGTTCTCTACCCATGCCTACGATAGTTAATCCCTATGCCGATGATGGTTTTCTCCCCTTCCCTACGATGTTTTCTGGCATTGCCTACAATGGTTGTCTCCACTTGCCTACGATGGTTTTCTCCCCTTGCCTACGAAGGCTCTCTCTCCCTATGCCAATGATGGTTCTCTACCCATGCCTACGATAGTTCTCTTCCCTTGCCTTCAATAATTCTCTGCCCATTCCTTCAATGGTTCTCTCCGGCTGCCTAAAATGGTTCTCTCCCCTTACCTACATTGGTTCTCTCCCCTTCCCTACAATGGGTGTCTCCCTTTCCCTACAATAGTTCTCTACCCATGCCTACGATAGTTAATCCACTCGCCGATGATGGTTCTCTCCCCTTGCCTACAATGGTGTTCTCCCTATGCCGATGATGGTTCTCTCCCGCTGCCTAAAATGGTTCTCTCTCCTAGCCTACAAAGGTTCTCTCCCCATGCCTACAATAGTTCTCTCCCCTTGCCTACAATGGTTCTCTACCCATGCCTACGATAGTTAATGCCGATGATGGTTTTCTCACCTTGCCTCTGATTATTTTCTCCCCTTCCCTACGATGTTTTCTGGCATTGCCTACAATGGTTCTCTCCCCTTGGCTACAATGGTTCTCTCCCTATGCCGATGATGGTTCTCTACCCATGCCTACGATAGTTCTCTTCCCTTGCCTACAATAATTCTCTCCCCATTCCTTCGATGGTTCTCTTCCGCTGCCTAAAATGGTTCTCTCCCCTTACCTACATTGGTTCTCTCTCCTAGCCTACAATGGTTCTCTCCCCTTCACTACAATAGTTCTCTACCCATGCCTACGATATTTAATCCACTCGCCGATGATGGTTCTCTCCCCTTGCCTACAATGGTTCTCTCGCCTTGCCTACAATGGTGTTCTCCCCTTGCCTATGATGGTTTTCTCCCTATGCCGATGATGGTTCTCTCTCCTAGCCTACAATGGTTCTCCCCCATGCCTACAATAGTTCTCTCCCCTTGGCTACAATAGTTCTCTCCACATGCCTTAGCCTGGAGTCCTGGCCCATGCTAACCCGCATCAGGGTATTCGCGGTATACGAACAGGCCAGGCTCCACCAGGCTACACATGCCTTTGATTGTCATCTCCCGCTGCCTAAAATGGTTCTCTCTCCTAGCCTACAATTTTTCTCTCCCCTTGCCTAGAATAGTTCTCTCCCTATGTCTAAGATGGTTCTCTTACCTACAGTTGCTTTCCCCTTGCCTATGATGGTTCTCTCCCCTTCCCTGCGATAGTTTTCTCCCCTTGCTTAAGATGGTTGCCTGCGATGGTTTTCTCCCCTTGCTTAAGATGGTTGCCTATGATGGTTCTCTCCCCTTGCCTACAATGGTTTACTCCCCTTGCTTACAATAGTTTTCTCCCCATGCCTTAGATGGTTCTCTCCCCATGCCTACGATGGCTTACTCCCCTTGCCTAAAATGGTTCTCTCCCCTTGCCTACAATGGTTCTCTCCCCACGGCTAAGATAGTTCTCTCCCCATGCGTTAGATGGTTCTCTCCCCTTGCCTTTAACAGTTCTCTCCCCATGCCTACAATGGTTCTCTCCCCTTGCCTTTAACAGTTCTCTCCCCATGCCTAAGATGGTTCTCTTCCTTCCCTACGATGGTTTTCTCCCCTCTAAATGCACACGTCCTCTTATAAATATCAGTAGTGAAAACTACGACGTGTCACGGTACAATAATTAATGCAACATGTACAACGTTATTTTGGATGAAAGATAAGGAAAAAGATCTATTTTATGCTATAAAAATTATCAAATTTCATAACTGTCTATATCATTTATTTTTGGGGTGTTATAGAAGAAATCTTTCGTAGAAGGCGTTTGTCACGTGACTATTAGTTTACTCGCAAAACGAGATGGGGCTGCGAAACCTTGTTTGTGTGTATTACCTAAGTCCGAATGACCCAGACGTAGACATTTCATTCTATGTCACGCAGTTACAGCTTGGATCATCCGAGTTAGTATTACCTCCGAGGTTATTTAAGAAATGGCCGAGGTGTTCCGAATGGGGTATGTATAAGAGGCATTCGGAACACCTCGGCCATTTCTTAAAATAACCTCGGAGGCAATGGGGAGCCATTTTTGAAAGTAGGTCAGCAACGAAGGGCCAATCGTATCAACTCGGCAATCCCCGTCACAAGCCGGGGATTACCGGAAAGAGCTGATTGACAAAATATGAAACAAAGATGTGTTCATTTGATCATCTTTAATGAAAAGGGTAAAAATACCATTCAATTGCGATATATAACCAATTTGCGTGTATCTAAATACATATTTATTGCCTGTGTGTATGTTGCGTTATGCGCCGGAAATAAGGCGAATTACCCCAGGATTTCTGGTGTATTCATGTACTGCCTACGAGGTATATCTACCGACTTGTTACGGGGATTGCCGAGTAGATACGATTGTATAAGAGGTACATTCATAGGTTTACTTCTAATAACCCTTTATTGTCGGTACTCTACTTTATTGAGTACCCACAGCATGGGATTCATCTTATATCTTTTGTAATACGGTATGAACAAGGCTTAACCCATTACCAAACAACGACATTTAACCAGTTTGTTGCAAACGACCTTGGAAAACAATGTGGGAAAAGGAAAAATTGCTCTTTACGAGCAAAATCTCCTTTTCCCACAATGTTTTCTGCCCTATCAAGAGACAGTCGAAAATTCGGTGTTTGGTAAAAGGTTGATGTGTGTCTTATCTGAACCTATTATCTCTGTAATTTTAGAATATCCTATTGATTGCCATTAACGTTTGGAATTGATTGCCTATATTATACACAGATGAATGAACTTTTGGTTGATATGCGATCATGTGTTAAGACCTATAGATATATATCACACATACTATAAATAAAATATTTCATTGATGATAAAATGTGATAGTGTATCACAATTTTCTTGTTATTTTATCATTTGGTTATACCCAGTAGAACCTCTTGTTCTATATAGAACCGTGCATGCATACATTAGAGGTTTTTTTTATTTCGGTGACATGTTAATATAAAATCGATCAGTAATGATACCCGGAGATTCGCTGTGGTGGGGTTGTATGCAACAAGGTTTTAAATTGGACTATGTCGGATTTATTTTCGTGGGTAATAATATCAGTGCGAATTGTCGCAAGGTAATAAATGTTGACGCGATTAAAAACCTGAATAAAAAAAAGATATGAAAATTGCTATAATATTCATTGCCCTATGACAATTCCAATTTACTACACCAACCATCATTTTTTTTAGTTCTCGGCTTATCTCTTGCTTCACAAACTCTTACAAACTGTATAATACTATAGAAGCCATTGCGACAAAAAAAGATGCTGGAATGAGCGATTATTCTTTTTGTCCCGGTGGTTTCTGAATATCGGAGGTTATTGTCCCGGTGATTTCTACCCAATAGACCCTAATCACGCCTCGTTTTGAGATCAACCAAAACGAGGCTCTTAACGCAAGGTTAAGGAAATCAAGCGTATGCGTAAACAGAAAACGAGAAAGGACTCTGTGATCCATGTTCATTTTAATATCCTCCATGTTTATTTATAAATATCAATTTGAATAGTTTGGAACGAAAAAGAAATATGTCCATTTTCGAAAAGATTCCTTATCTTTTTTGGTTTATTTGGTGTGATCAATCAAATCAAAAGAGTTGATCAATCGCTTACTCCACTATTAAATCCTTTATCTTCACGCCGCTGGAGTAGAAACCCACAAAACCCCTTTCTATAATTTGGACCCAGCTTTTGTATACTTTATACAACAAGTTTGACACGATTATCAATCTGTTGTATATCAATCACGTTGTTTTGGATTGATTAAACTGTAAACCCAGCGGGTGACTTATGCCTTGTTGTTTATCTCTTATCGGTCTGCAAGTTGTTAATGTGTCCTACACTTCTGGTATAGTAACGATTAATCCCTTTTTATCCATGACAGATGTGACTCGGTAAAAATCTCCTTTGTAAAAATATAACTAATCAAGCCAAATGTTCCACATGATGCTTGACTTGTTAGGGTCTTATCGTGTTCTTCTCGTATAAATTATGACCAACAGTTATCATTATTATTTTTTTGTAAGTCATATGTTTTTGTTTTTATTTTAGAAAAATTAAACTAGTAAGCTTTCATTTAAAAATTGTTGCCAATACAGCCTATTACATTCGGTGACTTCCAGTTTCGTCTTCTGCCATTTCGTCTACAATTCGAAGTCCAACTTCGTCTTCTTCCCTCAAATGTTTAATTCTTATTCCGTCTACCCGACATATTCCCCCACTTTGTCAAAAGAATGAAAATAATTCATGTTTATAGATAAATGTATATCTGTTCCTTGCAAATGTCACAATTAAAGAAATATACTGAGCATTTTTTATGAAAAACAATTAGTACGACAATAAATAGATATCCCCACCCCGTAAACACGTTTATTTGGGTGCACACCTTCTGATCGAAACGTGAAAATAATAAATTTAGATCCAACTCACGAGTTACCTAACATGCCTTCATTTGGTTAAGATCTGCATAATTTGTGAGTATTGTAGTGAGAGAAATCGTGAATAGATGTCATATGTTTTACCTTTAAACGTCTTATCAATATAGAAAGTTTGGACAAGTTAGTGGTAAGCATGTAAGCATGTCTATTTTAAAGTCTCAAATTTTATCTGAATTTACACTTACCATATTCTGTCAATCTATTCTTAGGATTATCAAATTTGAGTTAATATGGCAAGACGGTATGCAAAGCCAAACTGTAAGATAAATTGGAAAAAGAATCAGTTGTAAATATAATTGAATACAAAAAGTGTAGGCTCCACCAAAACACAAAAAAAAACTCAGTCTAGAGGCATCTTCCTTTTTTGTACTTTTAATTGTCATATTTCTTTCTGGATCTACACAATACACACATTTTTAGCCACCATCCCTCCATAGACAAATATGATAATAACTTGCATTAATTTGTATACGCAATTTGTGTCGCAATTCAAAATACACCAATAAATAGATGGGACTTCTCTCTTGAAAGGTGTGAAACTTGGTGAAAGATAGTAGACAATTGGGGATTTTCGTCACAGCCCAAAGATTATATGGAAGAAACGAATTAACCCTATATTCATTGCTCAAAACAATGACAATAATAAGATGTACACAAATATTGATGGGTTTTTTTTTGATAAAAATGCTTAATTAACATCAACGTATGTCAAAATTACATTCTAATTCCATTATTAACGTAAACAAGTTCAATTTGTTAATATAAGGTTGTTTAAAAAGTATTGATATGATGAGGTCAGAAACGAATTCATATTGCATGTGTATGTCAAATTGATATTTTGACTATAAATTATTTTGTCTGTAAACAAAATATGATTATTGCGGGTTTATGTTATTTAGAACTGCAGGGGCGTAACAAGGAAACATAAAAAATACAAAATAAGGAAACTATTGGTTTTATTAAAATTTTGATGAAAACGTCGATGAAATTAAAAATTGTAATAGCATTAGTGATGCGCGGACATGATATTATCGGTTTGTTTGCGTTAAGAGCCTCGTTTTGAATCCAAGATGGCCGGCGCGTGATTTCGGTCTATATCGGGGTTATATTGTACTCGATTTTGCCGTCTGCTGATGCTTTGAATTAAGATCAACAGCACTTATCCATAGGAAGGGGTGAGTTTGTGGTACATCATGTTTAATGTATTAATTAAAAATGCATGGTATAAACACAAATTCTTTAACAGCTGCTTAGCTTGCTATATTATTCAAAATTAATGTCGGCGTCTGTTTTGGCAACCGACCTTCAAACAAGTTCTCTAGCAGGTTAACGATGTTATAGCTTTAATGGCGTCATCGACACGACTTCAACCTCAAGGCTCGGTGCGTCTTTTGTTTTCTTCCTGAAGTAGTAAACAGAAATGGAATTAGGGTTGTGGAGGGGCGTCTTTTGTTACAATTGTGTCTACCCAATTCCAAACAGGGTCTGTAGTGTATCATTTTGTTTCTTTTCTTGTTGACTGCTGTTGATTTCGTTTTGAATTGGTTACAAAACATTATATGTGAGAATGGATCAAGAGTGTTCAAACAGGTTTGCAGAAGGACGGGAAGGTTAGAACATTTTCTATATATCGCAGGATTGATTCTCTCAACTACTCTACTTAAATGCGTCTTCTGCAGAAATCTTACAAACAAATTCGACAAAATATACATATCCCTTCTAAACAAGTTATCATTCTGTAACTGTGGTTTCTGCCAATATCTAGTTCATAGAGTTCTTCATTTCAAGGAGTAAAGCTCTGAAAGCTTTGTAAATCGAGGCCCCTACTACGCAAAGATAACATATTATTTAATTCTCTGTTATATCGAAGGGCGAAATAACGGGTTGCTTCTTTTTTTATTTTAATTTGATTCAGTCACAAAACGAAGCAAATCAAGGTTAACCTTCCATTATTTTCGGCGTCCTCGATGGTTTCCGGCATTGGCTGGTTCACAGTTTCCGGAAGTAGTAACGTGAGGAACGTCGCCGCAAGCGATAACCCGCCTATGATAACCAACGGAAACGTCTGGCCTAGAGCGCCTCCTATCTGCTTACCCTGCGATGAAAACAAATGTGAACTGAACACTCCGTTTAAATTCATTTATGAATTTGGGCTTTTATAAAATGTTCAATAGATGATAGTTCTGTTGAATTTGGGTTTTTACCCATTACCAAACAATAACGACATTTGACTAGTTTGTTGTAGACGAATCTAGAAAACATGGTGGGAAAAAGAGAAATTGCTCTTAACTGTGTTTAAAAGTTGTCTACAGCTCATTGTTTGATACATTTGAAATTGGTTTAAAAACAGTAATTTTTGTTTTTATTTCAAAAATGTATCTAGAAATGTACCATTTTTGGATGCAAATTTAAAAAGAAACTGACATGGGAAGGAGGTACCAGCTAATATACCGTACATTCCTCCCACAGTACCAAAGCGCCTGAAAAGAATCCTTTAAAAATTGTCGTCTGCAGTTGCAGATTTAGACAAACCACAACACATCAGACGAGGGTATGGATTGAGTGTGGTTAGATAATCTTTTTTCAAGAATATGTATGTCTTCCTTTAAAGATTCTTGAATATAAGGGACATCACCAAACCGTGTTTACCAGTATAATGATGTAGGGACATATCATGGTGCCCACTCGGGCGCTCATTGACGAGATTCCTATCCCAGCATTCCGTATGATGGTGGGGAACAACTCGGCCGTGTATAAATACTGGATCGAGAAACCCGCCGTCCCACAGCATTTTCCGATAAGCGCCAACGTTAGAATGATCCCATCCGTCACTTTACCTGTACACAAACAAGAATATAGTATAATATGATATAATATAATATAATATAATAGCTTATACGTACAAACATATCTCGTCATGCAAACAAATACATGTTAACATAAACATACATATATAATACGGATTCAAGGAACATGTTTTACAAATTATGTTGCTTATTACAATATATTACCATAAGATATCACCTTATTTTATCTATCTAATAACGGGAATATTTGAGCTTGTTTGTCGTCTAAAGGTACCAACAGAATTAAAACCCTGATATATAAGCATTATGCTTCATACTCTTAAGTCTTGTTTTCGATATAAACGGTTATTTGATATTGAGAGAAATATAAGAAAAGGCAGCAATTTGCAATAAACTTCTCTTTTCTGGTGGCATTCAAATGTATATTGAAACAGTAAGGATATCGAGGATAAACTATTAAAAGAAAACAATGAAAAGTTGAAAATAGAAATATGGGTAACGTTAAAGCATTTCAACTGTAAAATCAGTTCAATACCAAACCAGATAAGTTGGCGTCTGGCCTGTGATCAAACCTGTTTACTACTCTGAGTATCTTTTCTATGGGTTAATCAGGTAAAACTGATAAAATTCACTCTAAAGCAAGGATCGTTGACTTACAATCCTTACATGAGCATGTTGTAAGACTTAAAACAAATATAGGTCTTTGTGATATATTATAAAAACTACCTTCTTGCCCGTAGTACAGTGTAAAGAAGGTGGACACGAGCGCGAGCCCCTCAACAAGCATCACTATACAATACAACTTCCGGCGTCCCATCCTATCTACTAGCAGTATACAGAGCACATAGCCCGGGGCCTCGACCAATCCACTGAGCGCAAAGTTGAGATAGTAGTCACCGGCTATTGAGCTCATGTTGAGTGAGAGTCCGTAGTAGGATATCGATACAACCATCCTGGGTGGGGTGAGAGAAGGGGTTAAAGAGAAGAAAGAAAAGAATCTGGTTTGAAATATTAGTATCCTTTATATAATGCTGGAACCGAATGGAACCATGATCATGCAAACATGTAAGATCTAGGCCAACCGCCAGGTTAATAGGCGGCTAGCCTGTGATCTTACCTGTTTGTTACTCTGAATATATTTACTCAACAAAATTAATCAGATATTTAGACATAAAAAGATTTTGGAAAGCAAACGACACAGGCCAGGCGCCAAGTAAAATGGCGGCTGGCCTGTGATCTGACAAGTTTGCCTCTATGAGTATCTTTCTGCATTAAAATATAGCAGCTGTTTAAGGTTTTGGGAAGCAGTTAACATTAACATCTATATTTAGGATATCACCCAGCATTCTAAGGTTAATAAGGTTGACATGATGTGTCCGATGAAGAAGTGTGCGGCTTCAATACCGCGTCGTGTCGTTCCAAAAATGAAATCAATGTTGGATTGGCCTTTCCCTGAATGATCCGCATGATAAAGGATATTTCTTCATTAACCTTTAGAATGATAGGTAATTTTCTAAAAGTACATTAAATTCCTTATTAGAGGAACTGAGACAGTAACACGTTCACACGATGCTTTTAAAAGGGTGACTATGATAAGGTTTGTTTACAATTGGCCATAAAAAATGGTCAGCCGAGAAAGGTCGGGAACCAATGAATCTCATCGAATTCTCCATTTTGAATATTCGCGTTGTTGGTATTAATGACAGTATTTTTAGGTGTTTCATGTGATTTCTAAAACCAGATGATCACCACTCGCTAATCCGAGCGCTGCTTGCTACATTAGATGTCACTCGAATGTAAACAATGAAGATAAATTGGTGGGTACATAATTCGTGAAAATAGCAATTTGAAACATAGATGATGAATAGTGCTGAAGTTATATTGTCACGATCCTGTGGTTTTTCGCTATGCTTAAACATACTCTATCGTAATTTATAACTCATTTCATCCAGCTTGCAATTTTTTCTGAGCGATAGTATACTTTTAATGAAGCATTTGGCTTACATATCTTTTGGGAATCATGTCTACAAGCGAGAAAAAATATACACATGTATTGTTTTTCATTACGTCATGTGTTGAGCTAGGGGAGATAACAACTCACCAGTTAAAGCACGTCACGAGGGTGATAACAGACATCCTTAACGACTTGAACACTGTGATGAAATGCGTCCAAGACGGTTCCTCCTCTAGTCGCACTTTGTCGATAATATTGGCCGGAAGTGACGTACCGTTCCATTTTGCAGCCCGCTCCATAATTACTTCCGCTTCCTGTTTTCGTTGTTTTGATACCAGCCATCTTGGAGACTCGGGTATCAACCTATCGATGAATAGCATGTAAAAATTTTGTTTGATAGGGCTTTTGTGCGTCTTTCAAATGCGTTTCAGTAAATTCACAGAGACAACTCACACACTAAGGAACCATTGCTCATGGTAGGCACGAATCACTTACGATATTGGACAGGCGTGTCAGTCGCTATATTTTTTCAATTGCCCTGATTGTCATGACGGGGTTTCTAGCCACCCCACACTCCATTTATGCCACCAAAAAAAGATGTATAAATCTGAAAGCAGTATACATTAATGGGGATGGCTAAACGAAACACTGTGGTCCCGTCCTTCACAGAGGTTTTGTCTTACAAAAGGTCCTATTGGTATATAAAAGGCAATTTCTCCTTTTCCACAATGTTTTCTACCCCATCAAAAGATTAATTTCCCATTTCGTCAAATGTTGAAATGTCGTCTGCAAACCCTTTCAATGTGGGACAGTCAAACATTTGGTGTTAGGTAAAGAGTTAAATACTGTATTGATCTGTCTGGTGGCTTATGAACCACGTTTAGTCCATCTTCAATGTTGCCGATTAACTCAATATTGAATTCATGTCCCGACGAAAATTAAACTGATTAAATTCCACATACCACCACAACGGCAGCAAAGTTATACAAGGGATGGCTGTATATAAAGCCAATTTGTTCCAACTCCTCACAAAGTAAGCGACCGTTGACAGTATAAACAGACCCAGCAGATAAGGAAAGTTGCTGGCAATTCCAGGCCAAATTCGCTTATCCACGCTGGTGATCTCCATGGCTGTGGGGGAGAAAAGGAAACAAAGTTACATACTAATGTCCCATCCTATGCACTGATATATAACTTATTTATTACCAATACAAGTGTCTTCCGCTTCCTGTTTTCGTTGTTTTGATACCAACGATTTTGGAGACTCGGGTTTCAACCTAATTTATGGTAAATATCATGTTAGCTTCTTGTTTGAAAGGGGTTTAACCCATTTCCAAACAATAACCACATCTAACCACTTTGTGGCAGACGACTCTGAGAAACATTTTGGGAGAAGGAACAATTTTTCCTTTTCCCACAAAGTTTTTCTCCACCACCAGAAGATGATTTTTCCAATATCATAACATTTTGAAATTTTGTCTGCAAACTCTTTCAATATGAAACAGTAAGAAAAAATGGCGTTTGGTAAAGGATTAAGCATTTCTGGCTCAAATACTTCTATTGCAGCCTCCCTCACTCACTCCCTCTCAAGCCCACTTACTTCCTGGATTCCTCCCTCCCCTCTCCCTCCATTGAAGAAAAAACGAACGATTAAACGAATTATAGAATAATGTGTATCAAAAACTCATTCCACATGACATATTCCTTGTTTGATTCATGACACATACCGTTACAGAGTGCCGATTCGTTCAAAAATGTGCTTTTATTTTGGCAGACATGACTGAGCTACCAACCAACTAAAACCGAAATACAGTTAGGAGGTCTTTAGTTGTCCAATGTCCAATTTGCTTAAACATGCATGTAAGTTTTCTTATATTCACTTATTTATAGATCTAAAGCATAACCGAATGGGTTCGATTGAAAATGTGACGCTCGGATCAACTCCCTTGAAGAGTTACTCGTAGAGTTAATAATCTACACTACATTCAATCCTGCGATATCCTTCAGGTGTCGCATTCTTGTAGAAATTTGAAAACCAACTAGTTTGATATTGCTCTGTTTACTGAAGAGTTGAATTCAAGTAAAGATATCAAAGTTAAGAATTTAATAATAAATGAAGGAGTTTTTGAAAGCGACGAATAAAATGATTACGTTTGTATGAATGTCGTCATGAAAAGTAGTTCCGTTCTTAAGTCATTGACTACATCTGGGTACCGTTTTTCTCAACAACTTACAGAAAATGTTGGCGTAAGTCAAAACTGATTTGAAATATTGCAATATTACTTAGCCAAATGTTGAAATAAGAAAGCAGGTTGTTATGGATTTTTTTAGCGTTTTTAGCGTAAACTGTTTAGAAAAACGATACCCTGGTCTGGGTTCAAGAGTCATGTTTGTTTGTTTTCCAATTTGTTTTACATCGATTGTGAAGGAGGCTTTATAGCCCATCGAGTCACTCTCGATGACTGCTTCCTGGAGAATACACCAGTAATCATGTCTCTCTCGGTGGTGTTAAATGTTATATACAAATTACTAGTGCCGAACAAATATTGTATTAGTCTAGTCTGTATAGAATATATTGAGTGCTCCTTCGTTTGACACGGCAGTTTCTAGTCACAGTCGCCTACATTTGCATTTTTTGATCTACCCCACTACAAATGTCAGCGATTAGGTGGAAACTAAAATAAAAGCAAATTCAAAATGCAATTTTTGCAGAATCCTCAGCAGATTCTAAATGAAAAGATTTACCGTACTTATGATGTAAGCAGGCATGAATGAACTGATGAGTGAAGCCCCCTGGATGAAGTTAGCCAATACGAAGTGCCAGTACTTCTCACTGAACGCGAGACTTGTGGACGAGATTGTGAGGATCCAAAACGAGATGTACATCACCGGCTTCCGGCCGTATCTGTAAGGGATTAAAGGCACATGAAAGGATAATAGTACAAATAAATATTGAAAATATATATTGAGTTCTTTTATAATGTTCATTTAAGTCATGGACATTAATTTATGAATGCTGTGAGACCCATTTAATGAACTCCTAATCAAAATTAAGCAGGTATGAACGAATTTGGAAAGTAGACGACACAAACATCTTATTTAAGAAAATTACCCAGCATTCTTGGCGTTAATTGTAATCTTGGTCATAGTATATGCTGTGGCGTTATTTTGCTACACTGTTCCAATAAAGTCACTCCAAGAGTGTTGAAAGTGTGACCAAACAGTTGGAATATCTTTACATACATGTACTTACATATCCGAGAATATTCCAGAGACGATCGAACCTAGGAGCATTCCACCATAGAATATCATCTGAGCGTTGGCAACCCAAACCGTTTTATCGCAGACGAGGTTTAACTAAAATGACGAGACGTTTATGTGGTCTCTGTATAATGTTATCGCAGCACTTCGGATGAACAATCGCGCACGAAGTTTAATGAGGTATTCGGAATTATTTCAGACACCTCTGTAAACTTCGTTAGCGATTAAATATCCGAAATACCGCGTATCCGTTTGATGGCAAGCACCTTTAATTGCCAAATAATACTAACTGTAGATTTATAGCAAAGAAAACAAGAAAACAAGAACATTATTTTTTGATGAATCTTTGCTTAATGTATATATCTATCTCGATACCTTACTTAAGTAATCATAATAGTATGGATCGTACCTTGGTTCAACATGCTGCGCTAATGTTCAATTATGCTAAATGTCTACGCTAATGTTTTCTGGCTAATCAGACAAGTGCGTTCATTTCAAAATAAAACTGTTCAGGGTCCTGTGTTCATATGGATATGTCGAGCGGACATGTAATTCGGCGTTTGTGAGGGGGCCCGGGTCCTGGGTCCTGTGTTCATATGGATAAGTCGAGTAGACATGTAATTCGGCGTTTGTGAGGGGGCCCGGGTCCTGAGTCCTGTGTTCATATGGATAAGTCGAGTAGACATGTAATTCGGCGTTTGTGAGGGGGTCCGGGTCCTGGGTCCTGTGTCCATATGGATAAGTCGAGTAGACATGTAATTCGGCGTTTGTGAGGGGGCCCGGGTCCTGGGTCTTGTGTTCATATGGATAAGTCGAGTAGACATGTAATTCGGCGTTTGTGAGGGGACCCGGGTCCTGGGTCCTGTGTCCATATGGATAATTCGAGCGGACATGTAATTCGGCGTTTGTGAGGGGACCCGGGTCCTGGGTCCTGTGTCCATATGGATAAGTCGAGTAGACATGTAATTCGGCGTTTGTGAGGGGGCCCGTGTCCTGGGTCCTGGGTTCATATGGATAAGTCGAGCGGACATGTAATTCGGCGTTTGTGAGGGGGCCCGGGTCCTGGGTCCTGTGTCCATATGGATAAGTCGAGTAGACATGTAATGCGGCGTTTGTGAGGGGACCCGGGTCCTGGGTCCTGTGTTCATATGGATAAGTCGAGTAGACATGTAATTCGGCGTTTGTGATGGGGCCCGGGTCCTGGGTCCTGTGTCCATATGGATAAGTCGAGCGGACATGTAATTCGGCGTTTGTGAGGGGGCCCGGGTCCTGGGTCCTGTGTCCATATGGATAAGTCGAGTAGACATGTTATTCGGCGTTTGTGAGGGGGCCCGGGTCCTGGGTCCTGTGTCCATATGGATAAGTCGAGTAGACATGTAATTCGGCGTTTGTGAGGGGGGCCGGGTCCTGGGTCCTGTGTCCATATGGATAAGTCGAGTAGACATGTAATTCGGCGAGCGTGAGGGGGCCCGGGTCCTGTGTCCATATGGATAAGTCAAGTAGACATGTAATTCGGCGTTTGTGAGGGGGCCCGGGTCCTGGGTCCTGTGTCCATATGGATAAGTTGAGTAGACATGTAATTCGGCGTTTGTGAGGGGGCCCGGGTCCTGGGTCCTGGGTCCATATGGATAAGTTGAGCGGACATGTAATTCGGCGTTTGTGAGGGGGCCCGGGTCCTGAGTCCATATGGATAAGTCGAGTAGACATGTAATTCGGCGTTTGTGAGGGGGCCCGGGTCCTGGGTCCTGGGTCCATATGGATAAGTTGAGCGGACATGTAATTCGGCGTTTGTGAGGGGGCCCGGGTCCTGGGTCCTGGGTCCATATGGATAAGTTGAGCGGACATGTAATTCGGCGTTTGTGAGGGGCCCGGGTCCTGAGTCCTGTGTTCATATGGATAAGTCGAGTAGACATGTAATTCGGCGTTTGTGAGGGGGCCCGGGTCCTGGGTCCTGTGTCCATATGGATAAGTCGAGCGGACATGTAATTCGGCGTTTGTGAGGGGGCCCGGGTCCTGGGTCCTGTGTTCATATGGATAAGTCAAGTAGACATGTAATTCGGCGTTTGTGAGGGGGCCCGGGTCCTGGGTCTTGTGTTCATATGGATAAGTCGAGTAGACATGTAATTCGGCGTTTGTGAGGGGGCCTGGGTTCATATGGATAAGTCGAGCGGACATGTAATTCGGCGTTTGTGAGGGGGCCCGGGTCCTGGGTCCTGTGTTCATATGGATAAGTCGAGCGGACATGTAACTCGGCGTTTGTGAGGGGGCCCGAGTCCTGGGTCCTGGGTCCATATGGATAAGTCGAGTAGACATGTAATTCGGCATTTGTGAGGGGGCCCGGGTCCTGGGTCCTGTGTTCATATGGATAAGTCGAGCGGACATGTAATTCGGCGTTTGTGAGGGGGCCCGGGTCCTGAGTTCTGTGTTCATATGGATAAGTCGAGTAGACATGTAATTCGGCGTTTGTGAGGGGGCCCGGGTCCTGAGTCCTGTGTTCATATGGATAAGTCGAGTAGACATGTAATTCGGCGTTTGTGAGGGGGCCCGGGTCCTGGGTCCTGGGTTCATATGGATAAGTCGAGCGGACATGTAATTCGGCGTTTGTGAGGGGGCCCGGGTCCTGGGTCTGTGTTCATATGGATAAGTCGAGCAGACATGTAATTCGGCGTTTGTGAGGGGGCCCGGGTCCTGAGTCCTGTGTTCATATGGATAAGTCGAGTAGACATGTAATTCGG